>BCJJ01000004.1:600000-1009430 GCA_039545355.1 Trichosporon coremiiforme | reverse complement strand
AGTTTCTAGGCATAAAGAGTACCGTTGCATGAGTTATGGATCAGAACATGAGCCACGGCGAGGTTGACGATGACGGGACCGTGCGCATCCGTTCGACTTAACCTGTGACCCTAGTTTAGCCTGATTGAGCGTGTACTTCTCTCACCATCGTGGAGGGCAGCCTACTGGATGGCGAGGCCGGTTGCCTCACTTGGAAGCCTCAAAACTCCCTCGCCAAGATGCGGTTGTACTGCAGACCGGGAATCTTGACGTCGCGCGCGTGTCATGTTGTGTAGCGTGCATTGGCGCGGCGGTGTATTGCGAGAGGGCGTTATGCGGACTTCCTCACACTTCTTGCCGCGCAGAACGTGAGTGTGAGTAAAGATGTCAGTATTTGCAAGTCGTCCGACGTCGAGCGGGGCTGAAAGGGATGTGCGCCCTAGCTATCGAGATGATGCTCGCTACCAGCTTCATGTTCTTATCACTCGGGACTATCATTACTGTCGCTCGTTCGGTATTGGGGACGTACGTTTCTACAGTCCCACCACCTGTCTAAACCGAGAGATTTGTTGATGACCTCACTCCCCCACCGACTCGCGAGCGTGAGCTTGCTAGTCAGTCAGTGTGGATCAGTCGAGCAGGTGAAGCTTACCTGGGCGATCGATACGTGGCCCTCGAATGTCCCCCCAGCTCGGATAGTTATCTGCAAAGGCACAGAGGTCTGCAAGAGAGCCTAGAGATAGGGCGCAGGGATGTGACTGTAAAGTTGGTAGGAGACCTTGCCCTCGTTGATGTAGCACTGGTCGCAACCTTCGATGTCATTGATGTCGGCACAGAAAAGAAAGCCGCAGATGCCGGTCAGGTGCTTCTGGACGCGCTTAGCTGCGAGCGATCAGACCTTCGAGCGTCTTGATGAGACCAGGGCAGTCATACTTGGTGAGGGAGTAATGGATGCAGACAACGCGCATGACGAGTTCGCCGTTGGGGGTATCGAGCGACCCGGTAAGATCTGTGGGCAGCTCCCTGTATGCGAAGAGCTTCACGTCTCTCAGCACTGTAGACGACTCGATGTTGGGATCGGCGAAGTGGATGGGCTTACTGGTGGCGGTCTCGCCCATGTAGCGGAAAACAACGCTGCGAACTTCGGCACCTTCACAGTGACTGCTGCAACCTACCTGTTGGCGAGAAGGTCGTAAGGTGGAACCTTGAAGCGGACTTGATCGGAAGAGATCAGATGAAGGGATCCATCAGACCAGCGCTTGTCGTTAGAGATGAGCTCCTCGGGGTGCTTGGGAGTCGAAAGGACGAGGGGCACGAGGGGCTAGTCGTTCTCCGCCGTTGCGGAGATGCTGGTGCCAGTCGTGAGGTGTTGAGAAAGACACCACGATGATTGCAGACGCCAGAGATCTCAAGGCAACCCAGTCAGGCGGTCTGCACACGCACTCCTCGCGCAGCACAGTCAGACATGATCGGCGCGGCCGCCACCCAGCCGAACAACATTTCTTGACGAAGTATATAACAAGGCAGCAACCCCAGCTCCCAACACCGTCCGGCAGCGTCCGGTTCTCTTCGCTAGTATATCGGTTAGTATAATCGCCTCTCAAGTGAGAGATTCCTCTACGGATCGCGATAGAGCAGGGTTCGACTCCCTGGCGGAGAATACTTTTTCCTCTCGCGCGAGAGGAGAGAAGTAGCGGTCGGAATCCGGCGGACGGAGGATTGTTGACAGCCTGGGCCGTCGAAGAAGTTTTTGGCCTGGATCCTGATTATCGCGTGCTCAGGGTTGTTTCCGCGTGTGGACCCTGAGTGGCAAAATTGATTCCGCCAGAGGTCACGTGCAAGCGAGATTTCTGACGTTCGTCGGTCTTCACGAAGTTGTAACAGCGATCGAGGAGCAAAGGGCTGTACCACTACACCAACGATGAGACTCGACGCGACAGATTTGCGGTACATTACACCGGACGAGTTTCGTGTGCTCTCAGCTGTGGGTTGAGACTGAGGTGCTTGCAACTGACTCCTTAGACTGAGGTCGGCTCGAAAAACCATGAAGTCGTTCCCACACCCCTGATCGCGCAGCTGTCCGGCATCACGGGCGGACAGGTCAACAAGCTGCTTGGCGGACTCGCGAAGCGTAACCTTGTTGCCCGTGTTCAGGGCGCCAAGTATGACGGATACCGCCTCACCTACGGCGGTCTCGACTACCTCGCTCTCCGCACTTTCGTCAAGCGCAAGCCGCCTTCGGTCAGTGCGGTCGGACAGAAGATCGGTGTCGGAAAGGAGTCGGACATCTACATCGTTCAAGGCGAGACGGCGGAGGAGGCAATTGAGAAGCGTGTGCTGAAGCTTCAGCGGTGAGTGCAGGGTGCAGGGGTGCATAGCTGGGTAGTGCTTTACTTCAGCTGACGTGCAGACTCGGACGTATCTCCTTCCGCTCGATCAAGCACAAGCGTGACTACCTCGGCAAGCGTGCGTCTGCGTCGTGGATGTACATGTCTCGCCTTGCTGCGCAGAAGGAGTTTGCATTCATGAAGGTGCTGTACGACCACGGCTTCCCCGTTCCGACGCCAATCGACCAGGCGCGCCACTGCATCGTCATGAGCTACGTCGACTCGCGCCCGATGCGCGCCGTGCACAGCGTGCCAGACGTTGCGGGCCTCTACGGCCAGCTGATGGAGATGATCATGCGTTTCGCGCGTGCGGGCTTGATCCACGGCGACTTCAACGAGTTCAACATCCTGATCAAGCGCAAGACGTATGAGCCGATCGTCATCGACTTCCCTCAGATGGTGTCGACGCGGCACGAGAACGCAGAGTACTTCTTCACGCGCGACGTCAACTGCATCCGGAAGTTCTTCCGCAAGCGCTTCCGCTTCGAGGGCGACAGCTGGCCTGTCTGGGCTGACGTGCTGGAGGAGGAGAAGGCGGCGGACGAGGCGGAGAAGAAAATGGCACAGGCTAAGGCTGCGACGGCTGAGACAGCTGGTGAGGGAGAGGGACAGGCGGACGCTACGGAGGGAGAGGGCGCCAAGGCCGCGACGGAACCGGAGGCCGAGGGTACCGAAGACGAGGAGCAGCCTGTTCGGTTGCGGTTAGACCTCGAGGTCGAGGCCAGTGGATTTGGAAGGGCGATGCAGAGGGAGCTGGAAGACGTGAGTCCGGGTGTTTCTCCCTGGTGTGCTTTGGAATGAGCTAACCGAATCAGTACATGGTCGACGTGGGAGAGATGCCCAACGCGGAACAAATTGCCGCAGGCAGTGGATCCGAGGAGGAGGACAGCGAGGAGGAGGAGGAAGAGGAGGAGTATGAGAGCGACTCGGAGGAGGAGAGCGGAGAAGAGGACGAGGGTGAGGAGCAGGAGGGCGAGCCGACTGAGACAAACCCTGAGGACGCCGAGGCTGCTGCCGCCGCCCAGCTCGAGAAGCTGCGCATTCATCGCGCCCTTGGAAACGACGGCGATCCGGACGACCCTGAGCCCGAGGCTGAGCCGCTCTGGTCTGAGGAGGAAGAAGAGGAGTCTGACTCTGACGCCGACTCTGACGACTCGACCGGTGTTGCGCAGTCCGACTACACGCAGTACGTGCGCGCTCCTCGCCAGCGACCGGCGCGCATGAACGTTTCGAAGCTCGGACGGGTGGACGAACTCAAGGCGACGGTGGCGAACGATCTGGAACGGCAGCGAAGATCGCAGGCCAGAGGTAGCAGCACCAAGGCCAAGGTCGGCAACCAGAAGGGTCACAAGTGGAAGACGAACGCCAAGCACGTCGCAAAGGGCGCAGCGGCGGCTGGTACCTGGTGATCTTGTGCGCTGGTGGGGAATGCGGCTCAACCTTGGTCCCTTTGTGTGTATTCCTTTGTGTACACCTCTGTGTAGATGTACTCCTTTGCTGAAACTGTCGGACGGTCGCCAAGCGCTGCTTAACGTCACAGGACTGACGATCTCTACTGATTAGCACCACACTAGCAGGGCCAGCAGGGAATGTGACGCGCTCGTTGTGTACTAACGTGCTCGCGGTGCCGTACAGACCGTCGCTCGGAGCTGCGATCGCCCAGGCCACGGGGCCAACTGGGCCACCGCGAAATGAGCGCAACGATCCAGCGATCCTCATCATCGTCTCTCATCCTCTCCGCATCACCCATTCACCCACTGCTTCCGCCCTGCTCCCCTTATCTTCTAAACCGTTTCTCTCCTTCTGCTCGCTTACACCACGATTCTTTAGTCCTCAAGTCAGAGCCTACTACTCCCAACTGCACACGATATCCGACTTTTCTTTCAACTGCACAGCTCTGCACTCGCACTGCTCTTCAACCTTCCTCGTTAATATGCGCGTCCAGGCTACTCCAAACAGCAACGATGGTCGGTCCGCACAAGTAGGTCACGTCACTCCGGCACTGCCTTCCCTCCCGACAAGGCGACTGACACCTTCAGCGCGACTCACACAGCGGTCCCACCAACTCCATCAACATCCATTGGCAATCGAGTTCCGAGCAATGGAAGAGCACCGTCTCGTTCGACCCTTGGCAGCCCAGCCTTCTCGACCCTGTGGTCGACCAGCGAGCTCCCAACACTCCGAACTTTGGTGCCTCTCCTACGAACCTCAAAAGTAACCCGTTCTCGTTCGCGGCCAAGGCGACAGAGGTTGATCGCTATTCCCTCTCCCACGGTCCCAACGCTGCCATGCTGGAGCAAGAGCGTAGCATTCGCGCAGCCCTTTGTGGCCTTCCCTACCCATCTCACGATGCGGCTCGCCCCTATCCCATCAAGCCCACCCACGGCGCGCAGGGCGATCGTGACTTTCAGATGCCCATCGGCCATGGCTCCATCTGGGCTCCGAAGAAGGAAGACGGAGTGAATACTCGGTCCCGCTCTCCCTTCTTAACTCACGCCGAGCTGTCCCACTTGCCACCCAAGCCCTGCGACCCGCCTCCCTCGTATGTCGACAAGTCTCAGGTACAAGAATGGCCTGCTCTCGGTGAGACCACGACTACACCTCCCGCCAAGTGGCCCCCTTCCAGCTGCGACACCTCGGCACCTCCTCAGACTGCCATTCCGTGCAGCGACGTTGCCACCGACATACCCCTCACCGAGACTAAGTCGAACGACACGATCCGCGGCAACAAGTGGGGCAACCTGGGCAAGTCGGCCGACGCTGGCAAAGCCAAGGTCGCAGCCCCCAAGCCGATCCGTGTGAGCATGGTATCGAAGAGGTCCCACAGCCAAGCCAACAACGTTTAGGATGCTTCTGGCTCGCGCCGGACCTCCGCTGTATCCAAGAGCTCTTCCAGCCTTGAGCCGCCCTCCGCCTCGGGCGATCGCAAGTTGAGCATTGCCTCCACAGCCAGCACCTCATCCAGCGACAAGGGCGCCAAGACCCGATTAGGGCAGCGACAGCCCTCGGACAGCAGCAACCCCGACACCAGCGACCCCCCCTCCACATCTCACACGCCTCGCCCAGCGCCGGACGCCATCGACGCCTTCCACCTCGTTGCCACTAGTGATGCCGGGGCGCTGTCGCGGTCGAAGACCGACCACATCCTCAAGTCTGCACGCATCCACGCCGACCTCAACCTTGCTTATGCTACTATGCTCGGTAATCACCTGACCCTCCGAAAAATGGCTCAAGAGCGGCTCGACAAGAACGAGTCTTGTGAAGAGTGAGTCTTCCTTCCTTCTCTCAGCTAACATGCAGCCTTGAGTACCTTCTCCAGGCCGGAGCAGACCAGCTCGACTCGCTCCAGGCGAACCTTGAACTTGTGAACCGCATTCGCGACGGTGAAGTTCAAGCCGCCCTGAGCCAGTTTGAGTAAGCCGGCCAACATGCCAACGACGGACTTTTACGGCCAAACTTACTCTACACACCGACTGTAAAGAACATGTAATACCGCACTCTCCTCCTTAACTTATGTAGCTCCGTAAACGATTGGACCATATGCATGGGCGTTACTTATGCAGACCTGCTGTCAGTGTCAGAGGGCGACTGGGAAGAGAGACGTAGTTCGGAAAGAGTAGAGTTCCCGCGGTGGAGAGACTGGGAAGAGAGTTGCGAGGCACTCAGGTCACTCAGGTCAGTACTCAGGTCGGTGGCAGCTGGTGCGAGGCACTCCGCCCACGGAGAGTTGTTCGGTCAGCTGCCAAAGTTCAAACCCAAGGAAATCAGCATAGGTCAGTGCAGAGTCTCTGCGTCAGTAGTAAAACAGGCAGATGCAACAATGCTCAAGAAGTGGCTGCAGGCAGAAACAAAATGCACGCGATATGATGTCTAAGATACAAGTCTATGATGAGACGTACGTCCTCAGACGGCAGTAATGAATCAACCAGTTGACCACGACAATGCCGTTGATTAAGTGCGGATTTGGATTATTGTTGAGATTTGGGTTGTGTGGGGGTCGTGAGAATGATGCGTGGCAAGGTGTGTTGTGTGCAATTGCAATTAGTCTTTTAAGAGAAGATGATGACACTTGAGAAAAAAAGAGGAAAAAGAGGAATTACAACTGCCCGCTTTAGGCCTTGTTGTGGGCGAGGTCCTCGGAGGATCCCGTGGCCGTGTTGGGGACGGTGTCGTCGGCGGAGTCGTAGACGTGCTTCTCGCCCGTGGTGGGGGGGAGGCTGGTGTCGACGCCGTTCTCGACGTCCTTGCCCGTGTTGCGGTTGTTGTGGAGGTCGTAGCGGTCGGTCATGACCTCGATCTGGTGGTCGGTGAGCTTGGGGAGCTCCTTGGCGACGATGGTGGGGCGGCGGCCGACGGCGTGCGAGTGCGCGTACAGGACGTCAAACTCCTCGAGCGAACGGCCCGACGTCTCGGGGTAGAAGAAGTAGATGAAGGGCAGGAAGAAGACGTTGGCCATGGCGAAGAGGAAGAAGGTCCACGAGTTGATCGAGGCCGTCATCGTGGGCAGGACCTGGACGACGAGGAAGTTGCAGATCCAGTTGGTCATGGTCGAAACGGCGTTGGCGTGGGTACGGACCGGCATCGAGTTGAGCTCGGCGGGGTAGAGCCAGGGGAGGGGAAGCCAGGTGGCACCGAAGAAGGCGATGAAGACGAAGAGGCCGACGGCGGCACCCTTGGCGTTGTTGGGGCCACCGGCGAGGAGACACGCCCAGGTGATGAACATGGCAGCGGCCTGGCCAAAGGTACCGATGAAGAAGAGCTTGCGGCGACCGACCTTCTCGACGAGCAGGAAGGAGGTGAGCGCGAAGATCATGTAGACGACCGAGAGGACACCACCGAGAATAAGGGGCAGCTGGCCAGTGAGACCGATCTGGTTGCGGAACAGAATGGTCGAGTAGTAGATGACGGCGTTGCAGCCTCCGATCTGCTGGAAGAGCTGGGTCGAGGCGCCGACAAGCATACGGGTCATGTTCTGGTTCTTGCCCTGGATGAAGAGGGCGCGGGCGCCGGTGGACATGTTCTCCTGGGCCTCGAGCGAGTGGGCAAGACGGGTCTTGGCCTCAACGGCGACCTCATCGTCGGTGGTGCGGTTCTCAAGGGCGGCAAGGACGCGAGTAGCCTCAGCGTCGTAGCCATGGCGGAGGAGCCAACGGGGCGACTCGGGGAGGACGAGGACACCGGCCATGAGGACGAGGGCGAAGAAGATCTGGAAAGCGATGGGGAAACGCCACGAGACAGAGGTGTCAACGTACGAGAGACCGAAGTCGAGCCAGTACGCAATGACGGTTCCGACGGCGACGGTCGAGGCCTCCATACAGATGAGGAAACCACGGTTGTGCGCCTTGGACGTCTCGGCAATCCACGAGGGGACAGTGGCAGTGTTGGCACCGTTTCCGAGACCAGTGATGACACGACCGATGATGAACTGGACGAAACCGCCGACGTTGCCGCGGCCAGAGCTGTCGCCAGGACCAAAGGCGCAGACAGTGATGATAGTACCGATAATCATGATGAAACCACCAAGGAGCATCATGCGGCGACGGCCCATGCGCTCACCGATGATGAAGGCGCCCATGGCGCCGAAGAAACAGCCAACCTCGTAGACGGCGGTGACGGTACCCTGGATGGTACCGCCGTGGACATCGTCGACGGCGTGCTGCTTGGTGGCAGGGAACTCGCGGTTGAACTGCTCAGCACCGATGATACCGGACATGAGACCCTGGTCTGGCACGTTAGCGGTTGCATTTTCGAATTTTTCCGGCCGGCGGCGGCAAGTTACCCGCGAGGTACGCAGGCAGAGTTACAAGCGAGATGAGATCTGATGACTGTTTTGACAGAAAAGGAAGTGGAGGGGCGTCATGGGAGCGATTGAGGCTCAGGAACTCTTTGATCGCCGGTCATTCCACCGGCGGGCCTAACCGGCCGGCCGCCATTGACACTGAAAACAAGAGTGAAAACAATGGAGCATGTGCTGCCACCGATGCTTCACAGTTGCTGCGAAACGGGAACATAGCCGAATGCCGTAGTCATGACAGTTGCCACGACCGCGCATGAAAAAAGTGCACCGAAGAGCTCGCCGTACATCCGGCAAGCTCGATGATGACGCGCTTCTCGGCGATCCCGCCAGTGTTCCTACGCTGTGGCATGCTCGACAACCACCCAAGGCAAGTCGCCGGTCTTCGGCACCCGCTCCACAAAGGAACATCTGGCCCATGCGGTCCAGATCACCATCATCCTTTGGTGAAACCTCGCTCTCGACGTCACACAAGAGTGACCGAGAGCCCGCTCCACATGACCAGGCCCATCCCATCGGCTCGCCAAGCCGGCGAGAGTGACGATTCCCAGAAAGAAAATCGATCCACTAAACTCCGAGAAGGCTAGAAGACGATCGTGGCGTCGCAAATGAATGAATGGACAAGGGGACCGGGATTGATGGAAATGCAATGGGAAGAGTGGAGGCACAGAAACCAGATTCTCTCGCGGAAAACTATGGCGGAGTAACAACGATTCCGGGGATCGCTGGGTGCTCGCCAGTAGCTAGAGGAAAAAGACACTCACCATAACCGAAGAGGGCGAAACCGACGGTACCAGTGGCAACGACGGCAGCAAGGAGGGCGTTGCCCGTGAGGCCGGCATAGCTGGGAACGCCGCCCTGAGAGAGCTTGGCGATCGACTTCTCGTTGTTCTGATTGATCATCATCTTGGTGATGAGTAGAACGGGGGGTGTCGGGAAGTGGGGAAGGGGGAGCGAAGTGGTGTTGTTGTCGTCTGACTCTAGAGCTAGTGTCGAGGCTCGAGTTCGTTAAGGTGTGCGATGAGAGTGTGGGGTGCAACCGACCGAGTCAAGAAAGATAGACGGGAAACAAAGAGCAAGACCGACTGCGCGCTCCTTTATATGTTTAGAGGCCTTGTTGCTCGCTCGCGCACACGGCAAAGCGGTAGGACTGGGTAGCCTGTTTTTGCCTCTCTGACGAGCCGCCTTGTTTGACGGCTTGGCTCGGGTCTACCCCGCCCCCAGATGAGCTTACTGATTGCGGAGGAGGGGCAAGAGGGTCCAGGGAAGCGGGGGGGCAGAGTTTGGAAAGGGGTCTAAACGCTGACGGACGGCGGCACGCCGGTACGGCGCCGGCACGCCGGAGAGCTTGATCCTTCCTTGGGTCTGCCCCCAGTGCCCGCAGTACCGCGCCAAGTACATTCGTCCTAAACTAACGCATGAGATTGCTGCGTGCGGTTTCCTGTGCCCTGTGCTCCTGCGATCCTGTGCTCCTGTCTGATCCAGGGGGCAAACCTTGGTCAAGGGTGTGGCCGAGCAGGAGGGACCGGAGTGCCGATTCGATCCAGGGTTCGGCAAGATATCGTGCAGACATCCCTGATGACACGCAGTGGCTTGGTTGGCATGGGGTGGAATGGGTAAGTGGCTTGGAAGTTTCCCCTGTGTCCTGCCGATTGCATGGGCAGAGGAGATGGTGTGCTGGGGTTTGTGTGGGCTGACGGTGACGGTGACGCTGACACACGACACAAGCTTGCGTCCAGGACCAAGGAACTAGGGCGATAAAAACCGAGAGGGAGTGCCGACAGTGCCCCGGTGAGTGAGAGTGTGAGCGTGAGTAAGCGTTTCCCCTGGGTACCTTACGCTCCCGGCATGCCTGCGGAAGAGCCAAGCCAAGAGCGAGTGAACTGCGGGCGGCGTGACTCGTTGGACTCGATGGACTGGGACGTTTGGTGTCATGGTCGCTCTCCTAAAAATTTGCCGGCGGCAAAACTGGTGACATCGAATGAGACAGGTACAAGGCAGGTGGGACCATGTGCTTTCGAGGGCCCTAGAAATAGAATCCTCTGCCCGTCTGCCTGCCATCGCCGCCCCTGAGTCGGACCATTGACGTCATCTCATCACCGCTGCTCAGCCCATATGCCCTCCACGGCGTCCACCGCACGCAACACAACGGCGTCTCCTACCTCCCACTTTCCACATTCCGTCCACTCCGAGCTCCGAGAGTGTGAAATACACTTGCCTCGCTATCTTGGCTTACCGGTATGAATCCGATGCTACCTGTCTGCACTGCTGCACAGGCTGACACCGCTGCGGATTGACTGCGAGACCGCGTCGGCTCGTGGCACGTCTACCAGTCGATCTCCGCTGCTTAGATAAGACACAATCCGCATGCTGGCACGCATAGCGTGCGCATCAGTCAGTGCGCGTCTGTACTGCGGCAGCCGCCGAACTCCGCTACCTCCGTTGGCTTGACTCCATGAGCTCCGCTAGGAAACTCCGCTGCAAAGCGAGAATCAGCCACAGCGTCAGCGGTGGCAGCCGTGCCGGCGCCGTGAGATCAGGCGTCAGCCACGCCCCCCTACTAAGCGGTGGCCACCGGCACCAGTAGGATTGGCGGAGCAACGTCCAATGGCCGGGAATGCATTACCGTGTGCTGGAACTGAAACGAGGTGTGAAAAAAAGGTCCCATCACCTGGTATCAGCCCTCCTAATGCAGGCGGACCGTCCGACAAGGAATTTCCACGGATAATCACTCCGCCATGCCACCGCTGACACAAAGCCAGGCACGTGCCCAACCCTCCGTAACCCTAAGCGCAGACCCCGGTGATATGAACAGATCGGTGACTTCCACAAAAAGACTTTGTTTTACTGGCATTTCAAAAAAATTAGCCAAGCAGCCGTACGCCGTTTAGCTTTGGCACGGGCGATGTTATTCGTGCGAGGAGCCGCGGAGTGCCGAGACGCGGACAGTTCGTGAGCTAGTCCGCAGCCTCTTCGCCTCTGAAGCCTCTCACTGGCCGTTGGCGGCTTTCTCGGGCTCGCTGCTAGTCCGCACCGCGGGCGGGCTGTGGGGGTGCGGGCCGGTCACGTCTTCTGTGGCCAACGAGACGGCAAGAGCTGCACCGCCGTGCTCGCGCGCTTTTCGCCTTCCCCGGCACCCCCGTACTCACGGTGCGGGCTGCTCGCTCGCGCTACACCGCTCCCGGCTGTCGCCGAATGCTATAACGGGAAGCCGAGAGCGAGCCAGCGCGAGCCAAGTGCGAGTCTAGGGACCAGGGCGACCAAGGGCGACCGGCTGACCAAGGGAAGGGGTCGGGGTGCGCCACTCTATCGGTTCATCGGTTCTGGGACATCCGTCGTCAGCGGCGTCCAGCGATCCTACGGATTTGGCGTCAACAGCAGCGTCAGCGGTCAACAGCGCGAACTGCGGGAGATCCGGTCGGTCGGTCCTTGCAAGCTCGTACGCGGACACCTGAAGGCGACCCGTGCATCGGGCGTTGCTGCACACCGACGAGCGGTCAGAGGCACCTGGCACGGCGTACGGCACGGGGCACGCCGACCGCTACCCTAAACCGACAGTAGACGCATTCGTGATCCTCAGGATTGCCCCGGAGGACTCGGGTTGAGGGCCGAGAGATCCGAAGATGCCGCAGGCACTGCATGCAGTCCGCTCGAGCAAGCTCGCGTATCGTCGCTTCCCGCAGAGTGTGGGTCCCTACAGACGTAACACGTAGGAGTATGCTCACGGCATTCGGTCCGGCGCACCGGCAATTCCAAGCCACAGACTGCTTGGCTCGTTCACTCAAAGCTGCTGTCCCACAGCGAACGCGAGTATGCGAGCGTACAATCGTACGCGAGTAACGGCCAACCGGCCAAGCGCAGCCAAGCCAATACACAATCCGTCAAAGCCAAAGTTGGGTCTCTGGCTGCCGTCAAGCTGTCACCCCTTACGTCCTCCCTACATTCTCCCCTGGATCACTTTTACTAGGGCGACGACGAACCCCTGCTGAGCCCTAAGGTAGCCGGCACCCCAACGCACCACCCTTTCCTCCTGCCCTATCAGAACGCAAGACGTGCCGGTCCCGCTGAACCTGTTCCCAGCTGGGCACCCAGCTGGGACCAGCTGAGTGCTCAGCTGAGCTTGGCACGGAGTGACACCCACTGCGGCCAAGGACAGCCTTGGCTGTCCAACAAACAGGGTCGGCGCACATGTGAGCAGTCTAATCGTTGCGTTTACCCCTTGCAAACTTCTGGATCATGAGCACAGGCGAGCACAGGCGAGCGCTTGCGCACTACCGCAGCAAAAACGCTCAGGAGTCATGAATGCTGCGATCACGCCCCCTCCCTCATGCACCCCTCACGTCTAGGGCTAGCTCGGGAGAAGAGCTGGAAGCCGCATTCGGCACTTATGCACGTGATATGTTGCCCTTGCTCAGCCCTGTGCTTTCATGCGCTTTCAGGCCAGGAACGGGTTCCAAGGACCTTCATTCTCCTATCTGTCCTTGCCCTTCGGCTTGCCCAAATGCCCAAGTGCCTTCAGTCACGGGCCGCAAACTACGCCTTTACCGAGGTCTGCAAGTTACGTACCGCAGAGGTTCCCAGTACGACGAAGCAGTCTAGTGCCCGGGGTCAGCACGGGGGCCACCTCTGGGCCTCTGGGGATGGTGAGAGTAACACTTGCGTCGCGGCGTGGGGGCCGTCGCAAAGGTTGTTAGGTGACGGGGGACACGCTGTCTCCGGCTCTCGAGGATCAGAATAGCATACAGAAGAGGTCGCGAGACCTGGGGTAACAGAGTGGCAGGGCACCCCACATCCTCCCCGATCCCGAGGCAGTCCGTGCCACCACTCGCGCAACGGTGGACGGTGGTAGTCGGCGGGCCTGTGGACTGTCGAGCGGAGCATCGGAGATACTCAACCCAGTTGCCCCATTCAGCGGACCGATGGACAGACCAGCGTCTGGGATCGGACACGGAACGTCAGGAATGCCAGCCCGGTCTGCAAAGCATTGCAGAGGTAGAAGGAGAAAGCCTTGTGGTCTGGCGGCCCGATTCTCGGAAATTTGAGTTAGATCTCGACGTCGCCACCTGTCCCTCGCCTGTCCCTCCCGTCTCCACCGCCACTCGGATGCTCCGCCTGTGGGGGGAACAGAAACGGTGCCTTGATGGCGGCTTGCGCCTCGTTTCCAATTGCTATTATTGCTGTACTCGGCAGATTCATGATTTTGAGACAGAACAGTACTGAACGAGTGGAGGTTCACAACCAGGTACGACTGCCCAGAGTACCAAAGGACGATCGGGTGCCACGGACGCCCGCAGGCGTCGCGAGCGCCGCTGGCGCCGCAACACGCGAGATGACTGAAGAGGAGGCGCAGGTGCGTGCGTGTGCTCCAGACGTAAGCGAGACAAGACCTGGAGATCCATGGGGTGCACCGATCGTAGTCAAGTCAGCGGAGGAGGTACGCGTCAGGCTACGCATCGACTTTGGGTGGTTTGCTTGCGGTTGCAGCCGTAGCTAGACGATAGGCTAGCACAAGCCGAGGAGTGCGCACCCTTCCCCAAGACTGACAGATCTGAGACCACGTCCCTCGCGCACTTCACTGTCCCGTCTAGCGAGCAAGGGACGAGGTGTGAGGAAGAGTGGGATCATGGCGGGGCATCTCGCGGGTTGTGCGGGACATGTGGGGCATCAACCTGGAGCACGTCTTTTCTTGGCTCATTTTCCGCAGTCGACGTCCTGGACTTGTTTCCTGTACGCTTCCGCAGTCGCCCTCTATCGCCTGATCAATGCAGAGTTGTCGCAGAACCTGAACTCAAGGCCTGGCAGCCTGGCATGGGTTTGAATTCGAAACCCTCCTTTGCAGCGGCTGCCGAATGTCTCGCTTTGGATTGCATTCATGCTGGTGCCACCCGCTCATCGAGCGTACAGCCAGTCAGCATCAGCACCGCCGACGCCGGATTCGACGCCCAGCCCGTCCATCCGGCGGTGGTGACGGCGCTCTGCGGCGCCATGCCTCCGCTGCGGTGCGCCTCCGCCCACGCCGGCCAAGCCCCCGACAACGCCGCCCCGAGGTCTGGGGGTCCGCGTTGCTGCGGACTCTCCGTGTCGCGAGCCTCGCGAGCGTTGCGAGATCGGGAATCCGACACTTGCGAGATCGCAGCAACAGGCGAAAGCGAGGCACGGCACTAGCGAGCGGGCGAGCGGATGAGCTGGCCCAGCTGGGTCGGCTGGAGGGCTCTGGAGGGCTCAACCGATGCGACGAGCAGATGCATGCTGTGCGTGGCTCGTGACACGGAGAGGGCGCCGGGCGCCAGACGTCAGGGGCTGAGGCAGACGGGGCACTGGGGTCGGTGTCAGAGTCGTCAGATTAGGAATGCGCGCGGAGGTTGACGAGGTTGACGACCCCCGTTCGGGGTGGGTGGGTAAGTGATCAGCTGCTCGCGTTACCATCCGGCATGAGCTTGCTGGAAGGGCTTGGATCCTCGCGCCAAGCTCACGTTTGCCCATGTGAGTGCCCATGTGAGCCCCTTGTGGGCTTCCGGCCCCGGTGACCGTCTCGTATCGTGACAGACCCTAACCCGATATCGAACCCTGCCGTTCCGGCACCCTCGCGTCCGAGAGAAAGGACCGTGGCACCCGACACATCGCCCTCCTCCGATCCCCACCCGGATACTGGTCTGCAGGCGTTATCCGACTAAGTTGGGATCGATCAGCTGAGCGTTCCTTGAGACAACAACGGCATATCAATTGTCAAACGTGCGATAGCGACAAGACGTCGATAGACACTAGTGGGCGATGGAATGGCAACACAGCTGGCAGCGGGCACGAATGGCACCATCCGACTCAACTTGTTCCAATCTTAGAGGTCAGTCACAGCCTCCGGGTGCCTTCCCAGTTCACAAGCGGGAATCAGCAGCTCCCCAGATGCTCGATGACGACCCTCGTGTGCCCGCCGCTACGCAGTCGATCCCGCTTGGCCCCGCATCGTCAACTGCGGGACTCGTTGCCCCGATGCATGGCATTGAGGCTCCACCATTGATCTCGGCATCGGTCTCGCTTTCTCACGACTAACAAGCGTTCGGCCGCGCGCCCCTCGTCCGGATGAAATCACCCCAATGCCCCGCCTCACCCCCGCGCGGGGGCGGCGATGCGTATGCCTGTGAATGACCACCCCGATGTGGGACTCTGTGGGACTACGGGGCCCTGACCTGCCTTCAGTGCCCGCCACTATCGCAAGCTCCACTCCGCAAGTGCTGCCGATTCATGTGATCTGCTGGAGGCCGGCGTGATGGCGCGCCTGTTCAAACCTGTGACCCTTTGTTCGCTCGGGAGGTGTGAGGTGTCATGCCTCGCCCAGCCGTCGCCCGGTTTAGCAGCAGTACCACTTCGCTCCGCTGCGAGACACCGTCCTAGCCGCGCATACCTGCGCTAGTGGCACTGAATGCACCAGACCCGTCCCAGCTGCTCTAGGTGAACGCCATGTGATCTCAAAGGTGCGACGGTCACGACGCTGTAGCACTGCCCGTGCGTTGACGAGTCTATCAGGGGTTTCGGTATTCACACCTCCGCCCCAACTGATAAGCAGCACACACTAGGCGAGTCAAGTGATTCACGGTCCGAACTCCGCGCTCCGGACTCCGTACCTCAGATCTCAGTTTGCGTTACGACTTGCACCAAGCACGCCGATACGGGATGCTGCGACCATGGCTGCCAAGCGGACTTAGCCGTCCCGGCCGCTTGCGTACGCAGCGCAGTCTTTCTGTGGGGCTCGTCTCTGGGGTTAACTCTCAGGTCAGCATTAGTTTTGGGTCAGCTGGTGTCAATGTCAGTAGTCGTAAGGATAACTTGAGGTCTCCTGATCACCTAAACCCAAAACCGAGGGCCCCAGAACCGCTATTATACACAGTGTGGCTAGCATCTGAGGCTATGCGGTAATATACAACATTACTCGTCGTCCGAGACCTCGATGACCCGGCGCGAGCGGCGGTGCACGGGCTGGCTCGAGTCGGCACGCTCAGCGCGTTCTTCCCCGCCCCTGTGTCTGTCAGTTTTCGCTCACTGAGCCGCTGTAGCGAGGTACTCACCCAAACCTGGCAGCACGGAGTGCACGAAGCTCATCCACTGATGGCTCGTCCACGACTTGGACGTCGTCCTCGTCCGACTCCTCACGGCGAGCCGAGCGGCCGCCATCGCGATCGCGGCGGTGGCGCTTGCGCACGACGCGCGCCTCGATCTCGTCCTCCGAGTTCTCGCCGATACCAGCCACGCTGACCTCGCTCTCGCTGCCGCGGTCGACGTCCTCGCCCGCTTCGCCGTCGGTGTCATCGATGAAGGAGGATTCGTAGCCCTCCTCACCGGCGGCCTCCAGGTCCTCGTCGTCGGGGTAGAGGTCGCGACGCGGGTAGAGTGTAGGGGTGCTGGTAAGAGCGGGAGATGAATCGAGACTACCTCGGCCCCCGTCGCTATCGGAGTCTGAGTCGTAGCTTCCTTCCTCCTCGGACGCCTCGTCAGCCAGCAGGTCGAGCGTGTTGAGGAGGTGGCTGGCATGCACACTGTCGTCGTCACTATCGCGGGCAGGTCGGCGGCCAGGAAGAGCGGTTCGGATGACAGGACGGTACACCTCGGGCTCGATATCGCTTTCGTCACCCGACAGGTCATCGCCCTCATCATCCTCGTCATCTTCACCGTCCGAATCACTGGAGTCATCCGCGTCGCTGAACTGCGCGTGACAGCCCTGGCACTCCCCGGAGGCAACTTCACACCCACACTTGGGGCACCTCCAGACACCGTCGGCGTCGTCCCACGTGACGTAGCTGGTCGTGTCTGGCGGGAAGGTCTTGGCCCACAGGTCCGTCTCGCTCTTAGCGACAGCGGGAGCTCCTTCGACCTTGTTGGCGGCCGGGGACGACTTGGTACGGGTCAGGCCAATGGCCTCCGCAATGTCACCCACGGCGAATACCCGCACAGGACGAATGTAGACGTTCTCTCGACAGAGGTGACATTGTTTCGTGCGGTACGTTAGGTCGTCCTCGGGCTCGACAGTTTCGATGTCGGGCGCAGGGTATGCAGTCGGAGACCGGAACCACTGCAGGAGACAGGTGCGACACGCTGTATGCCCACACTGCAGTCTGAAAATCAGCGTTGATGATATGCAAGTACTCACGCATGAGGCTCGTCAATGACGTCCATGCAGATGCCACAAGTGAGAGCCTCCTTGACAGCGCTGCGGTGCTCGTCCATGGAAGCGAGAAGCTGAGGTCAGCACCTAAACACACAATGGGTTCACTTTGGTTGTGTTGTCGATCGTGGTTACTTTGGCCTCCAGCTGAGCGGCTTGGTCGGCAACCGTCTTCTCGAGCTCAGCGATTTTCTTCTGCAACTCTGCTTGGGCAGCTTCCGCGGCAGCCTGAGCCTGCTGGAATTGTGCTTGCAGCTCACGCAGCTCATGCTTCGTCTTCTTCTTCTTGGGCTCGGGAGATGCCGAAGGTTCGGTGGGCTTCTTGCTCTTCTTGCTCCTGGACTCCTGCTCGGACGCCTCCGTCGCGGCTTCCGAGGTGGAGGCTGCGAGTGGCGGCTGCACCGGGCGTCCTCCAAGTTCGGTCGACGACGCTTCGGCTCCGGCAGTGTTGAAAGGAGCCACTTCTTGTTCTGGGACTTCATTGGCCTTCGCCTGCTTGCTACTGCTGCCCTCGGTGGTCAGGCCGTGTCCCTTGGTTTTGCGGCGCTTTCGACTCGGCTTGTCATCAGTCGTTGGGGTCGAGTGAGCTGCTTTGTCGCCTGCTGCTGGCTCATCGCGGGAGTACGGAGCGGAGTGTTTCCTTGACGCCTCCTTCTGAGCTAACTTGCCCCTTCCGGCCTTGGGCATGTCGTTCGAGGAGCAATATGTCGGTTAACGATGCAATTCGAGGAATATCGAGATGCGCGAAGATTACCCAGTCACTTCCAGGCACGGCCGCGCTCGCGTCTCGCAGCGTATCACAGCCCACGTCATAATCAGATTTGCCACCGCACGTGGCCATGCAAAAGTTGCAGCAAGACTTCGATCTGCATGCCTGCCCCCTGCAGCGGTGACATCTGGCACCACCGATTGCATCTCATCACCTCTCAACCTACACACGCTCTACACTCATCTAGACACACCAAAATGGCTCACAAGTCACATCGTCAAAAGGCGCTCCAGGCGCAGCTCGAGGCGCCCCAGGAGATCTCGATCGTCAAGCCCAAGGCCCCGAAGGTCTCGAAGGTCGAGTCCGGAATGGACATCGACGACGACGCGGTCGACATCAACCGGTCCGGCGGTGCTCAGGCTTCGACTTCGAGCTCCGGCTTTGCTCCTCTGAGCGCCGCTGAGCAGAGCAGCGTTATCAAGGGAGAGTTCCGTCGTGTTCCCATCCCCCCGCATCGCATGACCCCTCTCAAGCGGGAATGGGTCAACCTCTACACCCCGATGGTCGAGATGCTCGGCCTCCAGGTCAGGATGAACGTTAAGAGGAGAGCTGTCGAGATCAAGGTGACTGAAGATTTGAAGAGTCGTTGCTAACTTGCAGAGCTCCGGACACACCGTTGATTCCGGAGCTGTCCAGAAGGGTGCCGACTTCGTCAAGGCGTTCGCTCTTGGATTTGACGTCAACGTACGTCTCCATACTGCTGTGAAGGATGGATGCTGACAGACAGGACGCGATCGCTCTTCTTCGATTGGACGACTTGTACATCGACTCCTTCGAGATCAAGGACGTCAAGACGCTCCACGGTGACCACCTTGCTCGTGCTATCGGTGAGTACTCTTGACGATGTTACGGCTGTGACGCTACTGGATTCCTGCCCCCCGGAGATCTCAGAGATGGGGAAGGAGGTCTCCGATAGGGGTCACGTTCGATCACCTGCTGCCTACTCTGGGTGAAGACGTTGGCTGACATTCAGGTCGTATCGCTGGTGAGGGCGGTAAGGTCAAGTTCACCATTGAGAACGCGAGCCGAACACGAATTGTTCTTGCCGACACGTAAGTCGCTTCTCCCAGAGCTGCGTGCTGACACTACCAGCCAGATCCACATCCTCGGTTCCGTCCAGAACATCAAGATCGCGCGTGACGCGATCGTCTCGCTCATTCTTGGATCGCCGCCAGGCAAGGTCTACGCCCACCTGAAGACTGTTGGCGCTAGGATGAAGCAGCGATTCTAATTGTACGACGGAGGAGAAGGTAGTCAAGGGATCATTGTTGTGCATGATATACCCAGTGTTCGGTTTCCGCTTATCTTATGCATAGACTTCATAGGATGGTAGAGGGAGCGGGAGGAACGTGGTGCTAACAGCTCCTTGACTCTCACTGACCGCTGCGGCAGTCGACTGCATCTCTTCACTGCTTACTGACGGCACATGCAAATGAGAGCCTGACTACCTCGCGAGTTCTGGACGTTCCGATACGCGGACCCTCCGAACGCAGACGAAGAGCTGCAGATCTGCTGCGTCCAGTCGTCAGTGTCGAACGTCCATTCCGGCTCCTAGTCGATCACTGGCCGCACGACACTAGTCATCTCAAGCGCCGCCTGATATCCACGCCTCTACTGTTCAGCTGCAGATCTGTCGTGAGGTGCCGGTGCGCATGTGGGTAACTTCAGTGCAGCTTCATCAGTCGGGCGCTGGTAAACAAATGGAGATTCGCCTTCAGTTACGTTCAAACAATCGCATAATCGATGCATGGTACGCATTTCATGCCGTCTGATTCGTATGGTCGTACGTTCGAAAGTCGATTTGCGTCGAAGCATGCATGTGTGTGCTAGAGTGAGGTATGGTAAAGGTGCAGAACGAAATCTGAACTTATACCGGTCGGGTGCCACATTGCGGAAATAGCCGTAAGACCGTGGTCTCCTGAGGTGCTGCTAGAGATTTGTTCATTGTGCACGTCGCAGTTGGCAGAAATAACAAAAACGACGTCAAAAGCCATGGTAAGTGCCGCAGAAACGCATACAGGACGGCGCTGACAACGTCTACAGAAGCCGATTATTCTTCAGGGTGCGTTGGAACGAAGTTTCTAGCTTGCGAGGGCGAGAAACAGCGATGAAATCGGTCGAAACGGATCGCGGGCTGACATACAGGTCACGAGCGTTCGCTCACGCAGATCGTCTTCAACGCCGAGGGCGACCTCCTCTTCTCCGCGTCCAAGGACAAGGTCGTCAATGCCTGGTTCACCTCGAACGGAGAGCGTCTCGGTACATTCAACGGCCACAATGGTTCGGTGTGGTCGCTTGCGGTTGACTGTAGGTGTCATCTTATTGTTCAACATGTGTCGGCGCACGGATAAGCTGACCTCCAGCGCAAACGAAATACCTTCTGACCGGTGCCGCCGACAACACGATGAGGCTATGGGATGTGCAGACGGGCAAGTGCCTGTGCGTTTGGGAGTTCTTGACGGCTGTGACGCGTGTGGCTTGGAGCGAGGACGACGAGCAGGCGCTCTGCATCACCGAGCAGAGGCAAGGACAGCCGAGTGTTATCAGGACGTTCAACGTCAACCGCGAAGACCCCGCCGCGTCATCAAAGACTCCTACCAAGGAGATCATTCTCTCTGGCTCGAAGGCCACCGTCGCTCTCTGGGCCCCGCTCTCGGAGTCGATCATCACGGGACACGAGAACGGAAAGGTCGCCAAGTACGACGCCAAGACCGGCGAGGAGGTCATCTCCAACACCGACTCGCACAGCGCCGTCATCACCGACATCCAGCTCTCGCCCGACGGAACGTACTTCATCACCTCGTGCAAGGACAAGACCGCCCGTATCTTCGACACTGAGACCCTCGAGGAGATGAAGGTCTACCCCACCGAGACCCCCCTCAACTCGGCCTGCATCGCCCCTCTCAGGCCCTACGTTATCCTTGGAGGCGGTCAGGACGCCATGAACGTCACCACCACCTCGAGCCGTGCCGGAAAGTTCGAGTCGCGATTCTGGCACAAGCTTTTCGAGGAGGAGATCGGCCGTGTCAAGGGACACTTCGGTCCCATCAACACCCTCGCCGTCCACCCCCAGGGCCGTGCTTACGCCTCGGGCGCTGAGGACGGTTTCGTCCGTGTCCACTGGTTCGACGAGTCTTACTTCCGCAGCAGGCCATTCGGTGACCTCGAGCCTGAGGTTGAGGTTTAGAGGTCTTAGTTAGATGTATGCATACCATTAGCGACGTATAGCAAACATGTTGCTCGGGACAGTCACAGCACAGGTGCAAGCTAACAACAGGGCTCTCATGGCTGTGGCCCTCGGTGCCGGCACCCTTCAGCTGAAGGGAACGGCTTCCCTCTCCCGTAATCTGGAGACGTATCTGCTACTGTGACACGCTACATGTCTTCTATTCATGCCGTATGCAATGTTTTTGCTTTTAAGAATCCCTATATGTTGCATAATCTACAGGTTGTGGTGGCTCCACTTAGGCGGAAACCGTCGACTTTTGCCGGCTCTCGATGAGCTGGCTGCGCTTCTCCTCGAGGAGCTTCCGGCTGTATGTTAGCTTGAAAACAGTCATCGAAAGCCAGACACAAGAACGCAGCAACTCGTCGCGCAAAGTCGGGAACGAAGCGGCGCGATGGAAGACGTAGCGTGTGCCACTGTGCGAGATACGCGTTGCCAACGACGGGATGCAGAGGGCTTGATGAAAGCGGTTGGCCACTTGGCTGCAGATGTTTATCGATTTCGTGACCGACAAACATCTGTAGCCAACGTCTGCGTCCATTAGGAGCCACAGCAACACCCATGATGAACGCTCGCAGCGCTTCCGCTGTCGTGGATACCTCGCCTCTACCGCTACGCTCCCGCTCGTTCGGATTGACGCGCGTCTTCGAGGTCGATCTGCGTTCCTGGCTTAAATCGACTCACCTGTTCTGCTCAACGAAGTAGTACCAGTAACCGACGGCTCCGAAGGCGGCCGAGTAGGCAATGTGGGTCCAGGGGGCTGTTGTTAGCAATCTACTGCCTGGGGCATGGACAATCGACGCAGGACACGAGTGATCGGGGGAGGACCGTCTCCGCTGTTGCGGAGCAATGAGCTGCTGTCGCAGGCGACCGAAAGTGCCGCCAATCGCACGTTGAACGTTGAGCAACGCCCAGAAAGAGCATTCGCTCATCTCAAGCTCTAGACGAGGTGCGATCGAGGTCGAATTGCTGAACGGGCTCGCGGTCTTCCCTCGTCGGGTGTTCGTGCGTCTGCTGTCGGAGGAGTCTCACTAGAGAAGATGGGACGCTTAAGGAGGCCGAGCTGGAAGGTGCGGACGCCGAAGCCGAAGGCGGCGAAGCCAGCGACGTTGGAGAGGAGCGAGTCGGACATGGTCTGTGGTCACTGGTGGTTGACGATGACACTCCGAGCGCTATGCATTGGTGGTCACTTAGCACCACAGAGCGACGTCCTGCAGCGAGCAGCACCCTGGTGAGCGCCTAACGCCGGCCTGTGGCACTTGCCCTGGTGGTTTGCCCTCTTTCCCATTCGCTGGGCGCGGAACAGAACGCTCGAGCGGGAGCATTTCCACTCGGAACGGAGTCCCAACTTGGGTGTTCGACGTCCTCACTTAGGTCCTCCCTACCTCTACCACTCACTACTCTACGACAAAATGAGGCCTTCGACTGTTGTTCAGGGCGGCATGCCCGGTGGTGCGTATACCCCGAACGAGGGGATTTTGCTGACAGTTTAGGCAAGACCTGGGTGAGTGAGGCGCGCGGACTTTTTCGACTCCGACAGAACGAGAAGCTCCGAGCTCGAGGCGAGATCGCGTCTATCAACATGCAACGACAACAACGATCGAACGCGAGACTGGTCGAGAGCGAAGGAGCTGGGACGCTGCAATGAAAGCGTTGCGGACGAGTGCGAGCGAGAGAGTTACGAGAGCTGGATCGGAACAGAATGCGCCGGAGTACGGGAGCTCGGCTAACAGGACAGATCGGATGGTGGGGTGCCATGGGTGGACCCAAGCAGAAGGGTATCTACTCTTACTGTACGTTTAGCGGAGCTGTTGTGTGAGGGAGTACGAGCTGACGTTGCCCTCTCAATCGCGATCCATTGCATGTCGAATGACCGTGCCATCTCCCCTTCACACATCGTGTTTCGGACCGAACATTCACCCGATGACGATTCCATTGCGACCGATACCGACTTGCCTTCAACCAACAGCGATCTCCAACAACCAGCAGGCTGCCATGCGCGGTGCCATCCCCGGCTACATCTTCTGGGGCTTCCGCCGCATCGCCGCTCAGGTTCCCTACTTCGCCCTCCCCTTCGCCGCCGGCTACGCTACTTACGTCTGGGGCAAGAACAAGTGAGTTCCAGAGAAGGGATGGGTCGTGGAAGAGTGGTTTCCCGGGAGAATGAACGAGATACAAGAATGGCTTTGGACGACTCAGGACGAGGAGAGCACTGCTGACGGTGCAGGTACGCCTGGTACAACTCCAAGGAGGGACACCACATCATGCACGAGGCTGAGGCCGCTGCTGGTGGTCACTAAACGTAGAAATGCATCCAAATGACTCGTACCGACGTTGGTGCAGGGCACTAACTCTCCTTGATCGACACTGACGTGGGTCCGGCGACGTTAGCCCGTGGGAGAGCACCGAAGGGCGCCAACACACGCATCTTGGACCAGAAAGGCTCCGTTGGACAGATGGTCGTGTGGATCAACAGCCAGCGTCGCAGTTTAAGCAGTTTGGTGTCTTGCCTTCCTTCCATCCACTTCGACTCATAAAAGCATGGACATCCTCCTCGATGCGCCAGTCAAACGTCTACTCAAGCTCCTCGACATCCCATTCTCGGTGACAGCTCAAGCAGAGACCGACCCAGGTGTCAAGGTGTTCGCCGCCCTCCTTTACATTATCAACTACACTGCCGGCGGAAGCCAGCGATCGACATTCAAGTGGTACAGGTTCCCTCCAGCAAGTCCCCTCGGTTGACTCAACTGACCTGCAGTTTATGGGATGGGGAAGCAAGTGGTCTTTTGACGACTGTCAACCTCGTGTGCATGCAGCCCTCATGGAACGCCTCGACATTGTGCGCGAATGCGAGCCTGATCCCTGTAAGCATTCCCTCATATGCATACATTGACAACAGCCGCCATAGGCAAGGTCTTCAGGAGGCTGCCTGACCTCAAGAGCGAACTCGGCAACTACAACGCACTCGATATCGCGACGCGTGAGGCTTGGGAATTGGCTTGCCGTGAAGTGCTTGAGGCACAGGCAGCCGGGGAAGTGCACAAGGCACAGATTAGCCGCGAACCCATCTCCGCTGAAGCGTCCGAATGGTGGCCGAAAGTAGTTACCGGTGAGTGACAGTGCTCACGAGACAAGCTGACCATAGCCGCTACGAAGGAGAGGACCCCCCGGCGCAAACGATGCCCCAAATGCAGAAAGAAGTGTCAAAACTCCGGCCTACTCACGCCTCAAGAACTCGAAGCTCATATCGCTGAAGCCCATTCTGCTTCCCCCGAGGTGGTCGTCAAAGCGGAGCCCGAAGCGCCGCTGGCCAAACGTCGCAAGGTGGCCAAGTGACCGGCCTCGAACGGCGCCGGCGCCGCGTTTGGCCGGTACCGTCCCGTACATGAACTGTATCACCACCAGCCTTCCTGTGTATTTGAATCCCGGAAACGAAGAACTGTAGCTAATCGTTGTAGAAAGTCACGACATAAGACCATGAATGAGTGCATGACAGCATCACAATCATGATGACCGAGATGGCAGACTGACAGCCATCATTACAGAGGTGGAGGGTGGAGGTTCGTTTTCATATCTAAGCCGGGGCGGGATCAAATAGGCGAAAAGCGTCATCTGCGTTCGTCGCTGTTCGTCGACTTCCGGCTGCCGTTTTCGCACTCCGATACTTTCGCCAAGGATCATCTTTCCGACGGTGCTCCCACTTCGTCGTCTCTGTTAAGTTCCCATCACCATGGCTCCCGTCGAAAAGCTGGCTACCGAAGCCGCCGACGCCTCCCAGGGCTTCGTCTCCCGCGCCCAGCGCTTCATCGAGGACAACCAGAAGGCTATCCTCATTGGCTGTGGTGTCGCCGCCGCGGCTGGTGCTGGATACTACCTCTACACCCAGCGCGGTTCCGGCAGCAGCGGACCTAGCTCTGGAAGCTCCGGCTCTGCTCCCGCTTCCGGCAGCAGCAAGAACAAGAAGAAGAAGAAGAGCAAAAAGTCGGAGAAGTTCCTGAAGGGTGAGGGCACCGACGGTCCCCTGCTCGAGGAGATCAAGCCCAAGCCTGCCGAGAAGAAGGTCGAGGAGAAGGTCTCTGACGACCCTCTTGACGGTTAGTAATCAGCATAATAGCTGCGCTTCACCTGCTGACTGTGATCTAGGTGTTCCCGATGCCGCTGGTCTCGCTGCCATGAGCGACGCCGACCGCAACGCTCTCGGTGCCACTCTCAAGGACCGGGGAAACAAGCTGTACGCCAAGAAGGACTTCAAGAAGGCCGTCGAGTGCTACTCGAAGGCCATTGAGGTCTCGGTCAAGAAGGACGCCGTCTTCTACTCCAACCGTGCCGCCTGTGAGTGCTTACGATGGGCGGGAAGGGCGCTCCATCAGCGTGTCTCGGTTCTGATGCTAATATGCCAGGTTACACTAACTACTCTCCTCCCGAGTACGACCTCTGTGTTAAGGACTGCGACGAGGCTCTTAAGCTTGACCGCACCTAGTGGGTGTTGAAGATGGTTTTGATGCGTGCAGAGGTAGCTAACTTCTCAGCGTCAAGGCTCTTAAGAGGAGAGCGACGGCCCTCGAGCGTCTCGACCGTGATGAGGAGGCCGTCAGGGGTAAGGCATGCATCGTTGCGCTGCTGACTGATTCCAGACTTCACCGCCTGCACGATCATCGAGCGCTTCCAGGACGAGGCGGCGGCCGCGGCGGTTGAGAGGTGCTTGAAGAAGCTCGCCTCCCGCCGTGCCAAGGACATGCTCGCCACCCGCGAGCCCAAGCTCCCCTCGCCGACCTTCATCTCCTCGTACCTCGCTGCCTTCCGTGACCACCCCAAGCCTACCCTTCCGGAGAACCCGTCGCAGGGTGACCAGACTCTCATGCTCGCCTTCGACGCCCTCTCGTCGGCCGACTACCCCCACGCCGTCTCGTTCACCAACGAGGCCATCGAGCAGGGCATCTCGACCAAGCACCTCCAGGCTGAGGCTTACAACGTTCGCGGTACCTTCAAGTTCCTCATCGGTGACTCGGCTGGTGCCAAGGAGGACCTCGAGAAGTCGCTGGAGCTTGAGCCCACCTTTGTTCAGAGCTGGGTTAAGATCGCCAGCGTCCACATGGAGCTCGGCGACGCCGTCAGCGCCTTTGGTGACTTCGAGACTGCCATTAAGCACAACCCCAACGACCCCGACATCTACTACCACCGTGGCCAGGTCTTCTTCATTATGGGCGAGCACCAGAAGGCTATCGATGACTACCAGAAGTCGATTGACCTCGACGACAAGTTCATCTTCACCCACGTCCAGGCCGCCGTTGCCCAGTACAAGATGGGAGAGGTCGCTAAGAGCATGGCCGCCTTCCGTCGCATCCTCAAGCAGTTCCCTGACCGTGGTGAGCCCAGCAACTACTACGGTGAGATCCTGCTCGACCAGCAGAAGTTCGACGAGTCCGTTCAGCGCTTCGACCGCTCCATCGAGCTCGACAAGGAGCGCAAGCCGCGGAACGTCCTCCCCTTCGTCAACAAGGCGCTCGCCCTCTTCCAGTGGAAGCAGGACATCCAGGCCGCCGAGTCCCTCTGCAAGGAGGCTCTCGAGATCGACCCCGACTGCGACGTGGCCGTCGCCACCCTTGCCCAGCTCTCTCTCCAGCAGGGCAAGATCGACGAGGCCATCAAGTGGTTCGAGAAGAGCGGCAAGCTCGCCCGAACTGAGGGTGAGCTCGTCAACGCCATCACCTACGAGCACGCCTCGCGCGCCCAGGCTGCGTTCCTCAAGAACTTCCCCGAGTACGCTGAGCGTCTTGGACAGATCGCTCAGGGCATGTAAACCTAGTCGACGACTCTCACGAAGTAGGAGCGTTGTAGGTTGGAGAAACGGGAGGAGGAGGACGAGAAGCAGCAATCAGGACAGCAAGATCATGATCGATGGCATTTATTGACCCCATTCTAGTGTAGCTCGTAAAGAGAGGAAGGATTCATCCCCGGTTACCTATCTTGCCTCCTTACAACTTGAACATCTTGTGGCACTGAAAATGTTTGTGTTCGTACGAACCACTCTATGCACAGAACCTCTCACATTCACGGATCTGCCCATCGTGACGGAGCAACTCGATCACTGGCTCACTGTCACAACTGACACCGAGAACCTCGGATCTGAACTGCTGTGACATGGTGACCGCTGTCACAATGCGAGTCAACTGACCTTCCATTGTTTTCTCATTCCGACACTCGGCGAGGTTGCTTTCGGAGCCCAACCCTGCCACATCCTCATTCCATGCGCGCCGAAACATCGGACTCCAATCCATGCCGGCTGTAACATGGTTACCGAAACGCAATTAGCTCGACCATGTTGCTGAAAATACCCAGCATGTGACTACTGATAACACGCTATCTGCCGACTAGTGTCTCACCACGGTCAAACTGATCTCTGACGCCATCTCCACGGGGCGTGCATTTGGACGCAGTTCGGGCTTGCAGCAAACATGACACTAGTCATGGCCTCCATGGGGCTCATTACTCTGCACTGCGCTAATGGGGGCCGCTAAACAGGTGGCGGCGGTCGGCGCGAGTCACAACGACACTGCTTGTGCGCTCATGCTCGACATGACCGGCTACTGGCCGACTCGTGCCGGATCTGGGGCAACTCGTAGCGCTCGCAGCAGGCCTGGGAGGGCCAGAATGCGCTGCAATGAAGATGCATAAAGAGCGACCTCGCTCTCGTGTCAGCGTGAAATCACCTCAAGTCATCCTCACACAATACGGCCATCCTTGGACGGACATGGTGAGCTGTCGCGTATGGTGAAACGCGGAGGATTGTGGGGTGGCACGGTGGGTGGTCGGCTGGCATGCCAGACGACGGCCACTGTGGCTCTTCCGCATTGTTCGAGTCCGCCGGTTCCGTCGGGGAGGGAACAACGCTGGCTCAATGTACTCAGAGTGCACCTCCATGAGCATGCTCTGGCGGCATATAAGCCGTCGCCCCATACTGCGCACGTAGACCCCAGACACTGCAGGACAACGGCTGACAACAAGATGCTGGCTCATCTCACCACCAGCACTGTTTTCGTGGCCGCCTTGATGGCGGCCGACGCTGCCGCGCAGCCCATCGACCGCCGGGACTGCGCCAAGCCGCTCAAGTCGCGCGGGGCTTCTTCGAAGCGCGGCTTCTCCTGGCCGGGTCAGGAGGGCGGGCAGGGCCATTTCGCCGGCCAGCTCACGCAGGACGGCACGATGAGCTGGTTCTGGAACTGGGGACTGTGGAAGACGGATATCCCCCAGGCGCCCGAGTTCGTCGGACAACTGTGAGTGGCAAACCATGATTCTGTGCTGACCCAAGGTGGAACGGCGACCACCTCAACGAGCTGGACGGTAACTGCCCCAGCATGATCTTCGGGTTCAACGAGCCCGACCACACGGCCCAGGGTTTCTCGGCCAACATGGACGTGGGCAGTGCCGTGTGGGCGTGGAAGGAGGCGAGGAAAAAGTGTCCCAACTCCAAGTGGGGCTCTCCCGCCCTCTCGGGCCCGCACCACATTGACTGGCTCAAGAACTTCTTCAGAGGAATATGCCCCGGCGGCCTGGACGGATGCGACCTTGCGCCCGACTACATCAACTTCCACACGTACCAGAGCGACATCCAGAAGCTCAAGAACGACGTGAACACGATGAAGCAGTTTGGGCGTCCGCTAATCCTGTCCGAGTTTGCGTGCCACGACTTCTCCGACGCGCACCAGGAGTGCAAGGACGTCATGCAATATGCGCGCGAGGCGTTCGACTTCCTCGACAACGACGACATGATCTAGTGAGTATAACCGCAACGAAGTGAGATTGGGAGGCTGACATGCAAAGCCGCTACTCGTGGTTCGGCGCTATGGCGGACGCCGACCACCTCGGTGGCGTCAGCCGCGTCAACATGCTTATCGAGGACGGAGGTAATGGCCTCACGCCGCTCGGCAGGCTGTATCTCGGCCAGATCGAGTGACAGGAGGGCTGCATGATAAAATGTCGATGACGTCCTTTCTTCTGGGCCAGGCGCCACTGTTCCGTACTCTCCGATTTCTTTCTGGGTCCGGATGCACATTGTTGTTGTCTGTTGTGAGTCTGGGAAGACAGGCAAGTTAGCGCAAGAAAGTGCGAGAGTGCGAGAGTGCGAGAATGAGAGAGAGGTCGTGTGAGCGTGCGAGCTCTGATTTCAGTATGCGAACTCGACTGCCCCAGGGTGGAGGTGGAGGTCCGGAAATTTTAAGCGCTGATAACGTCGAGTGGGATAAGTTGCTACCGTGAGCAAACGCGATGCGACGCAGAATCGGTAGCAAAGAACGCAGATATTTCATGAGAAAGATATGTAGAGTATGAGAAAATGTATGGTCCACCATCCCACTCCCCGGCAACAATCCACGGCTTGTGGCCCAATCTCATCCGAAGAATCGAAAGACACCACAAAACCGAGCGACCAGTGCCGAGAAGTAAGGGAGTTAAGACGACCACGTTTATCTTGCCGGATCGGGTTGACGCTCTAAACGATGTCGATGATTACCGTTGAGCAACAGGGGAAACTGTAACCCGCGGCGCCGCACAAAGAAGAACTCTGGGATGCCCGCGTCGCGCGTTTATATAGGGCTGAGGCTGGGCCGAGCTCGGCGATATAACGCTGGTGGGGCGAGCGTTTTTATCGCCGGCACGTGTGGCAACCCTCACCAGTGGCGGGGTCCGCCCCGTTTGTTATTGTTTACGCCTTTGCGGCGATGGGTCGTCTGACGACTTGCAACATCTTTGTGCTCTCCAATGTGCTTCAAAAGCCCTTGGCATATACATACACATGAACAATCTCCCTACAGAACATCCGCTCACCAGAAGTCGTCCACCGCGGCGCCGCCCTTCTTGCCCGCCGCAGTCGCCTGGGACTGATAGAAGTCCGCAACCTGGGATGTCAGCTGGGCACACCGATGAATAAACTCACCTGCTCCGATGTTGTTGCCTCCTCGGGTCCCTTGTCGTCGCGCACCTTGATGAAGCGCGGGAAGCGGAGCGAGATACCCCTCTGCTCGATCTGCATGTCAGTTATACCCAGCTTCACAAAACCAACCAGGCCGTGCGCGGCGGTGTAGACCGGACTGAGGGAGAGATCTGCCGTGAGGACCTCCCAGACGACCTTGGGCTCGAACCAGACGTCGGGCTTGGCACCGCCGACCTCGATGTTGCCACGCGCCCCACCAGTCAGCTCGAGCGGGTGCAGCTCGTCGTAGAACTGCTTCAGGATCTCTTCGCTGAAGCCCGTGCCGATCTTGCAGATCGTCTGGTAGTTCTCGCTCTCTGGGTCGTAGCAGGCAAGCAGGAACGCGCCGTACCAGTTCGTGCGCTTGCCCTTGCCGTAGTAGGCACCGACGACGACCAGGTCGAGCGAGTCGCCCACGCCAGACAGGTAGTCCTTCTTCAGCTGAGCGTTAGTCATGACTTTAAGACGGCTAACGCACCTTGAGCCAGTTGATCGACCGTCGTGATGGCTCATACGTTGACGCGTCAGACGCCAACATCTTCACCATGAGGCCTTCACATCCGTCCTTCACCGACTCCTCGAGGAATGTCTGGATCTCCTCCGTGGTCGAGCCGTCCGACGATTTGGCGAAACCAAACTCGCTCTCGACCGCGGTGAAGTGCTCCTGCAGCAACGCACGGCGCTCCTTCAGCTCCATCTTGAGCAGGCTCTGTTCGTTAGCTTTCGACTTGAGCATCACAACTCACCTCGCCGTTCAGGTACAACAAATCAAAAGCGAACAAATGCACGCGAACCGTGATGTCCTCAGCCTTGACGTCTTTGCGCTTTCGGCGGCTCAAATCCTGGAACGGCAGTAGCTTCTTCGTCTCGAGGTCAAACGCGACCGCTTCCGAGTCCAGCACGAATGATTTGACCCCGGGCTTAATGCACTGGACGTCAGTTTCTTGACAGCCCATTATAGCTTACCCTAGGGATCTGCTCAACCAGATCAGGGTACTTGGCACTCATGTTCTCCGAGTTGCGACTGAACACAGAGATGGTGCCGTCGTCCAGCAGGTGCACCTGCGCACGCTCGCCATCGTACTTGTACTCGCACGTGAAGGGCTTTCCTTCGAAGCGGTCCAACACTTCTCCGATGGCTTTCGTCGGCTTGGCCAGCATGGGCTTAAGGGGGACACCTGAGCGTTAATATGAATGCGACGGCCGTCAACGCACCGGGTGTGAGCTTGCAGTTCTCGCGCAGGCCCTCGATGCCACCCTCCATCAGCGCGGGCACGATGATGTCGTAGTTCGGCAGTTCACTGCCGTTAGGTTCAAACGAGCCGTGATATCGTACCTGTACACCTGCTTGACGATCTCTGATCCGTCCTCCAGCTTCTGGGCGAGCTTCTCAGGGGAGACTTTCTTGTCTCCGAGCTCCTTCAGCACCATGGCATGGGCCAGAGCAACAACAAGTGATCGCTCAGCTAGGCCTATCCGAAGCTTGCCCTCCAAACTGCGGATGATGAACTTGGCCTCCGTTCCCTGGCAGGCCGATAGAAGCTTCTTGATGATACCGACTTTGCGCGCTTGCGACTGTGGTGTCAGACGGCAGTCAAGGTCTTTAGCTCACCGAGTTACCCGACACCTTGGCAATGTCCGTCAAGCTCTGGAACACTGACGGAACGGTCAACGGCTTGGGTTTGAACATGGTCGGCTGAACGTTACGCGAGTTCTAACGTCAGATACCGCTTGGCGTATGTCCGCTTACCATGGCGACCTTGCCCAGATCACCTTCCTTGCGCAGGTCCTCCTTGATCTTGTTCGCGTTGCGTCCGGTACTCTCCGCAATCGCCTTGACAAGGAGCGACTCTCCGATACCCAGCTCCGTGCCCTCGTAGTCGGGGCAGAGGCGGTTGATGCAGAGATAGACGACCTTCAGTAGGTTGGAGCTCTTCGCGTCCTTGGCCGTGTCACGCTTGGCAACGACCAGCAGGAACTGAGTGAGGATCTGAAGGATCTCCAAACGTTTCGTGGTCGCTTCGATCTTCTCGAAAGTCGACACAAGGGCGGCGTAGGGGACGCTACATGGGTCAGTTCAATAGGCGGAATCGGCAACTCACGGCTCTCCCTCCTTCCACCCCTTGTCCGCAACGGGCGCAGGAGCAGCTTTCTTTGTAAAGATAGAAGCGCTATCATCAGCTCAGAGAATCTCCGGGCCCACTCACAGCTTGCTTGCTGCCTTCTCCTCCTGTTCCTCCATTTCCTCGTCGCTGAGCTCATCCTCGCCCTCCTCCTCCTCAACAGGGACGTGCTCGTCGTCGTCCTTCGGCTTCTCTGACTTGACAGGCTTCTGGAAAATAGAAGCCAGCGGCTTACCGTTCTGCGGCGAGGACTTGGCGGACTTGGGCTCTTCCTTCACCGCCTCCTCCTTCTTAGGCGAGGACGACTTGGGCTTGGCCATGTTGAAGATGGAGGCGATGGGTGCGGTCGTCTTCGCCTTCTTCGCCGGAGGAGGGGAGACTGAATTCAGCTCATAGAACTAATATCATGCTGCGTACCAGTCTCAGGCTTCGCCATGACGGGCGACTCGGCTTCGTCATCCGAATCCATGATGCGCTTCATCTTGCGCTGTTTGCCGACTGGCGCCTTTACGGGACTAGGGGTCTCGCCGTCTGCAATCAGCATAGATTTTACACACATTGTCGTTAAACCTGATCTACTCACCAGACATCTTGCTTGAGAACGCTATGGCTCGGTGCCGGTGGCGAGGGATAGGTTATCAGCGGGTGGTCATAACAGGCGCGTCTCCCGTGATATTTGGACGCGTCCTAGCCGGTGGAGGTGGTTGATTCAACCTCGACATCATCGTTACGTAAGCCATTGCCACGCAAACACCACGTTTTCGACATGATCTCGCCTCTGACTGAAAGAATCCACTTGGCCTGACGTCGTTCATTATCCTTCCATCAAACCATCCCGGCACCCGTGCGTTGTCATCTGCGGGCTGTTCCAAGCCGATCTCAATCAAGAGACATCGACAGCACACTCAAAAGGTGTTGACCGGCTCCTCGATCCGTGTCCGCAGCCAAACCCGTTTGGACCCACCCTTTCCAACAAGCTTCTTCCCCTCCTCCATCAACAATGAACCGCTCTTCTTCGCGCAAGGATCTGCGTGCCGAGCGCCTTGCGGCGAGCCCCTACTCGCGTCAGGAGAAGACTTTGAGGCGACCTCACTCCACAAGCCGTCTCGTGAGTGGCAAAGACGGTGGCAATCGAACGGCCGGCGCTAACGCTCAGGGATCGTCATTCTCATCGCTCGTCAACTTTGTCACACACCCGTTCCGTAAGGGGGACGATGAGGACAAGTCAATTTCTGGCTCAGAGGACGAGTGGAATGGCGAGCCTCCTTCTGCTATGAGAGGGCAGGACGTCTTCTCCCTGGCTGCCGCCGCTGGACGCAGAGGCGAGGACTTCGAAGCTCGTGCGGAAGTCTGGCGACAAGGCAAGGGAGCGCTTCGGGGTGGCAGATCCGTCTCTGTAAGTTTGGACAGCTCTGCAGACAACTGACAAGCAGGTTACGCAAACCTCCTGGGGAGGCCTGGGACTGGACGCTGGAGAGAAGTACCGCCCGCAATTCTCGTCTCGCGTGGTGGAGACCACTCCGTCGGGCCGCGTTCAGACTACTCGCATCGCTGAGTTCGATTTCACTCCTCCTTCGAAGAGCTCGCCGGGAACAGCCTCGTCTGCTGCCCTGCGGGCCTTCTTGAATGCAAAGGGAGACGAGCCGCTTCAGCCGAGCGATCTTCGCGTCATTGAGACGCTCACCGAGGGGCTTCGCAAGGAGAGCAGGCCGACGGGAGGGTGGAGCGCCGGTACGCATGCCTCGGAGCACATTGAGGAGAACATGACCCCGCGACGATCACTTCCAGGTGGCTCTGTTTCAACCCCTGGATCAGTCTTCTCGATGGGAAGCGCACCCCTCCTTCCTAAGTCCAGTGCGGGTGCTGCTCGCAAGGTGACCTATCTCGGCCCTGGCATGTCATCACGTCGTCTGTATGGCAAGCCTCGCGTTCCCTACAAGCCACTCTTCAACTTTGACGGTCCGAAAGACCAGATGGCCGGTAAGAAGCGGAAGACCGACGTGCCTGACGTTGAAGTCGTCGATCTTGACGAGGAGGATGCCCCGACAGACAAGGGTAAGTCGAAGGAGTCCAGCCCGAGCGGATCCTCGGACTCCCCGGGCCTTTCGGCTGCTGCCTCGGTTGCCGCCGCCTTCAACGCTTCCGCCCGACGACCGTCTCCCCTATCCCGAACCCTTGCCCCCTCGCCGGAGCGTGACTTTGTCAAAGAGGGCAAGAAGCGTACAGCGGACACTCTGCAGGAGCTGTACGAGACGGACATTGCCCCGATGGAGCCGACCAAGCCCCAGATTCTCTTCAACCCGTACGAGGCTAGCGCGCCGTCGCTACCTAGCAAGCCTCTGAACTCATCCATCCGACGATCCGCCAGTGGCATGCGAATGTCGCTGCGTAGCTCGACTCCCAGCCGCGGAGCTGCCAAGGAGATTGACCGCCTGAAAGGCTCGACACGAAAGCTCACCACGCTCGAGATGGTCAGCGGCTTCAAGCCCAGTGCTTCGACTCCATCCGCGACACCCGAACGCGAGGAACGTGAGGAGGTCGAGGAGCTCTTTGCTACCCCGCAAGCCACACCAGGCCCGTCGAAGGATGTGCCTATCGTAGTCGACCCGGTGCAGGAGACGCCCAAGACCATCCCCATCATGAAGCCCTCCACGATCGAGGAGCCCGAACCGTTCAAGCCCCTTCCGACGCCCTCGCTTTCGTCCTCGACTCTGGGATCATCGCGCGCGCGGCCGGACACGCCCAAGTCTTTTACTGCGTTCGAAACAAGCGTTACAGACTCGATCATTTCGTCCGCCAAGCCGAAGCCCGCGCCCGTGTTCAACCCGGAGCCCGTCAAGCTCGCCCCGCCGACAACGGAAGTCAACGTTCCGTCAAACGTTCCCGCGGCCCCCGCTATTCGCAGCCCGAGCAACTCGTTCAATCCCGCGGCCATCTTCCTGTCCGCAAAGGACTCTGCGCTCGATATTGAGAAGAGCGCGCTGCCCTTCTTCACCTTCACGCTGCCTGTTGTTCGGTCAGGCCCTAGCGACGCCGTCAAGGAGGAGGCGCGCAAGCAACCGCGCGAGGAGTTCACATTCGTTGGCCGCAAGAGCAGCCTCCCGCTTTCCCGTCTGACCCCGCCAACGAAGACTGCCCCTCTCCTGCAGCCCACACCAGAGGTTCCTGAGTCGTCGGCACCTTCGAAGGCTGCCGCGGCCGACGGTAGCTGGTCGTGTGATCTCTGCATGTTGAAGAACCCCGCTAGCGCAACGGAGAAGTGCACCATTTGCGAGGCCCCCAAACCCGGTGCGAAGGCTACGGCCCCGTCTGGACCCCCAGCTCCTCCCTCGGTTCCGTCGGGTGGCTTCTCGTTTGGCGCCAAGCCGGCTGCCCCGGCGCCGAAGCTCATTGCTGATGGCGAGTGGACTTGTGACACTTGCATGCTCAAGAACCCCGGCAGTGCCAAGGAGCAGTGTACTATCTGCGAGGCTCCCAAGCCTGGAGCCAAGGCTACCGCTCCTGCTGGTCCTCCCGCTCCCCCTTCCGTCCCGTCTGGCGGTTTCTCGTTCGGCGCGAAGCCTGCGCCCTCTGCACCGAAGCTCATCACCGACGGCGACTGGACCTGTGACACCTGCATGCTGAAGAACCCGGGATTAGCCAAGGAGAAGTGCACCATCTGTGAGGCGCCGAAGCCGGGAGCGAAAGCTGCTGCGCCGTCTGGCCCTCCCGCGCCGCCATCAGTCCCTAGCGGTGGCTTCAGCTTCGGTGCAAAGCCCGCTGCCCCGGCAGCGCCTGCCAAGTCTGGCAGTGAGTGGACGTGCGACACGTGCATGCTCAAGAACCCCGCCAGCGCGACTGAGAAGTGCACGATCTGCGAAGCGCCCAAGCCCGGAGCGAAGGCAGCCGCTCCCGCTAGTCTACCGGCGGCGCCGTCTGTGCCCTCCGGCGGCTTCGGCGGGTTCAGCTTTGGCGCGAAGCCTGCTACCCCGAGCGCTGCCCCTGCCGGCAGCGACAGCTGGACGTGCGACACTTGCATGCTGAAGAACCCCGCCAGTGCGACTGAGAAGTGCACGATCTGCGAGGCGCCCAAGCCGGGTGCCAAGGCTGCTGCCCCCTCTGGGCCGCCTGCTCCTCCCGCTGGCGGCTTCAGCTTCGGTGCCAGCTCTGGCGGTCCTCCGGCGCCTCCGTCTGGCGGCTTTAGCTTTGGCGGCAAGCCTGTCTCGACCCCTTCGACGTCGAGCGGAAGCGGCGGCTTCACCCCCACTGGCCTGCCAACTCCCCCGGCCGGAGGTTTCAGCTTTGGCGCTCGGGCGACCCAGCCCAGCTTCGAGAAGCCCAAGGGCGAGGGCACGTGGACGTGCAACACGTGCATGCTGCAGAACCCTGCGAGCGCGACTGAGCAGTGCACGATCTGCGAGGCGAAGCGTTAGTCCGGGGTTGTAGATGGTAGCCCGATGAGGTCGGAGTAGAGCGGAGCGAGAGTCCGCTAGCTGTAGTAGAGTAGTAGACCCAGATAACCGATTTTTTTGCATGTATGCGTGGTTCTTTGTGGCCAGTATCTCGGATGCCTCGGACTGCCGAGTGCCCCAGTGCCCGAGGGAGACGCAATTTCTGTGCCATCGGACACCCGAAGAGTTGCAAGTGGGGAGGAATCGAGTCGAGCGTCTTTGGGCCGCAATTAGAAAGATGGCGACAGGCCCCAGGGGTGGAGGTCTGGTTACATCACGGTTTTATCGGTGGCTCCTGGGTGGGAGCGATCGGGGGCCTGAATCCGAGATCCGACTGCATTCCGTGATATTGGGCCAGATATCAACCAGACGAACGTTCATCCCCCATCCTTTCTGTTCCCTCATCGACGAACGAAGAACGAAGAACCGCTATGCCGCGGCCACAAATCGACTACTCAGTGTACCTCGTCACGGGGCGCGAGCTCCTCCCGCCCGGAAAGGTGAGCCGTGGCCGTGTGTTCCAGCTGACAGACAGGACTATTACGAAAGTCTCGAGGAGGTACGTTGCTCCGCTCCCCACTCCCACCCCACACCACCCCGCTCCGAGATTATAGGGCAGAGCTAACAGACAGTCTCTCAAGGGCGGCGTCACCGTCGTCCAGGTGCGGGAGAAGACGGCCGAGACAGGCGAATTCATCGAGATCACACGGAAGACAAAAGCCCTCTGCGACAAGTACGGCGTGCCCGTGCTCGTCAACGACCGGGTCGACGTTGCGCTCGCCGCGGGCGTCGCCGGAATCCATATCGGGCAGGACGACATGGACCCGGTGACGGCGCGGAAACTGATTGGCGAGGATGCCATCCTCGGTCTGTCGGTGAGCACGGTCGAGGAGGCCGAGAGGGCCATCAAGCTCCCAGAGGGTGTGCTGGACTATGTCGGCGTCGGGGCCGTGTGGTCCACCGCCTCAAAGGATGTGAGCAAGAAGGTCATGCTTGGTCCCAGTGGGGCGGGCGAGATCCTCGACGTCATTGCGGACTCTGGGTTGGGCAGCGTCGCCATTGGTAAGTCCATCCGCTTGCAGCTGTTGCTGATATGAACACAGGCGGGATCAATGCCCGCAACACGCCTTTCCTCCTGCACGGCTCCGTGTCGCCCGAGAAGGGCAACTCGTTCGACGGTGTCGCCGTCATTTCTGCGATCGTCTCGTCGTCGGACCCCGAGGCGGCCGCGCGCCAGCTCTCAGACCAAGTGGCCAGTTTCAAGCGCGCAAACAGCTACGACATGCCGCCCTTCTCGCCCTTTGCGCCTTCGGGCGGCGACGTGCTCGGCTCCATGCTCGAGACGGTCGGCGAGCTCATCCACACGGTACGCAAGACGACTCCGCTCGTGCACCAGATCACGAACAGCGTCGTCGTCAACGATTCTGCGAATGTCACCCTCGCCGTCGGCGCCAGCCCCATCATGGCCACGAACGAGAGGGACTGCACCGACCTCAGCAAGAACATTGGCTCCCTGCTTATCAACTCGGGCACGATTACCGACGAGACGTTCAAGGGCATGCTTGCTGCGGGATCGGCGGCGAATGTGAACGGCAAGCCTGTTGTGTGGGACCCCGTCGCCGTGGGCGCGACGGCCTTCAGGCGAGAGACGGGACACGGTGGGTACATCCAACTGCTCGCGCGAGCCTCAAATCGCTCGTGGATGACAGGCAAAGATTCCCTTCGACGAGCTGTGTATAGGTCGCAGAACAGCTGACGCCGCAGATCTCCTGCACGCCTTCCAGCCGACCGTGATCAAGGGCAACGCGGCCGAGATCGGCGCACTGGCCAACTCGACCGAAGTCTCTGCGCGCGGCGTGGACAGCGTCGGCCGGCTCTCCGACCCTGCCGCTTTGGTGCGGAAGCTCGCCAAGGAGCGGCAGTGCATCATCGTCATGACGGGCGTGCAGGACTACATCTCGAACGGCACGACGGTGCTGCGTTGTTCCAACGGCCACCCCTTGCTCGGCCTCATCACTGGGTCGGGGTGCATGACTGGCTCCATTGTCGCGTGCTTCCTTGCTGCGGCACGGACTTGGTTCCTCCAACGCGTCGGCGATATGGGCCGCCAGGAGGAAGGGTTTGATGAGAATGGGTGGGAGAGCCAGAGCCAGCTTACCCAGGGCAACATGCTCATTGGCGCTCTGGCGGGCGTGCTCACTTTCAACATTGCGGCGGAGCAGGCGGCCAAGCGCCCAGACGTCAAGGGGCCAGGCACGTTCCGCGCCGCACTCATCGATGAGATGTACGCTGTCAGCGCCGCCGAGGTGTGCCAGTTCGCCAAGGTCGAGATTCTGTCGTGAAGCAGAGGTCGTGTAGTGATGTAGACATGCATACATTGCGAAGTCACATTGTCCTGATGCCCGATGCTGGCTTAGTACTGAGGAGTATTGGGTATGGATGGGGGTTACGTATACGTAATACGAGGGCTACGGATTGAGAGAAGGCGGGGCTTAATTGAACTACTGAGTTACAGGGCTATGGGCTATGGTACACCTTTTGGAATGGGATAGCTGTAGTGTCCGTTGGGGTTGTGTTTAAAGCAAGGCGGCGGCGGCACCGAACAGGCAGAGCAGGAGGCCGGCAGCGGCGCGGGGCGAGGCGCTCGAGGGCTTGGCCGAGGCACCGGCGGCGGAGGACGAGGTGCCGTTCGAGCCGTCCTTCTGGGCGTTGACCGAGTCGTCGGTGACGTTGGTGGCCTTGGGGGGCGGCGGGGGAGGAGTAGCGGAACGCTGCTTGCCGACAACTCCCTGGCCGTAAGCCTTGGTGCTGGCGCCGTCGAGGGCCCAGACCAGACCTCCCATCATGTGTCCGATGAACAGCTCGTCGTTCCAGGCTGCGGATTGTCAGTGGCAGTTCCTGATCCACATCTGAGGCTGGCGTACGCAGCCATTTGGTTACTCACTCTCGTTCGAGTGGCCGAGCGCGGTGTAGAACGAACGACCAGACTTCTCGGCACCGTTGATGAGGGGCTTGGAACCGTTGAAGTTCTCGATGTACCACGCGATCGGGTGGGGAGAGCCCTGCGGGGGCTGGTTACCGCCTTCGTTCTTGAACGAGCCCTCGTCGACGGTCATCGTGACCGTGGCGTTCTGGTCGCGCGGGTCAGACACGAAGAAGTAGACCTCCTCCTTGTACGTCCATCGGTCGGGAATGTTGCGGTTGGAAGGGTGGTTCTTGACGAGGGGCATGAAGGTGGCCTGCTGGAATTCGGGGTGGTAGTCGAAGCGGGCTGATGTCAGCGGAATGTTGGATCGCCAGGGCCGCTAGTCCGTTAGCGTACTCACCACCAACGGTCTTGTAGAAAGAGTCAGAGTTGCGGAGACACGAGGACGCGCAGTGGACGCCGACCCAGTTTCCGCCCGACTGCCAGTAGCGCTGAAGCGCGCCCTGCTGATCCCAGTTGAGGACCTCCTCGGACGTCTGCAGGAAGAGCAGCGAGTCGTACTGCATCAGGTTATCGACTGTGAAGTAGTTCGGGTCCTCGGTAAAGGTGAAGTTGACACCCCAGTCCTTGCCGCGCTTCTTGAACGTCTCGATGGCAGTCGGGATCGAGTCGTGACGGAAGCCCTCGGTGTACGAGTAGACAAGGACCTGAGGGGTGCCCCAGGTGTCGACCTTGGCAATGTCGGCAGCGCTGGCTGAGGCAGCGAGCATGGCGCCTCCGAGGAAGGATGAGAGGAGGAGCATGGCGCAAGAGGGTAGTCGGTGCTTAGGGGGTTAGGAGATGGAGCAACGAGAGATACCGAACACAGAAGAGACAGTCGAGAAGGAAGGTTCTGATGGAAATCAGAGATGAGCGTTGAGGTGAGAGAAACGCGTTCTGAGAGCCGATAGACGTTGGCATTTAAAACGCAGTCCGGAGAGTCTTGGCTTTTAGGTCGACGAGATGACCCTTGGCTTGGAGGGAAGCCTGGCGGAGGAGCAACGCCAGAGGTCAGGGGCGACCGAACCCTCGATACCCAGGAGCCAGGGAGTCAACTTACGTAGGGCAGAAACAAAGGTACATCGAAGGTACGTAGGGCATGACTGCCCCAGGGGGGTCCCTGAGAATGCATCAGTCGCCTTCAGCCAGTCGCGGCTGTCCTCTGCGCAGATGCCTGCAACTTGCGGCCTGATCACGCCGACGGACGTGCAGACAGAACACTGACTGGATGCTGAGGTGATTTCGAGGCACGCTGGTGGCGCGGCAGATCGGAGCCGATGAATGAATGCCAGTCCTCAATCCCACCGGGTTCCGGGCGTTTCAAGTGTGAGATCCCCCAAATCCCAGCAAACCCGCCCACACGCTTGCATACTCGCTGTCTCGTATGCATGCGTGTGGGCGTGTACTTTTCACAGATCTCAGTGTTGACGCCAAGCATGCTGTTTTGTCTCGCATGCTCGTTGCGCAGAGGTGCGAGGCACAGACGAAATAGGAATGGCAGGTCGCGAGTGCGGATTGTCAGTGTCTGGGAGCAAGCCCACCTCCTGGCCGTCGGATGGAGCACCGCACGAATGGCCAACAGCGTTATTGCGGGCGCCCAATGGAATGAATTAGAGTTAACGCAGGGGCATGAGGGCCGAACACGCGCTTGCGGGTCTGTCTTTGGCCTGCTTCCTGCACTTGCTTGCACTGCGGACTGCTGCAGGTAATGCAAAGGTAATCGGGTCAATCGGGCGAAGGATGCGCTAGACCGCTCCCAGGCCTGGGAATGTATCTCTGATCGCCATCGAGCTAGTAGAGCCGAGGGCGAACGGGTGCAAGGGTCAACAGATGACGAATCACCCGCGTGTAGCCTGCAGCCTGCACTCTAGACGCGCGTGATCTGAGCGTCGCCAACCCCAGCTGCCAACTTTGGCATGCTTGCGCCTCGCTCGGCTTGAGCTTGGTGCTAAGCTTGCTGAGCAGAGGTACGTGATGCAGGCATGCCAGTGCGGAAGGTACGTACACAAACACACCACGACTTTTCCTGCTGTCTCATTAAACTGCTGTTCGTAGCCAGATCTGTGCAGTCACCACACGACGCCTTACTCAACATGAATGCTAGCCTTAGTCGGGGGACTACCTAGTCTGCCTCCAAATCGATGGCGCAGGTACACACCACGCACATCGAGGCCGAGTGCCTTGCCCGCCGTCTGCGACGGCCTGGGTTGAGACAAGCGCCGTGCGCTGCGACAATTCGTCTGTGCTCCTCTTCCAAGCTTCCAACGCTCTGTGTCTCGGCGTGTCGCCCGTTGCCGGTGTTCACGGGGGAAATCCGACTCAGACAGCTCTCACCAGCCATTTGAAAGTCGCACAGATACGTTCCGCATGATCCGCGACATGCGCGATATGGCGCGCACCGTTGTTCTATTTGCGTACGAGTGTGAACTCGTGAGGATATTCACCGCTCGGCTCTCCGTCTCCATCCTGGAGCATGGAGCACTGAAGCTCCCAGGGGAGGGTGGGCGGGGCTCATGTGACGACCGCCGGGAGGGAAGGAAGGGAGACGATTCACACGGCAAACACGTCGGCTTTCCTTGCGGCCAAGTTGCTGGATTCGGCACAGCAATCCTAGAGCATATTCGATCTCATTGCGGCCGAAAACGAACTCACGCGGCATCAAGGCTCGCGACAAGCTCGCATCGCTCGCTTCTGCTCACAGAAAGGGGAGAACGTAAGGTCCGCAACAGTGCTTTTTCGGGAACTGCATTAACGCTACGCGACTGTTACGGCTTAGGTGCAGCTTAATGAAGCATGGCGCGAACACGTGATACGTTAGCTGCGTTAGTAGGCCCCCTTCGGGCTGTCTGGCCCAGGTCCGCTGCCCCCCGGGCGCGCAGGCGGCAGAAGCACCCAGCCCGCCAGGTGCACTCTCAAACACGCCGGGATCCCAGCCGTACCCCGTGAGATGCCTCATCCGGCCCGCAGCGCGTCTCGCGTCTCGCGTGCGCGCCGCGCTCGCCTGGATGTATTGTATCTCCATCTCGTTTGAGTCGCGTCCGCACCCGGAACCGTGCATGCGGGTCGCTGTTCGGGACGTCTGTTATGCTTCGCGGCTGTCTTCCTTTCGCCAGACAAGCGGAGGTGCTCAATGTCGACCTTTTCGGGACTGCAAGGAATGTCCAACTGCCAAAGCACCGGACGGACCGGGTGCGCCGGGACGGCGCGAGACGAGGAATGCACTCAAGTCACCACGCCACTGTCGCTGCGCCGCGTGCGCCGCGTGCGCCGCCGACGTTTGCTCGTTGCGCGCTCTGCAATATTGCATTGGCCGTACTCGCGCACGAGCACCGCTGTGCATGCGCCTCGGACGCGCCTGCGCGCCTCGATGCCTCCCACCCCCGTCCAGGTTGGCGGTAATCACCCCGACACCGCGGCGCGGAGCGTCCCTACCCCGTCTCGACGGGCTCGCACCCAAGCCCGCTTGCTCGCCAGGGGCTGCGGTGCATTGGGCTGCAGGCTGCTCAGTAATCCTGCCATTCAGAAGCTGGTCCGAGCAAAGCCTGAGCAGCAGGCTCCAGGCGGTAGATGCGCGTAAACCGGTACCAGAAATGCCAGAACGAATAGTCGCAGGAGTACAGGAAGCGTTAGGGCAACATCGGCCGATCTGCAGGACTCTCTCCTCGGTGCATACGGCTGCCCCAAACAGACTTCGGTGCCTTCCAAAGCCCTTCAGGAGTACACTGAAACCCTGAGAAAACGCCACGAGACATCGATCACCTCCCCTGTCTCTCCTACTGGCGAGCTGGGAGTCAGGACGCTGGACGTGCTGGGATCTGCTCCAGCCTCGGATGCTCCTCTCGGAAGCATGGGCTCAAGGTTGCGCCTCTATTTCTTCATTCCGGGCGGCGCGGACGGCGCTGATTCTCTCAACTGAAGCGAAATACTCTGAAGAACCCCAAGAATAACTCTCGAACGTGTCAGCATCACGAGTTCTGCATAGGTGTAGCCATTTCGAAGTTGCAAGATTCAAGCAGCGCCGAGATCTCACACAACTGAATGGATGTCTGGGTCAGGAAGGCTGAAGAAGTAAACACGACGCGACCGACGCGGCGTGACACACCCGCACAAAGGCACTGTCACGTTGCATCTGATAAGCCGGCCAGCCGTCTTGCATGAGAACTCGCACATTGCTCGGTAGAACGCGACGCGATGGCTGCCCGTTCCTCTGCATCCTCTGCGGGGACGGGTCGGTTCCAACGTCGTTTCCAGCGCAGGACCCCCTGCCTCCTGGCCGTGCTTTACCCGTTCCTTGTTTATTACTCGGATGCGAGGTTCTGAGTTTGTCGGAACCCAGCGCCGAGTTTGAGCGCAGCTTGGTATGTTCGGTCTGCTCCGTCTGCGAGACGTCCCATGCACCGAGTGCTTCTCTCGCTCCTGTGCTCGAGCAGCATGTTTATGGAAGAAGTGGATGAACTAGTGGTGAGAGCTGGGGCAGCTATCCCTGATTAGGAACGCGACTGTCAACCCCCTTTTCCTGCCAAGAGACTGACGTTTTCTTCCGTCCCTTCGTCCTGCAGGCTGCAAGTCACAAGACATGTCCTCGCTCGCGACGCTCGCTTCTCAGTGCCCTCCTGGCCTCCTGGCGGACACAAACCTCTCCCTGGAGGGAACAGCAGCGCCACAATATGACACACAACCCATCCCTTAGCAGTCTGAGGCATTTAACGAGCCTTCACTCACCCCAGTCGGTTCTACTTCCCGGCCATTTCCAGCTCCTCCAGACCGAGCCGGATGACTCAGCGGTGCACTTGTACTGTCCACCGGAGACGGAGCAGGTGCAACGACGTAGTAATTCTGCGCAGTATCCGTCGTCCAGCGCTCTTTGTCGCAGGTCTTCGTCGCTTTTTCAGTCTGCCGCTGAATAGCCTTGCCGGCCGAATAACGCTCGGGCACACCTCGGCGCGAGCTTAAGCCTACTGACCAGCCTGCCAGAGCTTGTTGCAGAGTACGACGAGCTCAGTGACGTACAGCCCTGTAACTTAACGACCGCACGCAAATCCGCACAGCCGGTGCTGCCAGCGATCAGCGCAAGCGCAGAATCCAGCAGAGACTAAACTGGACCTGATAAACATGAACCCTTCTGTGGCCGACAGTAGCCCGGCTCGAGAACTGCATGGGCTCTCAAGCGCAGTGCCGGAACTCTTGAGCAAGCTCAATTTCTACACTGTTCATGCTCAGGTCCGCCGGAGATCGACCATGCAGTCGCTGATGCTGGGCACTAAGGATTATCAGATACGAGGCTCCTGCGCGATGCAACCTGCAGGAACGGCTCCCCCGATTCATCACTGCCGCGGCGCCGACGCATCGCCGAGCACGCGAGGAGGCGCAGGCCCGCAGGACTGGCCGAGTAAGCCCACGTAGCCAAAGCGTGATGAGCAGGACCGGGCGATCCGTCGTCCAGTCATGTCCGTCGCCTGGCGCGTCGGTGGCGCCTCGGCACTCGGCGTAACAATGGAATGGGACGCCTCCTGCACCATGTTCTAGGCGCTCGAGTAGCCGTTCGGCCTACCAGAGTCAAAGACAGTTGTGCCAGTGATCTGCAGGTCACTGAATGCTGGGCCGTCGGAGTGATCTCGCCCCGCAACCTAACAGCCAGTCAAAACTTGCACCGATGTTTCGGGCCCGACGAGCAGTCGCCCGAACGTTAATGGACAGCTTGGCGATCGCAGGCCAGACCATCGAGATGCGAGGTCATGGCTGAGCGGATGCCTATAGCAGTTGGCGCGGGTGGGTAGTGGCTGCGTGAACCACGCACACGAGACTGTGGTCAATACCTTGTACAAGGCATTTAGAGAGCGTGGGCCCCACTTTGTCAGCACATCTTCACCAGCCTTGCAGTTCCGCGCTTGAAGGACTATGTTCGTCGAAGCGCAATTCCAAGTGTTCAACGCCATTCGTCAACCGCCTGTCTCTGGCGACTACAGCATAACAGCGAGCACCTAGCACCTTTTGCAGTGAGCTTCGGAGTTGCTCGGGAGACAGCCTAAGATGTCAGTCGCAGAAGGTGCGAGATGTCTGCAAGCGCCGTCAGCGCCAGTTGCGACAACTGTTGGAGTGCGATGCACGTGCACGTCAGAAGCCGGCCCTAGGTCCCCAGCAAAGCTCTCAGCTCATCCCCATAGTTCGTACTGTCCAGGATGGCCCAAAGGAGGTTGTGGAGGTCATCACGGCCCCAGCAGCTGATAATCGGCTATCAGTGCGATACGCGGTTGGACGAGCCACGCCACTGGGGTGTAATCGCTTGCGGATCTCCCCAACCTCCACTCTGCATGTTCGCTGGGGACACTGATGCAGCTCGCACGTCACCTCTCACTCCAGTTCCACTCTCAAATCCTTACTGTTGTAAGCATGAAGGTGCAGCATCAGTTCCAGCACGACGACAACATTCCGTGGTCGTGTGCTGATCAATCTCGTCTCAGGCACGGACGATGTGTGGGGAGCTGATAACGGTCGGCTAAGTTTAATCCTCCGTTCCCCAGACGTCATCTCCCCATTCCTCAACAATCAAGATGCAACCTCCATATAACTCACGCGCATACTCACAACGCTCACAACACTTACAACACTCGCCTCGCTCACACGACCCCCACCCACAGTACCACCCATGTCCAAGCTGAGCCCGGAACTCAAGGCGCTGATCGCCGACCCAGCCGCAAAGGGAGGCGACGTCCCCGCCCCCTCGCCAGAGGTGACGGAAGCGCTGTTCGCGAGGCTGAGCTCGAACCCTCACGTCGGACGGGAGACGTGGCTCTGTCTCGCGGCCGCTGTGCTGCTCACGATCAACTCGAGCGAGACGCTGTGTCACCTGTACGAGTTTGCGAAGGGCGAGACAGTGAAGGACCAGGTACTTGTTGCCTCTGTGAGTTCCTCTGTCGTAGAGAAAGTACTGACGCCAGGCGATCCGGGAAGTGGGCCTGAAGTGTATCTCCTTCGGGGGCGTTCCGAGAGTAAGTGGACCTCACAGCTGGAGAATTGGAGTATGCTGACCCACAGTCGATCAACAACCTCGGCGCGCTGTACAACCATCTCTCGTACGCTGTGAAGGACGGCCTCGAGTCCGATCCGACACGCACTGAGCTGTCAAGGGAAGACGGCCTCACTCTCTGGAAGGACATCTACGGCGTGCACGCCGATACGCTTATTGAGAAGTTGTCCGCCTTCCACCCCGATCTGGCCGACTACATTCTCAGGTCGCACTACGGGCCGCTCCTGACCGACCCGCCAGCAGCCGAGGGGCAGTTCCGTCTCGGACGCGTGCTCACCAGTGTCATTGCTATTGCGGCGCTGAGAGCCGTCACGGGTGTCGGACTGCAGGTCACGAGCCACGTGTATGGGCTGAAGGCGGCCAAGGACGACGGGACGGTGAAGGGCTGCAAGTGGCTGCAGAGCGATGAGGGGTGTATGTGGATTCTTGCGACGGCGGACGACATTGTCAATACGGTGCTGAGGAGTTGAGTACGTGTGCCTCGTCTCAGGAGCTGTCAGCGTCGCCCTACGCTACCCACCGTCACTAGAGCATTGCTTATTCATAGAAGATGTATCTGACTGACTCTGCTGATCTCCCCCGGTGACTGAAGATCAGCTGAGGTATCTCATCTCGCTGCCAAGCTTACCACAGTCTGGCGCACGAGAGAACACGAAGAGGGACACTCGCTGATGACTGGGCATGTGAGCTATCGTCGCCCTATCATCAACTCACCATTCCTCCGTCTTGCACCCACACCCACAGAAAACCACTCTCAGTTGCTGAACGTCAGCTTGCATCGTCCGGAACACCAGTTTACCGCCTATTCGTTTCCTCAAACGAAAGGTTGCAAGACACACAGAGAACGTGACAGTTTGGGGGTATCCCTTCTAAATCACCATGCCCCGTCTGATGAAGCACGCTTACTGCAGCTGGTTTCATCCGCAGAGCTGTGGGTAAGCGGGTAAACTAGGGTCACAGGTTAAGTCGAACGGATGCGCACGGTCCCGTCATCGTCAACCTCGCCGTGGCTCATGTTCTGATCCATAACTCATGCAACGGTACTCTTTATGCCTAGAAACTCCGCGTAGAGCCGAAAGGAATGCTTGGCAGCTCGGACAAATGGAGCTGCAGAGCGCACCGTGCATACTGGCCACCACACCACCACAATAAAGCTGCATGTCACCACCCTCCTTATCGCCCTAGATCTCAGCCACCGAGGCCTGTGCTTGCCCCAAATCTTTCATGTATCAAGCTCCGAAGCTGGGCTTTTGGAAAATCCAAGAATTGAGTCGAAACCATGCATATCGGCAGCGGAGTCCGTCCGACTGTCCATCTTTGTGGCATATAAGCCTCCTTGAGTGCCACTTCTCTTCCACAACAGCTCTACCTCATCAGAACTTGCAGCTATGCCTCGCCCTTGCCTCACACCTCGCCGCCGCGCCAAGATTGCGTCCTTGGCTCGCTACCGCAGCTATTCCTCTGTCGCCTGGGAGTACAACGTCGCCAAGAGCACTGTGGGTTACTGTGTGATGTTAGCTCGCCTCCAGGCTCTCATTCCACCTGCTCTGGCTGTTCTGAACCCTGTCCAGGGGATCCGCATCCCCCGCAGCCACACCAAGCTCACTCCCGACAACCTCAGAGCGATCTACGAGGTCTTTGAGGCTCAGCCCTTCGCCAGCAATCGTGAGGTGTTGGACACTCTTGCAGACAGAGACATTGTCCTCTCTCTCATGACTCTGCGCCGTGCACGTCGCCAGCTTGGTTATGGCCGCTTTGTGGCTCTTGTGCGGCCGTATCTAAGCCCCCTTCACAAGGAGAAGCGTCTCGCTTATGCTCTTGAGCAGCAGCGACTCTTCCAAGAGTGGAGGAAGGTGATCTTCTGTGACGAGGTCCCTCTCTACATTGACCAGCTCCACAGAGCATATGTGACGCGCCCCATCGGTTCTGACCGTGCCAATGAGCGGTGAGTGTCTTTCCTGACGTTCTACATGCTGTGGAAGAGTGCTGACACTCAGGTACATCCAGTACACCTCCAGATCGAGCTGTGGGTCGATTATGTGCTGGGGGGCTATCTGGTATGGCGGCAAGTCGAAGCTGGTGTGGTTTGACACCTCCCAGTCGACCTCCAAGCGCAAGGGAGTCAATGCGGCCATCTATCGCACCCAGGTGACTGAGAAGGAGTTGTTTGATTGCTGGAAGCGTGTCAAGACTCAGTGGCGTGGTTATGGCTTGCCCTGGGTTGTAGAGGACAACGCTGTCGTCCACACAGCCAAGGCCACCCGTGGCAAGGCAGAGCAACTTGGCATGCGCTTCCTGCCTCACCCTCCCTGCTCTCCTTGCCTCAACCCCATTGAGAACCTTTGGAGCAACCTCAAGCGCCGCCTGGCCCGTCTCAACCCTCGTCCCACCACCCAGGAGGGGCTATTCGCTGCCGCTACGGAGCTCTGGAACACCTATGATCAGAATGAGATCGACCGACTTATCATGTCCATGCCTAACAGGATCAAGGACACCATCTCTGCTAATGGAGGACACATTAAGTATTGATCCCAGGTGCACCATGCTTCGTATATAGGTTACCAAGACTCCCATGCACGTGGAACAACTGTTTATAGAGCAAGAAACATGCATATGCATGAGTTATTCGTGGTTGCAGCGAGGTCGACAGTTCACGGCCTCGTTTGTGGCACCACTCGTTCGACTTAACCTGTGACCCTAGTTTATCAGGAGCACCAGCATACCTCACGCCAATGATCTTGTGGGCCATCGGGTCGCGCCGCATCGCGCAGTATCTATGTGAACTGGGCAAGTCAGTTCGTGTCGGCGCTTCCCCAACTGACCTGTAGCCAGCTTCCCTACTTCTTAACTCAGTCTTGCTCGACACTGAATCTCCTCTATATGCCGTCGAGGAGAAGTTGTAGAGCTGTCGCTGAGCTTCCGGACAACTCAGCGGCAGCTTACCTCCTTAGGTAGGATCTGCTGGACCAGTCAGCTCCGGTGATCTGTGCTGCTCAACTCACTGCCTACCTCATCCAGCGCCACATAGTCAACAAGATTGAGATATAGTAAAGCTATGGTTCAGCTGAACGACTAGGAGTGCGGAGCCTTGCCTCCTTTTCGGAGGCAAAGACGGCTCGGCAAGTCAGTTTAGTCACGACGGCGGACATCTCACCGTGTACATGGCCCGCCATCGCCACACTCGACATGGAGAGGATGTCCTAGAGCTGAGACTCGGCTAGTGCTTTCAGACGCGCCCCACCTTACCTTCCCCCCACCCTGAAGAAACGGTCGCCGATAATCAGTTCCAATAACAAGTGGCGTTCAACTCACCATTCACCTCCTCCAGCGCCTCCCACACGGTGAGGTCAAGATGTCGTCAAGCTGTGACTCAGCTGACGCGACCAAAGGAGAGAGAAGCTTACCTCCTGCTTTGATGCAGGTGCAGCACTGGGCAAGTCAGTTTCAGTAGCAGTGGTCGGCGAACTCAGCACCTACTTCTGCCTCATCGTCACACTCGACGTCGACATGAAGGTTTGAAGCTGAAACTCAGCTGGAGTTACCTGGACAAGCTTACTTTCTTGCTTTGAGAGGCGGCACCTCGGATAAGTCTGTTCGTCTTCGGAGTACGGCGAACTGACTCTCATCCACGTCATGTGCTGAACGTCGGGGGGTTGTTTAAAATCTGGGAGTAGGGATCGATGAAACGCTTCAAGCTTACCCCGCCCTCATTTCCTCCTGAGAGAGCAAGAACGAGACGCGTCATGATACCGCATGGCGGAGGTGAATGGGTACCTGAGAGCAATCGAAACTCACCTCAGCTCAAGCTGCTCTCTGTTCTACTCACTCGACGTTGACTGGAGAGATAGCTCTGGTCAGCTACACCCAAAGCGTACACCACCGTTAAACAAGCTTACCCCTTGCTCTTCTTTAGGAACTGGTTAAGCTGTCTAGGAAAAAGCGCGGCCCAGACCTCCACTGCTGGAAAGAGGTGAACTTCACTGACGCTCTCTTCGCCACACTGACGCCGTTGACGCTGTTCGGGCCTGTTGTTCAGCTAATATAGCCGTGACGATCTAGCTTTACCTACCTCGTTCTCCCCAGTGGTCGCGAGCATGAGTCGCGAGTCTGCTTGCATGTCAGCTACAGCCTTGGGCGCTTGAACAAAACTGACGGGCCGCGTATCTCGTCGTCTGGTCCGAACATCAACGGGACAGTGCAGATCTGGGAGTCAGCTATGAGGCCTTCTCGACCAGGGAGCTCACCTCTTGCTCGACCTCCTTCCCTCCTGGATGTCGAGACGGTGCGCACCATGAAGCCGCACTGCTGTAGAAAGATAGTTCTCTAGGGACATGCAAACTCACTGATGCTCTCTTGCCAGATTCAACCTCTGTGGATTAGCTGGACATCACGATAAACCCCTAAGCTTTCTTATCCCCGTCTTCTTGGAGAGATCCAGGACGAGGCGAGTCGACAACAGATGCAACTGGATAAGTCGGTCAAGGGATGGAAATATCTGCACTCACCAACGTGATTCCGCGTCGCGGTGCCCTCCAGTCTCCACGCATACGACGGCGAGGGGGTCTGAGAGTCAGCTAGACGACCAAGTCAACTACTTAGCTCACTCCACACCTCCGTGCTCTTGACAAACACGAGGGTGAAGCATGAGCCACCAGCATACCTACGCCCTGAACACGTCAGTTACAACGGAGATGATATCGGGCTCACGCAACATTGACCCTCGCCACACTCGCCACCACCGGGACCAACCTGGAGGTCAGCTAGAGCTGTCTCAGGCATGAGCAAAGCTCACTTCCATCTTCCACTGTTCTTGGCCGCGGAAAGCTTGGTCCGGCTGTTGTGGAGTCGGAGGTCTTCACAAGTCAGCTACGGTTTCAACACCATGGTAGCTCACCTTGCGTCACCTCACACCCACCGTGTACCGTGTGAGCGATCTGCGGATCAGCTGGTCTTCAAGTGTCTGGTAGCTTACTTCATACCTCTCCTTGAGATAACTTGGAGCCACTGCGTCGCAGATATTGCCGCAAGTGAAACGCAACTGAACCCCCCCCCCCCCCCCCCCCCTCTCCTCAGTTTCCACTCCTAGTGCACCGAGCTGTGGGTCAGCTACGGCCGTCCACGCGTAAGCTCACCACCATGGGCATCGCGCTCAGAACTGAGGGCACTGGTAGGGTCAGTTACTCTCCGATTCCGCAGCCATTGTAACTCACCTCGACTTTCCCCTTCTCCTCCACCTTAGTCTACCGTCGTCAAGCTGAGGCTCAGCTAGAGTCACAGGGTTCACAGCAATGCCTCTGTCCCGCCCTCATCGCAAGAGCGCGACCGCGAACGACCGCGAACCTGGGAGCACCAGTTGGAGAATACTGGTGTACACCAACTCGCCGATCTCGGCATCGCTTTCCTTCTTGAAGAGGGCTGGGAATCAGCTCCATATGCCGTTGTTGACGCAGCTTACCTGCAAAGTTTATGGATGAAGTCGATGTGCGGTGATCGATGTTTCGGTGGATGGAAGGGCCCCGACGCTGTATTCACGACCAACACTATACGGCCCGGTGTTCAGCTTAACGACGACAAAGGAGGTAGCTCAGGCGACGGACCCTCGGCGTGACTTGGAAGCGCACGTGGAGTGAATCGCTGTGCAACTGAGGAGTTGACCAGAAGATGGGATGCCCGGTGCCATACTTGCAGCGGGGAGGGATCAGTTGTCATCTGGTAGTAATGGAGTTGAAGCGTTCCGCCTCCCCTTCCCCCCATCTCGCAAGGTCGGCCACGGATCCACTCACGCCGGGGACAGTTCCAGAGTCAGACTTGGGCGGAGCATGACGGTGACTATGCTGATGGCAAGATGTGAGAATGTTCAGAATCTGTGAGGAACAGTTGACGTAGACGCCGCCAATCCTCCACCCCACGCGCCCTCCCTTGTCCCTCCGTATGCTGCCCCCCCCCCCCCCCCTCCTCTCACCTCCCAAACCATCCCCCACAAGCCCCAGCCAGTTCGTAATGTGCTCATGCATGTGACTATAGGAAAATGGATCGATGCTGATTTCTAAAACTTGGAAAATGAAAGGATTCTAAATGCTAATGGGGGGTTTACTGTACTGTATGTGGCACTTTGCACAGGGAACAAAACCTGAAGAGAACACGACACCTTGGTTTCACGGCATGATCAGAAAGTTCATTAATCGTCCTTAACTCGGACCTCTCCTCAAGACTCAACACGTATCGCGGGACGAACCTACGCCGCGATGCGTGGAGTCTTCTCCCCCCGCGCTTCCCCGCGCCCCGCACAGCCTCAACGCTCCACCCTCCATCAGTCTCGCAGCCAGTCCCAGCGCCAAGTCGCGCCGAGTCGCGCCGGCTCGCCCGCCTACACACTCTCCACACTCTCCTCGCTATCCCTAGGCGCGGGGAAATCGCCAGGCCTAGAAGCCTCATACTCCCTCTGCCTCGCGTGGCCCCTAGCGCCGACGTTGAGCGCATTGACACCACGTCCAGTCGACGTACGACCAAGCACGCGCGCGCGGAGTTTCGTGAGGTTGCTGTCCTTTGCGGGCTTGAAGTCGTCCTCGACGTCGCTGTCCTGGTCTGTGCGTCTGTACGGCAATGGGATCTCCCTCGTGACTCGGTAGGCATCGGCATTGCCCCTGGAAGACGTCAGAATTGGAACCCCCAAGAAGAAGCAGAGAATATACGTACAAGTGTTCGGTCTCGACACGGTCTGTGGGGGTGTTAGCGGGTGGAGGTTCCGATAAGATGGGATAAACACGTGGTGGCGGATGTAATATTTAAGCCCGTGGACCCTGAAGCCCCAGGCACTCTTCGAATGCTGGCCAAGCTGGCCGAGCAAGACAGCCAAGCCAGTACCCGAAGCCTGAAGAGACAGAGATATGGGAGGAAGTGAGGGCAATATCAAACTTACAGAAATTCCACTGCCACCTTCGCATCATCTCCAGCAGCGCAAACAGCCAGCTGCGGAACTTGCTCAGCCGCTTCATCTCGGGAATATACCAGATCCAGATGAACCGGATGAGGACATTCGTGACCATGGCAAAGTAGTAGAAACCTGGCCATCCGAAGGCGAGGTCTGGTCGGAGACCTTTAAAGCCTGGTCGGAGGAGGGACCAATCGACGACCAAATCCCAAGAACTAGTGTACATCGAGTTGAGACACGCGAAGAGGATCCACATCGCAAAAGCGGGTGAGGACTTGTCGCTCCCCCCAGCGCGCCAGTTCATGTACAGCCAAGCGACAATGATGGTGGAGCAGTACTTGCCCGCGTTGATGAGGTGGATCCACAGGCGCGAGTCATACCAACGCTTCAGACACTGGATCAATCGGCTCAGCGGCGCCAGCGTCGCGAGCAGGGCATAAGGCCACGTCGTGCCGATGGGACACACGGCGGACACGTTGCCGGGCCAGTGCTTGCCGAAACAGCACGCGATGAACATGATGTTCTGGATCGAGTAGGTCAGACTGTTGAGCTCGTCGGCCATGAAGAAAGCTATGAACTCCACGCGCGAGATGCCTGGGGTGATCACGCGGAAGAGCACGCGGAGGAGCCAGTAGCGCGCGCGCCGGCGACAGATCGGCAGCGGGTTGACGAAGAAGGCGACCGCGAACACGAGCCACGCGAGCGGCCATGTCGTCGGTGCCACGGTCGGGAGGTGGATGAAGTAGAAGCTGAAGAAGAAGCAGTACGACAGCGTCAGGAACATGAACGCGGGGATTTCCAGATAGCTGCGATAGTCGAGGACCGGGCGGTTCAGCTCCATCACAAACTCGTAGTTGATCCGCGCCTCGACCCAGGCGTCGAGGTTGAGCTCGAACAGCATACCGAACAGGACCGGCAGGTACAGCCCCCCGTACATGCACAGCAGGGCTCCCCACTGTGGCAATTGCTGCCTCACGTCGGGGTGGAAGCTCTGCACGATCGCGAGCACGGCGGCCGGCAGCCCGAGGCCGATATACGTCCCGCTCCTGAACACCGTCTGGTAGTGCGTGCTGTGTGCGTCCTGCCCGCGCAGCTTCTGGCGCGCCTTCTTGAAGTCGCCATGTTCAAAGTGTTCGCTGAACAGCTCCTCGGTCTGTTTCAGGAGCTGGTCGATTGGCTCCCCCCGGCTGAAGGAACACGGCGCGATCCGCTCGTCAGTGTACAGGTCGAGGCAGTGGATACCCGTGACCTTCTCAAACTTCTTCAGTGCTTTCCGGAACCCGGTCAGGTTCAGGATACGGTAGTTCTTGATGAGCTCGAGTTGACGGTAGTACTCCACCACGGCTGTGCGCAGCTCCTTCTTGTACTTCTGGTAGCGCTCGGGATCGAACTGTTTCGGCTTCCCCGGCAGCACACGCGTCGAGCCCGCCGCAGTCGTACCACTAAGGTCGTTGTCGCCGCTGCTGCCTGCATCGCTCCCGCTCCCGCTCTCGGGCCGCACACTGCTCACGGCGGTGGAGTACGCCGTGCCCTCGTTCGGCGTCGTGCCGTTGCTACCGGGGCCGGCGGGGGACCTGCGGCGCGCCGTGCCCGCACCGTTCGCTCCATTTGCGCTGCTAGCCCCGCTCCCATTTCCACCATTTGTCCCGTTCTCGTCGTCGGTATGGTTGTGGAAGGGATTGCGGCCGTGCAGGTGCTTGACCGCCTTGGCGAGGATGGGCACGTGGGCGTTCTTGGTGACGCGGCCGACCTTGGACTCCCACTCGTGCTGCCCGCCGGGGAACTGTTCGTGGAAGATGCGCCTGTGCTCCGCGAGCGCGTTAAGCTGGTCCTTAAGCTCCGAGAAGCGGCGCGTCGCCTCCTGCTCTCGGGCGCTGTAGAAGGTCTCCACTTTGTCCAGCTGCTTGTCGAGGTGGTCGAAGAAGGCGCGTTCCTCCGGGTTCAGCGTCGCGTACAGCTCGTCCATCGATTGCGGCTGCTTGGGCTGGATCTTGGGCGAGGGGAGCTTCATGTTGCCTAAAACGGGTTAGGCATTGCGTGAAGAGTAAGAGGGACTTACGGAGCGACTTCTTTCCGCTCGGCGCATCGGCCGTCGAGCCCTGCGACACGCCGACGGACGCATGCGTCTTGGGTGACTTGGCAATGAAGGAGAACTTGCTTGGCGAGCCCTTCGTGTGGCCGTGTTTCCGGCTGCTGTGGGTCAGAGGGGTGTCGGGTGCGTCAGGCGAAGACGGGCCGCCCTCGCTAGACGTGCCGCGCTCCTCGCCCTCGGCCGGCGTCTCGGGGACGGACATCATGGCGGGGGACTTGCCGGCGCTGGCGGTTCCGCTCGCCGTGCCGCTGGTTGCCCCGCTAGCAGCACCGCTCGTCGCCCCGCTGGTGGCACCACTGGCGCCCCGCGCCGTGTCGACTCGCCCCTTCAGCCGCTCCTTGTTCAGATCGCTGGGCTCGAGGAACGCGCTCTGCTGCGCCGATTTGAGGTCCGGCGACGGGGGGATGCCGGGCTCGCCGAGGTCGAGCGGCGGCGGGAACTGCACCCCGTTGTCGTCCAGGGGCGGCGACGTGCCGGTAGCACCGTAGCCTGAGCTCGGCTGTGGGTCAGCGTGATGTCCATCTCGTCCATACGATCGGTCTCGTCGATCTCGGGAGTCCGGGACGGAGAGTCGATGATATTCCAGACCCTCCATTCCAGATGAACGAACGTGCCTTCACTTGGATCGGCCCTCGACCGTCGGCTGAACTCACTCTCGTTCCACTCTGCCCCGGCGACTTGCCGACCGATCGTTTCGGTCTTGGGCTCAGCGGGCTCGGCCCCGTGCGGGGCGTCTTGCCGCTCCTGGCCGTGTTGGGCGTCCTGGGGGATCCAGAGATGATCCTTGTCAGCGCCGAGGGCGAGTTGGGGCTGCGGGGCTTGGCCGAGGGGCCATTGTCGGCATCGTCCTCCTCGGACGAGAAGTCATTGTTTTCCTGAGTGGCCTGGTTTTCTCGCGAGGCGACGGCACGCTTGATGTCCTTCTTTGCGCCGCGGTAATCGATGTACGCCCGTTTCCACTCGGGCGTCGCGTTCTCCTCGAGATACCTGCGGTCAGCGAGGGCTGGGCGCGGGAGTGTGATGTGAAGGGAGGGCGGCGTGCAAGGAGTGGTCGTGGTCGAGGCCTGGGGCGTGGAAACTATATTGGGCACGCAGAACCGCAGCACACGTCCGCGGCGCACAGTCGGTGACTTCTGCGATGTCCCCTGTGCTTCGATTGCAAGTCTCACTCACCTCCCAAACTTCATGATTGCTGAGAGAGCGTCTTGTCAAAGCGCGCTCTCCCAAGCGGTTTCGGCGAGCGGTAGCGGGCGAGTGTTAGCGCAGCGAGCGAGCTTCCAGCTGTAGACTGTCCGTTGTCGGTGGGTTGGTTCGGTGGAGATCGAGTCGGTCCAAGAAAATGGCAAGTGCAAGCGGCAAGTTGGTCTAGGTCGTTATGACAGCAGTCGATAATACTGTAGTGTAGTGTACGAGGGAAAGGAAAGGCGTGAGATACTGTCGTCTGCACAGAGAACGTCGAGTGGTCGTGCGACAGAGCGTCAGAGTGATAGTGTGACGGGATAAAGAGGGAGTGTACGAGTGCCCCGAGGTCTCGTCGCTTGATGCGATCAGTGTTCAGACCGAACGAAAGTAGGAACGGACGGCGGGGCTGAACTGGTCCTCCGCCTGGCGCTGAGCGGGCTGAGCGGGCTGAGCTTGCGAGATCCTGGGCTCGGTTAGGTCAGGTCGAGGAGGTGGACCACTGCCAGGGAACGAGGGACGGTCAATCGGGCTGCATGCGGGCTGCTGGGCACAGCGGCGCATGCGGGGCCTAAAACCTTAACCAGGGGCCTGGTTGGTCCACTCTCCGCGCCAAGGCACGTGCGAGTGTCATCCACTTGATGTCATTCTGGGAATGGCGACTCCCCTTCTCTTTTTGCTTTCTGTAGGCAATGTAGGTGACGAGCGGATCTGCGCGATTCTTCCCCTCTTAGTGCTCTTCTAGGGCCGGGTACGTATCGGCTCTTTGGTGGGATCTGGACTGGGTCCATACGCTACGGGGAAGTATGGGGAGGTTTGGACGAGTTTCCCGATATTTGCCACCCGCTTTGAACTGGACTGGAATAGCCGTCTACCCCCCTTTGCCAAGACTTATTGATTGTATCGTATGTCAAGTGGCAGAGGCAAGTCACCGATTCCCGCTCACGCTCGTGTGCAAAGTGTGGCCTCGTGACCAATCCCCTGCGCTTGTTACGGCGGGAGGCGTCAGGTAAGCCCGAGACCTGATCCAGCACCGAGCCAGCGGCAAGTCAAACGAAGAGACTGCTAAGAGGCTGCGATCAGGAGCTGATCATATGCATTTGGCGTCACATTAGAGACGCCAGAGAGGCAGTGGGCGTCGAACATGAGCTACGTGAGGTACCTCATGTTGACGTCCAACGTGTTAAACTGGCGGCGACCGATACTGGTCAGAAGCTCAGAGGCAGGGGATCAGCCCGGTGTCGCCCGTCTTCCGCCTGATGGTACCATCTTACGCCGCACACGCCGCACATGCCGCGAGACTGGAAGCACCTGGCGCAGCGGTGCGATCTAACTTGGGCTCACGGCCCGGCGCAGCGAGTGCAGCGAGTGCGCGAGGTCGTGCACGGAGCGAGCTCCCTGGTGCGCATGCGCCGAATGCGCCGCGAGCGCGCCGTATCGTTAGTGTACGCATGGAGCACTGCGCAGCTGGGCATCACGGTTGCTGGACTTTGGGCATGGCCGCTACGGAGGCGTCATCGATATGCACCGATCGAAAACGGACGTCACAGGTCCCCATGGTCTCACCTGCACTCCGAAACTGAGAGTCATCAATGGCGCAGCTGGCGCGCGGGCGCAGTGGCATCAGTGGCGTCGTGACGCGTCGCGACGAGGCGCCGCCGCCGCCGGTGTTGTGGAATGTCTTCCCGGGTTCGCGGTTTGTGGGGCGGTCGTCTTCGCTCTGTCCGCATTCTCTGGACTGGACGGCCATGACGCCCGTTACATCTATGTACAACATGATAATATCACACCTTGGTCTTCTTCGCCGAGCTCTGAAGGTGGGGCTTGACGAGGTCGATGAGGTCCTTCTTCAGCAGTTTCGTGAGGGGAAGACCTTCGGGCGGGGAGATTTCTGGGGTCAGCTCTGACAGGCGACAAAGCTTACTGTGGAATTTGGCGTACTCGCGGAGATCGGCGACGCGCACCTGTTTGTCAGCCATCCGTTGATGGGAATGGAGAAGCTGTGTAGCACAACACTCACCCGCTCCAACTTGCCCGCCTGGAAGGCATCGACCACGTCCCCGACCGCATACTCGTCGATCTGCTGTCAGCTCGGCCGCATCTAACTAGCTCACCGCCGCTGGCGCCGAAGTAGCCCCGCGCTTCGTCGACTTGACCATGTTCTCCGACGCGCGCTCGTCCTCGTCAATGAGCCGCTTCCACTCCGCCATCAATTTGCCCGCCTGCTTGTGCACGCCCGCGTACTTGGGCAGGGCAACATCCTCGAACGCTTCCGTGTCAAAGTCCTCCTCGAACGCGAGCGCCTCGAGCTGGCGCTGGTGGTATTGCAGTGCCGGGTTCTGGTACGCGTCCGAAGCGTACTTGCCCGACTTGAAACGTAGGCGGCGGATGATCTTCTCCATCGCCATGACCTCGTCGTCGGTTGCGATGATGTTGTGGTCCATCCCACGGGGCGGGTCGCGGATGTCGTCCACGAACGGGAGGCGGATCACATGGAAACCTGGCGGATCCTCTTGCCCGCCGTTCTTGAAGGTCTCTGCTTGCGGGATGAGGAGGACGAATTCTGGCGGGCTGTTGGCACGCATACGCGCGATCGCTAGCGCGTGGCGGTTCAGCTTGAGGCAGGAGTTCAGGAGTGCAGTGAACGTGCGCGTGCTCCCCGTGTAGGTCGTCTCATCCGGGTAGATGAAGTATGCGTGCGCAACATTGTCCTCGAGGCGACATCGTTCCGGCGACTGGAAGCCGAGGATGCGGATCTCTGTTAGGTTAGCAGCGGAGGGAGCTAGGACCTACGTGGCGGCTCGATGCCCAGTGTGCGGAAGCTGGTGATCTCCTCCTTTGTGAATTGAACCTGCAGTGAGCATCATGTTGGAAGGCAGAGTCTACTCACCCTAGTTCGAGCGACGACCTTTGGCTGCTGGCCAGCTCCGTCGACGTCCATCTGAGATGGAGCAGCCTTAACGTCCTCATCGTTCTCCCAGTAGTTCTTCTCCAGCACATTCGGAATCGTTGCTTCCTTACCGAACTGGTAGGCAAGAGTGATCTCGTTTGCGCCCAGCTCTCCTCCGGTTTCCTTGTGTTGTCAGTTAGGTAGAGGCTTGCAGTAACTTACAGCCGCCGTGTACTCCGTCTTGGTCTGAACTTCCTCGACGGTCTCTCCTTGCATGTGGACAAGCTTCGGCTGCCCCTTGTTTTGAACGGAAATGAGAGAGTAGCTGATGTCAGTTAACCCTTACGAGTACCGTAATACCGTAACTCACCCGCTAACCCCAATCTCAATGTCACCATCGCGACCTCCAAACTTCAACGGGATGCTAAACTGCTTGCGCTTCGGAGCTTGGCGGATTACCAGCTCCGCGATAATGTCAGCCAGTTCGGAGAGACCATCGTCGGCAGCCGGTATCTGCCTAGCGAACTGGTCGTCGTCTCGTTGCAGGATATCCTGCTGTCAGCTCATCAACCTGGCACGTAGCACCTACGTTCCAGTACGTCTGCGGGTCGAAGGGCTTCCCAGGGCGTCCGACGAAGTAAGTGTTAACGTCAATGCCCGACGTGAGGAGATCCTGTTGTCAGCTAACCATCGAGCGACCAGAAGCTTACGTTGTAAGTTGTCCTTGCTGGTTGGCGGTTGCCCAGACTTCCCTGCGGCTCGTCGTCGTCGGTGATGAGGAAGATGCGCTTGTTGCCCACAAGCTTGTTTCCACTGCTGGTCAGCGTCGAGGCGGAAGCGGACTCACCCGTCACGGAAGACATGATTGCTCTCGGTGAAGACGTTCGCAATGTTGATCTCATCGCTGGCAGGGCGCGGAGGGAACAGCTCGCGCAGGATCGCTGGCTCGACCGTTTCATCGTCGGACTCGCTCTGTTCGTCGTACTGAGCGTTGGCTTGCTGGACAACCCTGTAGATGCGCTTGATGTCTTCGGCGCTAATCTGGCGGAGTTGCTGATACCTGAGAACACCACTTCCCGCCTTCCCTTGGGACGCGCCGCTGCTAACGTGATCGTCGACGTTGTAGAACATTAGACCAACACTGTCGGCGGGTCCCGTTGTCACCTTGTTGCGTTCGATGGTGCACACGGACTCGAGAGCCTGATGGAGAGGGCTCTTGCCCCTGATAATACCTGCTTCATTCTCCTCGTCGGGTAACGGCTTGTGCATGGACTCGGAGGCATCGATGACGAAGAGGATGTGGTCCTTGGAGGAATGGGCGTACTGGCGATCAGCAAAGGAGAGTAGTCATGCACTCACCTCGGCGACATCGAGCGTCTCATCCTCAATGGTGTCGAATGAGTCCCACGATGGACCGTCTTTCTGAGATCCGGGGTAGTAGGACGACATGGTTGATGACGTCCTTTGGATGTTGCGAAATCAGGACCGAAGCACTAACATAGTCGCGACCTTGGTACGTGCGACTGACCGCCAAGGGGGAGTTCAGGTGACTGGATCTGGAGACCCCACAGATGGCTGATACGAAGCGGTCCTTATCGCCCGCTCTAATATACACACGTCAGAAACACGTGCCTGATCAGAGGAGGTATGACTCGCGGCAGCTGCAAGGCGACCCACAACCACTCGTTGCGAGCCACAACTCCCACCATCGTCTCTCCGATCACTCCACACACCACCATGTCACAGCCACCCGTCCCTCCCCCGCCAGCATCAGCGCCACCCGAACTCGTCGACAAGGCTCTCGAGGCAATCGCCTCTGGTGAGGTCGATGAGCGACCCTCGGTCAAGCGAAACCTCTCGGGAGGAACGCCAGAGCCAGGAACGCTGGCTGATGCCATCTCCAAGATCGACAGTCTCCGTCTGTCCCGCGCCCCCAGTATTAGTAGCAATAATACGACTCCACCGACGCGCTCTGGTGCTTCCAGCCCCGGGCACAGGAATTCCATGTCTGCAGACATCTCCGGGCCGCCATTGCAGCCGGGCAAGAGCCCTGCACAGACACCCCACTTCGGTGCAACCACAGGCCTGTGAGTCTTCAACAATGCGGCCATTGATTAACCGGTGCAGGCTCCAAACTCTTGACGAGAGTACCAAGGTGATTCGTCAGAATGCAGTTGGACTGAACCGCGCTCCTTCAGTGTCCGGTATTGGAACTGTTGGTGAGTCACTCCCGCTTAAGTTTGACCTCGCCTAACCGAGCAGTTGAGAAGCCAGACTACTCCGAGGCGAAGATCGTCGTTGCTATGGTACGTTATGTTCAGGCTGCTCAGCTAACGTTCAGGTCGGACTGCCGGCTCGAGGAAAATCGTACTTGAGTAACAAGCTCATGAGATACCTGAGGGTGCGTTGTCTCGATTGACATTATCACTGACCACCTTGCAGTGGCTGGAGTACAAGGTGGAGGTCTTCAACGTCGGTCAGCTCAGGCGGTCAAAGGCCCGTGCCGTTCAAGAAGCGTGAGTGCAATTAGTGACAGGGTTTCTGCTGACCCGCAGCGGTGGACAGAAGACCGACCACTCAGCGGACTACTTCTCCGCTAACAATGCGGATGCCAAGGCGTCGCGTGAGCAGCTCGCCGAGGAGAGCTTGGAGAGCCTTATCGAGTGGCTGAAGAAGGAGGGTAACGTTGGAATTATGGGTAAGCTTTCAGGTCTGGTTGGTGATAGCTGACATCCAGATGCCACGAACAGCACGTATGAGCGGAGAGCCAAGATCCGTGACCGCATCGCAAAGGAGCCCGGACTTCAGCTGTTGTTCCTCGAGTCCTACTGTGACGACCCTGACGTTATCAACGCCAATGTCGCACTGAAGGCAAGGTCCGGTGACCCCGACTATGCGGGCATGTCCACGGAAGAAGCCATGGCGGACTTCCGCAAGCGTATCGCGCAGTACGAGAAGGTGTACCAGACCATCGACGAGCCGGACATCAGCTTCTGTCGTATCCTGAACGTCGGCAAGCGCGTCACGATCAACCGAATTGAGGGTTACCTGCAGTCGCGTATTGCGTTCTACCTCATGAACTTACATCTCAAGCCCCGTAGCATCTACCTGTCAAGAGTGAGTTTGGAAGCTCTCCACTGTTTGCTAACCCAATTCAGCACGGAGAGAGCATGTACAACGTTGAGGGCAAGATCGGTGGAGATGCCGAGCTCTCGCCGCGCGGACAGCAGTACGCTGCCGCTCTGCCAGACATGGTGAAGAAGCACATTGGCGACGGTCCCCTGGAGGTGTGGACGTCGACGCTCACGCGCACGATCCAGACGGCGTCCAAGCTTCCGTTCCAGAAGAAGACGTGGAAGTCGCTGGACGAGCTGGACGCGGGTGTGTGCGACGGCATGACGTACGAGGAGATCGAGCGCGAGTACCCGGAAGACTACGACGCGCGCGACGAGGACAAGTTCAACTACCGCTACCGTGGCGGCGAGTCGTACCGCGACGTGGTGGTCCGCCTGGAGCCCGTCATCATGGAGCTGGAGCGACAGCAGAACATCCTGATCGTGGGCCACCAGGCGATCATCCGCTGCCTGTACGCCTACTTCATGGAGCTGCCGCAGGAGGAGCTGCCCTACATCAATGTGCCGCTGCACACTCTGATCCGCATCTCGCCCCGCGCATACGGGTGTGAGGAGGAGAGGTACCCCCTCCCCATCGCTGCGGTCGACACGCACCGTCCCAAGCCGGCCAAGTTCCGCAAGCCCGAGAGCGACCGCGTCGACCACACCAAGCGCGACTACTTTGGCTCCAACGTCAACTCGGCCGCTATGAGCACCCAGGCCAGCGAGACGGGCACAGGCACCTCGACCGAGACGGCGTCGCAGGCGCCCGCCGACTTGGACACGCCCATCGACCCCGCAGCCTCACACGCCCCCATCCCGGAAGACGCAGCGTAGAAACCTGCACCCGGAAATGAGCTATAGTTGTACATTTTTAAGTTATAGATAAACGCACTGTGTCCATGTGAAAGTGATAACCACGAGTGTCGCAGCATGGCCGGACGGACCCGAGCCCGCGGAGCCGATGATAAGCGATGATAACTAATCCGCAGTGTCTCTCCGACAAGGCCACATGGTAACTGGAGGCGGCCCTTTTACCTGAGAGCTGACAAAGAATGCACCGCGCTGACAAAGAATGCACCGAGCTGACAAAGACTGTTGCATGGGCAGATCTTATCGTACGCGCCCGAAGGCGAAACTGGCTGTAAACAAACGCCCAGTTTGGTGGAGGCCATCCCAGCCACCGTACCGTCCCTGAGGAGAATCTGTTGGTACCGGCCGACGTCATATCGACGTTTTGTTCCATGGTGGGCGGACATTGCCGTCAGGATCTCTATGATTTCGGTGTCGCATGCCCTCGCACAGAGGACCGAGTGTGCTCCGTCGTTGGTGCATGATAGTCCGCAAGGTGCGGGGCGAGGATGTGGTGCGGTGGAGGCTGCATGTAATGTCCTGAATGGGCCGGCGCACGCTGACATGCAGCCCGAGATGGCCGTCGGCGAGAGCCGTGGCGTAGTGGAGGTGGTGGATCGGTGGAGGTGTCCGCTCATGTCGAAAGCTTCCATGATGTCAGCCCGTAGAGCCCTTGCCCGCTCGCGGACGTTCGCAGCCCACAATTCTAACCAGGCCTGTCCCACAGGTTCTTGGCTGGCCAGGCTTGGCCATAAGAAGGTGCGTGGAGAGTTTGCATCCACTTCCTTCTTTCCCTCCCCATCACATCCCTCCCCACACCCACCCTCCCACCCACCAAAACAATGTCCGCCCCGACCGAGCAGCACTGCTGGCTCCTCAAGAGCAAGCCCGAGAAGGCGATCCAGCCCGACACGTTCGAGTATGTGACCCGCCCCATCCCGGAGCTCAAGGACGGCGAAGTCCTCGTGCAGGTCAAGTACATCTCGAACGACCCGGCGCAGCGCGGATGGATGCAGAAGGACGCGGACCCGAAGCGTCTCTACGCCCCGCCCATGAACGAGGGCGAGATCGTCCGTGCCTACGGCCTCGGCACCGTCCTCAAGAGCAAGAGCGACAAGGTCAAGGAGGGCCAGTACTGGTACGGCCCCTACGGATGGACCGACTACTCGGTCATTCCGGCTGACAAGCTGCTCGCCCCTGCTGTGTGAGTACCAAGGTCGCAGTGTAAGCTGCGGCCGAGGCGCCCTTGAGAACGAGAGCTCGTGCTAACCCCCAGCGACCTTCCCGGCATGGAGGCGGCCTCGCTCTCCGTCCTCGGCATGGTCTCCGTTACGGCCTACCAGGGCGTCTTCGAGGTCCTCGACATTAAGCCCGAGCACACCGTCGTCGTCTCGGGCGCGGCGGGCGCCGTGGGCTCCTGCGTCGTCCAGCTGGCCAAGAACGTGATTGGCGCGAAGCGCGTCGTCGGCATCGCGGGCGGCAAGGAGAAGTGCGACTGGGTCAAGAAGCTCGGCGCGGACGAGTGTATCGACTACAAGGAGGCGAACTGGAGGGAGGAGCTCAAGAAGGCCCTGCCCGAGGACTGTGACCGGTACTACGAGAATGTGGGCGGCGACATCTTCAATGAGATGCTTGGACGGATGAAGCGGTACGGGAAGATTGGCGTTTGCGGTATGATTTCGACGTAAGTACACGTAGCACACGAGCATCCGGAGGGAGCGAGTGGACATAGCCCTGAGCCGCGAGAGAACTCTCAGGCAGTGTCTGAGAGTGACTCTGCTCGGGCTCACGTCCGCCCCCCCCCCTCCTTCTCTCATCGATCCCCGCTAATAGCCCAGCTACAACGACCGCGACAACGCCAACTACAACAACTTCTTCGAGGTCATCTCCAACCGCCTCACGATCGAGGGCTTCATCGTCATCGACATGATGCTGCAGGGCAAGTACCAGACCGCGGTCGAGAACCTCGGCAAGTGGATCAAGGAGGGCAAGATCACGACCGACGACAAGGAGTACGTCGTCTCGGCGCCCGTCTCCAAGTGCCCCGAGGTGTGGCAGCAGCTGTTCAGCGGCCAGAACCGCGGAAAGCTCATTACCAAGGTCGAGAACTGACTCCCTGGGAAACTGTGAGCTGTAGTCCGGCCGCAGCCGAAGCCGAGGAGACGTGTCTGGTTTAGATGAGTGAATCTGAAGATTATGCAGGGGATAACACTTGAGCTTGCGGCGTCGAAAATGTGGAGAAGGAATCTGCAATCGCAGAAGTTTGGGTTGATGGGGGTGAGACTAACGAGCAGACAAGCAGACGAGGTAGTGCCTCTTCAAAGGGCGAGAGATCGCATCTCCCGGCGACGATCTCGGCATATCAGCCGTGCCGTCGGCATGGCTCAGCCGTGTCTCGGATCTGAACGACAGCAATCAGTTCCGCCAAGTGGCCAAGCTGGGCTGGGTTCTTCTGACTGTCCGTTCATCTAAGTGATCTGAATACCATGTCCGGCCCACCGCCGCCGTGGGCTGGGGGACGCGGGGTAGCCGGTAGCGCCTGACACAGCCAAGCTCGAGAGACACATGTCTGGCTGGGGCCAGTGTCACACGGCTCGGAGGGCCACAGGAGGCAAAGGTGCAGGCCACCACTGCATTGGAGCGATCGACACGAGAGTAGGTGTAAATGACATCAGACGTACACTAGACTGTGGACCGGTGCACTCGGGACCACGATTCCTAGGAACCCGCTTAGCTTAGAGAAAAGAGTATGCAGCCTGCTTTCCGGGCCTTGAGACGGACCTGAGGCTGTGAGGACTAGCATTAGTCTTCCCGACGGCACTGGCTGTACTCGGTCGAGCTGCAGTCGCAAAACAAGTTCTGCAGCAGCTACAACGAACACGCAGAGGCAAGGCTGCCTCCGGACAATGCACGGGAGAAGTGGGAGGATGCGCAAGCCACACAAGTCATCGTCTGCTCAGGCAGACTTCTAGACCGGCTCGATTAGTCTACTTTCCCGGGTTCTGGACCGGGATGGAAGCACTCGAAGTACCCTAGCTCCACCGAACATGCAAGGTTTGGTGTGACGAACGATCGGACAGTCCGGTCACCATCCCACTGTATCCTACTTCGCTCGAGGGAGCAGGTCCCACAGTATGCACGGTCTCGTGAGCAAGCCAAGGGTGACACCGGGGCGGTGACTGTGCTATGCATCGGGACATGTCTAAAGCCTTTTTGCTATGTTCTCTGAGCACCTCTGGCGGTGCTGTGGCCTGAGCCTGAGGCGTGAGGGCAGGGGTGCCCGGTGCGATCGAGGGCCACCCCATGGTCGTCTGGCGGGCACGTTGTGCAGCTCGACTCTGGCCTTCGTCAACTCAGCCCCGCGCACATCAGACATCATTGTTCGAACTCTTCTTGCACGCACACGCATCAGTTGTTGCACGTACTCGAACGCACCAGCACAAGTGGGAGGTAAGAAGAGTGCTTGGGCATTTCACGTGCAAGTGAGTGCCAGCCTCCCATCATGCATTATCCAGGGTCCTAGCGATGCCAAGGTTTACCGTTATGGACGATTGGCAGGGTTTCCTGTAGGTTCTGATAGTTCTGCAGGGTCCACGGAGAAGGCGAGTTGCTCGACAATTCACTCGGACGGTCAGCCTGCACGGCGATTATTTGGTTCCAGCGTTCAGTCCCCCCGCCTCTCTCCTCTCGTTCGCTGGATGCTGGAGGGCGCCGTCGCACTCCATGCCTGTGTCCTGTGTCCTGTGCATGCAGTGCACTTCCGCACCCTCTTGGAGTGGATCTCCTGGATCTCCTGCCCACATATCCCAGATATCTCCGTGCCGCCGCCAAGAGCGTCTCAGACGTGGTGCATCGGGCTGATCGGATCGACCTTCTGCGCGACAGGCACAGAAACTCTAGCGCACAATTCAGCCTTGCACGCCCTTGCACCTGCACAAACAAAGGTCCCTTCCTTACACGCCCGCTCACTCGGCACATGTCACACTCGGACCACTGCCTCTCCCCTGACACCGCACAGCGCAACGACTGCAGGGGCTCATATATCCACAATGCACATGCCCCTTCTCCCTCTTCCTCAGCATCACACACCATGATCACCTCTCTGCTGCTCGCAGCAGCCGGTCTCGTCCAGGTGGCGACCGCCGGCGGCACCGACCAGCAACCACACCTCCTCACCAATGGCGCAGGCCAGTCGGCTGCTATTCCCCGCTGGGACATCCAGTCCACCGCCATGACGGGCACCGACCTCGGCAAGCTCAGCAAGACCGGCGTCGACACGGCCGACTGGCACCACACCACCCAGTCCCGCTGCACCCTCATGGGCTGTCTCCTCGACGCGGGCGTGTACAAGGACTCGGAGCTGTGGTTCTCGGAAAACCTGAAGGGCATCGACATTTCCCAGTTCCAGGTCCCCTGGGTGTACAGGAACGAGTTCAGCCTGCCGGCCGCCAAGGACGGGCAGCACTTCCTCCTCGAGACGAACGGCATCTCCTCCGAGGCAGACATCTTCGTCAACGGGTACCAGATCGCCAACTCGACGTACCAGGCTGGCTCCTATGGCGGACACGTGTACGACATTACCTGTGCGGCGGACGAGAAGAACGCGATCGTCGTCCAGGTCCACCCCACAAACTATGCTTATGACCTCGCTGTTGGATTCGGCGACTGGAACCCCTTCCCACCCGACAACGGCACTGGCGTGTGGCGCGACATCAATGTTCGCCAGACAGGCGATATCTCCATGGGCCCGCTCAGCGTGCAGATCGGACTGCCCCTGCCCGCTGGGGAGAAGGACGCAACCGTCACTGTCCGCGCCGAGGCCAAGAACCGCGGCCGGTCCGACGTCTCCTTCCGCGCCAACGCTGCCATCACCGACCCCTCGGGCAAGGCTGTCGGCCAGCTGACGCAGGACCTGAAGCTGAAGGCTGGCGAGAGCCGCGTCGTCGAGTTCAAGCAGACCGTGTCCCAGCCGCAGATCTGGTGGCCTCGTCAATGGGGCGGGCAGCCGCTCTACTCTGCTGCCGTCGACTTCAGCATCAACGACCAGCCCAGCGACAAGCGCGAGACGACGTTTGGTATCCGCTCCGTCACCTCTGCGATCAACGAGCACAAGGACACCATGTTCACGGTGAACGGCAAGCCTTTCCAGGTTATTGGCGCGGGTTACAACGCGGACCACTTCCTGCGCTGGGACGGGCGCTACTTTGCCGACATTGTCGAGTACATGTTTGACATGGGGCTGAACACGATCCGCCTCGAGGGCAAGATGGAGCAGCCGGAGCTGTACGAGATTGCGGACCGGGCCGGTCTCATGGTCATGGCCGGGTGGGAGTGCTGCGACAAGTGGGAGAGCTTCGAGTACAACCACGACCTGGGCCTGGACCCGCCCCCTGTCTGGGACGACAGGGAGTACGGCATCGCGCGGTACAGCATGTTGCACGAGGCGCAGGTCATGCAGCCGCACCCCTCGATGCTGACCTTCCTGATTGGAAGCGACTACTCCCCCGATGAGCGTGCGACAAATGCCTACGTCGATGCTCTGAAGCAGGTCGGGTGGCAGGTTCCCATCCTTGGCGCTGCGTCGTTCCGCGAGCCCGCCGTCGTCAAGAGCGGTCTCAAGATGCAGGGCCCCTATGACTGGGTGCCGCCAAACTACTGGCACGACCTCCCCGACACGGCCTCGCTCCAGGACCACCGCTACGGCAGTTCCTTCGGTTTCGGCTCCGAACTCGGCGCGGGCGTCGGCACGCCCGAACTCGGCAGTCTGCGCAAGTTCCTCTCCGAGAGCGACCTGAACGACCTGTGGCAGAACCCAGACAAGGGGCTGTATCACATGTCGAACGACGACAGCCAGTTCCACAACCGCAAGGTGTACAATGACGCCCTGTTTGCGCGCTACGGCAAGCCTTCCAGTCTCGACGACTACCTCATGAAGGCCCAGTTGAGCGACTACGAGGCCACGCGCTCGCAGTACGAGGGCTACGCTAGCCGCTGGAGCGCCGAGCGTCCCGCGACAGGCATCATCTACTGGATGCTGAACAATGCCTGGCCTGGCCTGCACTGGAACCAGTTTGACAAGTATCTCCGTGCCGCCGGCAGCTACTTTGGCACGAAGACGGGAGCACGCCCCGAACACGCCGCGTACGACTATGTCAGCCGTGACGTGTGGCTAATTAACCGCTCGCTCGACCGCTCGGGCAAGCGCACGGTCGAGATTGAGGTTCTCGGCCTCGACGGAAAGGTGCTGCACCAGCAGACGCTTACCGCCGACACGGAGGCGAACAAGGCCGCCTCGATCGGTAAGGTGGAAGGACTCGACAATATCGACGGTGTCGTCTTCCTCCGCCTCCAGCTCAAGGACGGCGACACCGTCCTCAGCCGTAACGTGTACTGGCTCGGCAGCAGTCTGGACGAGCTGAACTGGGACGAGTCCGACTGGTGGTACACCCCTACGACCAAGTATGCCGATTACACTGCGCTCTCGTCTCTTCAGCCCGCCGACGTCAGTACCTCAGTGGTGCGGGGCAAGGACGGCGTCCAGGTCACGCTCGAGAACAAGAACGACGTGCCCGCGTTCTTTGTCTCCGTCAACCTCGTCGATGGAGCAGGACAGGACGTGAACCCGACCGTGTGGAGCGACAACTATGTCACGCTCTGGCCGCATGAGAAGATGGACTTGATTGGCAGGCTCAGGGGCGGGGACGCGAGGAAGGTCCAGGTCAAGGGGTACAATGTCAAGGCGGCCGAGGTCGCGGTGTAGCTTCATTCACGACAAATAAGCATTAGACAATGACAACAATCAGCAGTCAAAACCTTGTAGTATATACGAGAGCGGGGAGCTCTATGCATGTTCAGAAGTACCATATGTTTACCAAAGTGTGACAAGGTGGGGGAACGGGTCACTTACCAGTCGAAAGCTGCGTGGAGCATGAAGTGAGAAGCAAACCTGGTCACCGACCGCAGCTTCACAATGGTTGACGAGTGCACAAACTGGCTCTAGTGGCCAGAGCGAACATGCACGGAGACATGCGCGGGGACATGCGCGCGGACATGCGCGCGGACATGTGGTGCTCGCACTTTGCATTTCTGGAGTCAAAGGCGTTATGTAAACTTGCAGCTGGCGTGCGCTGGTGGTAACGGTGGGTGGTCGATCGTCGAGTGCAGTGGTGACGGGCAGAGCAATCGTGGGAGGCTCTGTAACTAGGCAGGCGGTGCTCTGCACATCACGATGAACAAGACCCGATCTCCACTCAAGCCGGCGTGGGGGACGCAAGGAGGCCAAATGGCTATACGACCGGATACTCGTGGTGCGAGTGAGGACCAGCAAATCATGATACTGGGACGAAGGAGCTGGACCTTCTTCACTCAACGAGAGAGAGAGAGAGTCCGAGGTCCATGGAGACGATGAGTCCGAGAAGTAGTGCAAGACGACATCGGGTTTACGTAGTTCGCCACCGCGTTCCATCATGTGCAGTACGATCCACTTTCCTATCTCCTATCTCGAACCGATCGAACCTCGGCCAGCCGGCGGCTCCACCCGTACCTCGCCTGACGACGAGGAATGTGAGCTACACGAACGACGAGCAGATCTGCAAAGGTCGCTCAGTCGAACCTCGAATTCTGGATATTCTGGACGTCAGACGCCTCATACCATGGATCATGGATGAGCGGCTGAGTGACGGTGCTCCAGAAGGCACGGTCGCTCGGCGAGCACAGACCTTCTCTTTCGACTCAGATTCGTCAGATATCGTCAGCGGCCGTCAGAGCTTGCAGAGTGTCAGTGCGTCCGTGCCTCAGCACTTCGACGTTTCAGCGATTGTCCTCCTTTTGGACGCTCGTACGTTTCCCCCCTTCCATCCGCACATCTCCAGTGCCAAGACAATGACGCCAGGAACGCCAGAAAGAAGCACAACCTCGACACACCGCCGGCACACCAACGCCCCACGGCAGACAAAAGAAGCAAGCACAAACCACCACCCGTTCACCGCTCCTGAAACGTGGACGACGAGCTGGAAGCAGAAATGTCGGACAGAAGTGGAGCATGCCCCAACCTTATCAGTTACCGGTCGTCTGGGAGGTGCCGAGAGGCTCCCGCATCCGTGAGCTGATGTGAGCTCAGGGCAGATGACGCAGGGCCCTTGAACGTACGCCAACGAGCAAGCTAAGCAAGGAACCCGATTCCAGATACTGGCGTATGGCGGGGTAGCGGTGACTACCCGTTGCCCCGCCGCCGGTCGCTCCACTGGCCAGATCGCCAGGCGCACGACCTGGGGGACGGTCTGCGGGGTTCATCGGGAGCGGGGGGTTGGGTGCAGCGCGTCGTCCAGTCATGGCCCGGTCGATCTGAGTTCTGGATCGTGAGGCTGACCCAGAGACGGTAGCTCACCGTAGCTCACCGTAGCCTCGTAGCCTGTGGTTCCGACAATTCCCAAACGCAGCGAACGGGTCGCCTGAAACGTCATCCACTTGGGCTTGCCAAGTGACAAATCGCGCACGTGGATACGTCACGTGACCTTTATCATATCGCCTATCTTCCAGGGCGTAGGGATCGTCCGTGGCAAACAGACGATGGCGTGATCCTGCACCATATTTGACCGACGGAGCCGCAAAAGTCAGCCTGCAAAGCCTGCCCTCTCCGTCGCCCCGCATACGACCTGCATGCATACGCGGCCCCCTTCTAGCGCAGAATGATCGCATGCATGCAGCTTTGCTTGGTCCTGCTTCCCCGCGCCTGCCGGCCAGCCTCTGCTGCTTTAGCTCTTGCCCGGCGGTCTCGAGGCAGGAGGACCAGGGTCGCTAGGTCGCTACCGCCAGCCGAAATCAGCCAGCCAGGGCCGGTCTCTACACCCGATGTAATCTCCACCGCTCACCGGCTGGTCGTGCGGCGAGCGCGGGGTTCAGGGGCAGAGGCGACGTCTGAGTAATGTAGACAAGCCTGCGCACGTGGAAATCAGCCAGGAGCAGCGCAGGAGACACGCAGGAGTGCGCAGGAACAGCTGCTTGATTATCTGGAATTTCAGTCCAAAAGTCTAAGGGTCGCCCCGCCGACCGGGCACGAAGGCAAGCACGCCAGCGTCCACCGAGCACGTCACGAATATCCCAAAGAGCAAAAGACTGCTTTGCATGCAGACACCACCGCCTTGCCAGCCCGTACGGAGAGTCACGGACTGTCGCCGCTATATGTACTGAATGACTTTGCTTGAGAATCTGTTCTTCCTTAACCTAACCCCCTTCTTCACCACCTCGGCCCCTCACTCTCGTCTGCTAGACTAATCAAAATGGCCAACACCCCCCACGGAGGAGTCCTCAAGGACCTTGTCGCCCGCGACGCCCCCCGCCACGCCGAGCTCAAGGAGGAGGCTCGTCATCTCCAGGACATCTTCCTGACCGAGGTGAGTAGCGGAGCAGTTGGGAGCGCCGAAGAAGCAGCCGCGCCGGGCAACAGCGAAGACGGAGCGAGAGAGCGGGGCGTGACTCGCGGCGACGTTAATGACGCCCGCGACACTCGCCAACTCCGACGCCCCTCTCCGGCCTAGTTCGCTAGCCTAGGCCCCACACAATTGAGTAGTGCGCTAACATGTCGCAGCGCCAGCTCTGTGACCTCGAGCTGATCATGAACGGTGGATTCTCCCCGCTCGAGGGCTTCATGAACGAGAAGGACTACAAGTCCGTCGTCGACACCCTCCGCCTGGCCCCCACCAACGGCCACAGCCAGGGCACTCTCTTCCCCATGCCGATCACCCTCGACGTCTCGAAGGAGGACATTGAGCGTCTGCAGCTCGCTCCCGGTGCCCGCGTCGCTCTCCGCGACTTCCGTGACGAGGCTGCCCTCGCCATCCTCACAATCGAGGACATCTACAAGCCCAACAAGGCCGAGGAGGCCGAGAAGGTCATGGGCGCCGACGACCTGGCCCACCCCGCCGTCGCGTACCTGCACAATCGGACGAAGGAGTTCTACGTCGGCGGCAAGGTCGAGGCCGTCCAGGCCCCGGCGCACTACGACTACGTCGGCCTCCGCTACACCCCCGCCGAGCTCCGTGCCTACTTCCACAAGCTTGCTTGGCGCAAGGTCGTCGCCTTCCAGACGCGCAACCCCATGCACCGCGCTCACCGTGAGCTGACCGTCCGTGCCGCGCGCCAGCACAAGGCCAACGTCCTTATCCACCCCGTCGTCGGTCTCACCAAGCCTGGAGACGTCGACCACTACACCCGTGTCCGCGCCTACCAGGCCCTGATGCCCTCGTACCCCGAGGGCCTGGCGCACCTTGCCCTCCTCCCCCTTGCCATGCGCATGGCCGGTCCCCGTGAGGCTGTCTGGCACGCGATCATCCGCAAGAACTTCGGTGCCTCGCACTTCATCGTTGGCCGTGACCACGCCGGCCCCGGCAAGAACAGCCAGGGCAAGGACTTCTACGGCCCGTACGACGCCCAGGAGCTCGTCGCCCAGTACAAGGACGAGCTGCACATCGACATGGTCCCCTTCCAGATGATGACCTACCTCCCCGGCTCGGACGAGTACCAGCCCGTCGACGAGGTTCCCAAGGGCACGCAGACTGCCGACATTTCGGGAACCGAGCTCCGCAAGCGCCTCCGCACCGGCGCCGCCATCCCCGACTGGTTCTCGTACACGGGTGTCGTCAAGGTGCTCCGTGACTCCTACCCCCCTCGCCCCAAGCAGGGCTTCACCGTCCTCCTCACCGGCCTGCACAACTCGGGCAAGGACACCATTGCCCGTGCCCTCTCCGTCACGCTGCAGCAGCACGGCGGACGGAGCGTCTCGCTCCTGCTCGGCGACGAGATCCGCCCCGACCTCGGCACCTCGGGCCACTCGCGCGAGGACAAGCACGCCAACATGCTCCGTATCGGCTACGTCGCCTCGGAGCTGACCAAGGCCGGTGCCGCCGTCATCGCCGCCCCGACGGCACCCTACGACGTCTCGCGCAAGGCGTTCCGCGAGGCCGTCGCTGGCCCCGGTGGCAACTTCTTCCTCGTCCACGTCGCGACCCCCCTGGAGGAGTGCGAGGCCGCCGACCGCCGCGGACTGTACAAGCGCGCGCGCACGGGTGAAATCAAGGGCCTCACTGGTGTCGATGACGAGTACGAGCTTCCCCAGGACGCCGATATTGTCGCCGACCTCCGCACCGACTCGGTCCCCGAGGTCGTCCACTCGATCCTCATGACGCTCGAGAGCACTGGCCTCCTCGCCTAGATTCACTTAGTTTAGTTCCGAATTTCTTAGACTTTGCGCGTACACGCATAATGTATAGTAGTAGGCATACACCAATGTTGCAGCGCTGGGCGCTCGAAGAGCGCGATTGCCCAGAAGTTCTAGACCGCTTGATAAACCTAACTTTCGCCCCTCAGCTCCCTGCTACACTGTTAAATCTCATGGCATCACGCCAGCAGCGCATGGAACCCCTCCGGTCCCGGCTGCAGCCAGTTCTTCTCGTCATACTCGACCCCCTCAGCGCCATCAATCATGTGGAACGTGTAGATCATGCGTGTCTTCTCGCTCGGGTTTGGCGGGGAGCAGTGCATGACGGAGCCTAACATCAGCTTCGGTAACATATGGTGAGCTTGGCACTCACCGTGGATCAACACGGCCGTGCCCGCCTTAACGGGCACCTCCTTCCACCCGTCCATCTTGTCCCAATCCTCTTCTCCCTTCTCGACGCCCGGGACCGGCTCGAACTCGGTCCCTCCGTTAGGAGAGCGCACGAAGCGCGAGTGCACCTTCGCCTGCTTGTGGGATCCGGGGAGGAAGGACTGATGTCAGCTGGGATGGAAGGGGGCGTCTTAACTTACGAGACAGCCGTTCTCTGGCGTGCAGTCTTCCAGCGCAATCCAGCACCCTATCGCGCTCGGCGGGTCGGTGTAGAGGAACGTCGAGTCGTTGTGACAGGGGACTGGGGTCAGCTTGATCGTGCGTACTACCGAAGCGGATCTGCGACCGTTCAGAGACACTTACCTACACCTCCAATCCGGGGCTGCTTGCAGATGATCATGGTCTGGAGCACTCGCGGGTCCTTAATGTTTCGCCCCAGACTCCTCGCGACGTCTTTCACCTTATCGCTCGTCGTTACTTCGCGGAAGACGGGATCGGCGAGGAGACCGTGGCCGATCTTGTTAATCGAACGTGCGGGAGGGTACAGGAGTTTCGGCGGCTCTCTGTCCTTCGCTTCGGACAGGGCTGAGGGCTCGAGGAAGTAGCGGATCTGATGTCAGCTCAATCTTTCGGGCTCTCGCAGCTGAGGGCGGTCGAGGAAGACGGAAGGTTGAAGGAAGGTAGTCCTCGGGTGACCCTCACCTTATCGCCCGAGGTCAGGAAGTAGTCGTCCCCGACGTGCTCGCCATCTTGCCGTCCCGTCTTGAACGCCGTGAGCGGGTGTGACTCTGGGTCGAAAGCGTCGAGGAGCTCTTGTGTTCGGCCAAGCAGTTTCTGCACCTCCTCTGGGCTAAGGAAGTCGGGCAGCGCAAAGTAACTGAGGTCAGCTAACGCCCTCGTGCCCGAGCTGGTGACTCACCCATCGCGCTCCCACTGCTCGAGCTGTTCGGGGGTCAGTGACATGTTTGTGCGCTGGGATGTCAGTGGACAGATGACGATGACGATCGTGGCTCATGCGGTTGGCCACCCAGCGGAAGCATCCGGTCAAGTCCGTCGATGCGTTCTGGTGGCAAGCCGTCAGCCAGGCAGAGCCATCAGAAAGTCCAGCTGAGAAATCTGTGGAACCGGCTGCATAACGTGGTTATCATTCTTATCATACGGCGGACGTGCTATGCTTGCATACAGGGCAGCACTGAGTGGCAGAGCAGCGTCGGGTCCGCCGAAGCAGCCTACGCACGCAAGACTGGCCTCGCTGAAATCGACTTCCCAGTGAAACGTAAGCAGATGAATCATCCGCCCTTTTCCCGGTCTCCGTCGGAAACAAGATCCCCAAGAGTATAAAGCCTCGGACTCCGTCGATCACTCCCCTCTTTCAACTTATCGATTTCATGCCGTCCTCGCCTACACAGCAAGGACAAGACCAGCCAGAACAGCACAGCAAGAAACTCCTCTTCGCCGCCGTCGGCATCCTCCTCGCCATCATACTCGCCAACCTCAACAAGATCAAGGGATCCGTGCGTCCCACCACCGTCGCTCCTACCGTCACCAGTGAGTACCTCACCCTCCTGAGAGCTATCAAGCCGCTTGGAGCATAGCTGACATCAGAACTCCCTCCTCTCCAGCCCCGCGCCATGTCGACCCCCGCAGCCGGAAGCTACCCCAAGGGCCAGGTCTACTTCCTGTCCCACGGCGGCCCGCCGACCATGTTCGACACCAACTCGGCCGCCTACAAGGCGTGGCAGAAGTACGGCCAAGTCGTGGCCGAGCAGAATCCGCGCGGCCTGGTAGTCGTATCCGCGCACTGGGAGTCGAACAACGACCAGATCCTCGGTACGTATTCCCAAGCTGCATCCCCAGGTCCGGCTACAGGTCCATCAGAGTCGCTAGCTAACACCCCAGTTAACGTGGACCAGTCCAATCCGCTCGTGTACGACTTCTACGGCTTCCCGCCCGAGTACTACAAACAAAAGTTCGAGTCGCGGGGTAACGACGCGCTGCTGTCCGACGTCAAGACGGCGCTGAAGGACTCGAACACCGACTTTGCGACGACGAAGCGCGGGCTCGACCACGGCGTCTGGGTTCCCTTCAAAGTCGCCTTCAACGGCAGCACGTCCATCCCGATCGTGCAGGTCTCCCTCCCGGGCGACGGCAGTCCGGTCAGCAGCGCCAAGCTCGGTCGTGCGCTGGCGAGCCTGAGGGAGAAGGGATACGGCATCATGGGCACGGGGCAGGCGGTGCACAACCTGCGCGACTACATGACGGGCGGCCGGGGAGAGTACGGCAAGCACTTCATCGATGCAATCCAGGGTGCGCTGAAGAGCGACGACCCGGTCGAGGGCACGGTCAACCTCTTCCGCCACCCGCTCTACCGCGCCGCGCACCCTACGCCGGAGCATCTGCTTCCCCTCGCTGTCGCTGCCGGCGCCATCGACAAGGGAGACAAGATCAAGGATATCTTCGTCAAGGACGAGGGAGCGCTGGGTTGGGGCATGTGGATGTGGCAGCCGCAGCAGACCCCGGCTGCTAAGGCTTGAATATATGTACAAACAGCATAGACATAGATGTATCCATCAACGTACTGCGTGTAAGCACAGGTACCGAGAGTTAACAGTTGAATGTCAGAAGAAAAGTCCGGCGTAGCGAGGACAAGGTTGACCGCGAGGACCAGGAAAAGAAACTCAGTACACTGTGTAGGAACGGCTGCGCACCGTTAGTAAGACCACACTTAAACAATAAAACATTCCAGTCTGCAGCTCGCCGTTGCTTCAATCCTCGCATACATCGCGTCTATCGCTTCCAAGGGCACGCTTAAGCGCCCTCCTGGCCAGTCTTGCGGGAGAGGATCTCGATCCAGTATCCGTCGGGGTCGTAGATGAACGCGATGTGCTGGGGTCAGCTTCGTCACGCACCATCTAACTGGAAGGCCGAGCGAAGACGGCGGAGACTGCGAAACCTGACAGAAGAATCCAGTCTGACAACCCTCGCTTCGCTCGGCCTGCTTAAAACTTACGCGCATGCGACCCTCCTCGGGACGCTTCTTGAACTTGACGCCGAGCTCGTCGAAGCGCGCGCAGGCGGCCTGGAGGTCGTCGACGGCGATACAGATGTGGCCAAAGCCGCGGCCGGGCTCCTCGTTTCCGCTGGCGTAACCCTTGAAGTTGGGGTCGTTCTCTGCATCGTCAGCTGAACGGTTCTTTCCAAGCTGTGATCCACGTAGTATACGTCAGAGGCGGACATGAGGTCCTCCCCCCGTCCACAGTCTCCCACATTCCGCAGCTACTGCCCATCACCCTGACACCTCACGTACTCACCAGTACCCCAGTTGTGGCAGAGCTCGAGGACGCCCTCGCGGTTGGTGAAGTTGTCGCCCTTGACCTCCTTGGACGCGTTGGCCTTGTCACCAAAGCCGCTGGGGTAGCCGAGGAAGTAGTTCGTGAAGTCGCCTCCGTCCGACTTGCGGAAGCACTGTGACGTCAGTTCCAGCAGTCTTCCAGTCAACTCACCTCCATGCCGAGGACCTCCTCGTAGAACTGGGGTCAGCTTGCGCAGGAAACGTCGAGCATACCTTCAAGGACGCCTTGGGGTCCTTGATGCGGAACTGCGTGTTAGTGTTGCGGTCTCTTGGTGGGCAGCGGGGTGCGAGGAAGGCGTACCCTGACGTCAGCTCTGAAGGTTAGCGTGAGCTTACATGGTGTGGTTGAAGATGTAGGTCTTGGGGTCGGACTTGATGGTCGACATGGCGGAAGATGTGCTGAGGTGTCTAGCTGTGGTGGAGAGGAGAGAGGGAAGACGCCTTGTGGAAGACATTCAGGTTGCAAGATGGCGGTGAGTTGCGCGCGGGGTTGACATGTGTGTCGTCTGGCTGGTCAGCTGCTCACCCTGGCGAGCCTGGCGCGGCATTGGCGCCGGCAAGCGGACCGGCGGGTATCCACCTTATGCGGTCCCCCCTTCCGAGATCCCGGAAGCCACTGACCTCAGTCTGACTGCGCTAGACGTCATGCATGCGTTGCTCTATCGTCACGATCTATGGACAGGCTGGGAACACTCTATGGTTGTTGGGATTATAGGTTCGTCATATGCACACCAACATTGCCAGGTGTCTTACCACGCAATCTTGGCGAGGAAGCCCTTGGGCCAAGTGCGCACGCAGTACTTCCTCGCCTCGTCGAGGAGCAACAGCCCCACGGCAAACGCGATGGGAATGAAGATGTACTCGACGGGGACGCCGCGCGTGACGAACGCCTTCTGGAAGAAGGGAACGTAGGAGAAGAAGAACAGGAAGGCGATACTCGCCGCCATGGCGCAGGGCACGAAGAGGTTGCGCGCCGGGCCCCAGAACGGGTTGTGCTGGAAGATACTGAGGCGGCGGGTGCGGGTGGCGAGCAGGTTGCCCCACTGCATGAACACGAGAGTGAAGAAGTAGACGCTCTGTGCGCGCGCCACCTGTTCGTTGAAGTCGTCCGCGTCCAGATCGGGGGGCAGGCCGCCAAAGGCAAACACGATCTTGGAGAAGGGATAGCCCGCACGCTGCAGGTACCAGAACGCCATGGAGAACGCGCACAGCGACTCAAGCACACCCAGTACAGCATAAGCGTGGAAGAGGAGCTTCCAGTTAACCAGCTTGTCCTTCTTGATATCGCGCGGCGGGCGGAGCAAGAGTCCAGTCTCGGGTTTCTCGAAGCACATCGAGACGGCGGGGAGCACGTCGGTCACTGAACGTTAGCTAGTGTTCCTAAACGTCCCTTTGATGCTCACAGCAACAAACGAGAATCATGTCGATCGAGGACATCATCTGCGGCAGACCGAACAAGACACAGATAAGGATGGGCGTAAGCTCGGAGAAGGAGCCGGCACTATTGTCAGCTTGGCCACACATACCAGCAAGCACTCACGGGAGGAGGTAGAGAATCGTCTTCTTCAAGTTGTCAAACACAAGCCGACCATAAGTGACAGCAACGACCATGCTCGAGAAGCTCTCGAGCAGCACCAGGTCCGCCGCCTCCATGGCCACATCGCTGCCCCCGCCCATCGCAATTCCGACGTCGGCGGCCTTCAGACTCGGTGCGTCATTCACGCCATCGCCCGTCATGCCGACCACGGCGCCGCGGGCCTGGAACTCCTTCACAATGCGCAGTTTCTGTTCCGGCGTCGTGCGCGCGAAGACGATCTCGGGATAGGCGCACGCCTGCGCCCACTGGTCCTCTGACATTTGCATCAGGTCCGAGCCGGAGAGCACGAGGGCGCGGTCCACGGGCGCGAGCACCGCGTCGTCCGTGCTGAGCGTGTCGACGGGCTCGCAACCTTTTCCGATGTCAGGGAGCTCGCCGTGCAGCTCCGGAGCTTGGCGGGGGAGATCAGCGAGCGTCGCGCGGCGGCGCGCAGTCACGATACCGCACTGCTCGGCGATTGCGACGGCCGTAAGCGCAAAGTCGCCAGTGACCATGAAGACCTTGATGCCTGCTGCGCGGAGGGTGCGGATCGTATCCGGAATGTCGGGGCGAGGGGGGTCAACGAGGCCAAGCAGACCGACGACAGTGAGGTCCTGGTTCAGGGAGAGGTTGACGTGGTCTGCGAACTCGTCTGAGGCCGTATCCCAGCCAGCGAGCTGGGAGGCGGGAATAACACGTTTGGCAAGGAGGAGGACGCGCTGGCCCTTGGCCGCCCACCTCTCCTGCACAGCCACCAGTTGGGCGCGGCGCTGATCCGTGAGAGGCAGAGAGGGGCCACCGGAGGCATCGTTGATGGAGCTGCAGCGCTTGAGGAGGACATCCGGCGCTCCCTTCGTGAGCAGGATCGCGTCGCCGTCACCAAAAGCCTCGTACCTGGACACAGGCGCAGGGTTGCCGGCCAACTTGCCTGAGGAACGGGGACGGAGCAGCTTGAGCATGAACTTGGTCTTGGAGGAGAAGTTCATCTTGAAAATCTCGGTCCATTCGCTCTGGGACTCGGAGACGGGGCGGAGGAACTCGGCCCAGCGGAGGATGGCGCTGTCCGTCGCGTCGCCGTGCACCTTGCGCAGGCCTAGGGGCTGGTCGAGCGTCGATGCGTCGAAGGAGGCGGCGTTGCACACTCCGGCCACGGCGGCGAGCTGGCGCACAGAGTCGGCACTGGCGTGCTGAGCGACGATCCGGTCACGAGCTGCGAGGCTGTCCATCTCGTCCTCGAACACGGCGACTGAGGTGACGGTCATCTGGTTCTGCGTGAGCGTACCCGTCTTGTCGGAACAGAGCACCGACACGGAGCCCAGCGTTTCGACAGTCATGAGCGTCTTGCACAGCACCTTGTTCTTGGCGAGTGTACGCGCGATGACGGACAGAGACACTGTGACGGAAATGGGAAGACCTTCGGGAATGAACGCAACGCAGACGGAGACAACGTTGATGACGAGCGTACTCGCGCTCATGAAGCCCTTATGCTTCGGGTTCAGCCACGCGGCCCAGAGGATGATGATGATGAGCGCAATGGTGAGTGCGCACCCGACAATGATCCAGACAAAGTGCGCGATCTCACGCTGCAGCGTCGTGAGTGCCGGCCCGCCCTGCGCAGACAGAGTAGCGATGCGGCCGAACACGGTACTGTCTCCAGTCTGGATCACGACGCCAAGCCCGCTGCCGCCGACACAGAGCGTGCCCTGCAGACCGATGTTCTTGGACTCGAGGAAGTTGTCGTCCGTCGTGTGCGTCACGCCTGCAATCGGCTCCGACTCGCCCGTGAGCACTGCGCGGTCAAGGCGGAAGTCGCTCGAAGCCTGGAGGAAACGGACGTCGGCTGGGAGCTTGTTCCCGAGCGAGATGTAGACCAGGTCGCCTGGGACGATCTCCCGTCCCTCAATCTGGACCTGAGCGCCGTCACGGAGCACAGTGACCTGCTGCGGGAGGAGGTTCATGATGCTCGCCATGACCTTACCAGTCGACCAGTCCTGGTACGCGTTGAATGCGGTCTGGATGACGATGACGATGAGGAGGACGACGGCGAGGGCGAGGTTGGAGGCGGAGGGGTTGGGGTCGCCAAGCGGGCGCCAGGCGATGAAACACAGCACCGAAGCGATGAACAGGATCGTGCCAAAGCCGCCGAACACGTACCAGAACCACTTCATGAGGACGTTGTTCGACGGAGGCGTCATCTCATTGTATCCCGACGAGGAGAGGCGGCGCTTCACCTGGTTCCGGTCCAGACCTGCCTTGGGAGACACGTTCAGGCGCTGGCATACCTCCTTGTCGTCCAGCTTGTGCCACTCGAGCTCCGTAAGCTCGCGCACAGCGGTGCGTTTCGCCTCCGTCTGCTCGGGGTGGCGGAGCGAGTCGGTCACATGGATCGAGAGGGTCCTTGCGGTGTTAGCGACCATGGACGGAACGAGGACGAAGTCTGAGGGAGTCCGAGGGGAGCGGAATGGAGCTCTGAGCGAGCTAGGCTGACGGGAAGGGGGGTAGGAGTCGGCAGAGTGACTCACCTGAATTCACCAACGAGCCTGCTAGTCGTATCAACCTGTCTGGGGCCAGCACCGACCGAGTTCTGCCTCCTCAACCTCAACTCGCGCTGCGCGTTCTCGTCATCCTGGATAGTGACAGAAGGGGGAATGGCGAACTGGGGATGCTGCCCGGAGGGACCGGTATGCGTGCCCTTCTCGGCGTCGATCTCGTAGGCGACCTCGGGGAGAATGGTCTCGGCACTGGCCGACTTGATAGAGATCGAGTCCTTGGTTTCTTTATCCTTGTCAACCATTGTGAGGGATGAGGGGGGTTGGGGAGGGTGTTCCACTGAAGGAATCGAAGGGAGTTCCGGTGAGGGAATAAGGAGGGGGGGAGGTTGGGAGCTGGGGTGAGGAGGGAAGAAGCCTTGGGAGGGGTGGTGGGCTTGCTTCTTTGTCTCCCCGTGGTCTGCTTTATACGAGCACTAGCGGCGGTCAGTATGTTCCCGTGAGTGGGCGTTAGGTGCATGTGTGCAATGTAGGGGGGAGCGATGAGTGAGCCATGAGCCATGAAGCGGCTACGCCCCGAAGGGACAGAATGGGACGCGAGCTAGCTCAAGCGAGGATCAGTGTGTAGCGTGAGTGAGTTGCCAGCTAGGTTCTATCTCACACCCCGTTGGCCATTCGGTCGCGTTTGGCGCGTTGGGCGTGGTGGGCCACAAGCCGCGATCCGCGAGGCCGTAAGGGCGCAGTTGTCAATGTGCTGGAGCTGGCATGTTGGCGTGATGTCTGTGACGCCAGGCTGTCTCTGCGCTGTCAGGTCGCCACCTCATCAGATGCACCAGGGGAACTTGCCGCTGCCATCCTCTCACCTCTGGGTTTCTAGGTCGCTCGGTAGTTTGCTGATTCACTGATGCTTGACGAGGCTAGTTCCAAGCGACATCCGGGGCCGGTGTGCACTCGAGCCCTGCTTACCAGGCTGGCCTGGCTATGTGTCGCCTTGCTGTACGCGCTGCTTGCAGGTGACAGAGCGGTGAGGGGTCGCAACAACCGGTGAGTGTGACAGAACGCCGATATGCCGGACGAATGAACAAAATCCCTCTTCCCTCATCGTGCATTGTGTAGATCACTTTTGCGGCATTCTGGGTGACCTCGATTTTGGTACCGAGAAAGGTGTCAAGGGGCACTCAAGGCAGACGGTCCGATTGCCGATGGATCTCGGTCCCCCCTCCTCACAGCCTCATTCACAGCCGTGTCACTCGTCCCTCATCCACGAGAACCGTGGACAACACGATGGACGCAATGTGGATCATGCTCACCCCACTTGCCCTCCCTTCAGAATTTAGAACAAGAGAGGGCCAAGGGGACCAAAGGGGACGATGTGACAGGAGCAAAAGAATGTGCAAATGAAGGAGGCCTTGCGAAAATGGAACTGGTCCATAATAGCGCGCTGCGCTAGATCTGCCAACTCCGGGCCAATGAGAAATCACGCAGTGCTGTTTTCTATCCGCCCCTCACCTTTAATCTCGGCTTCTCTGACGCCTCATGCACTCACGCCTGCGAGATAAACAATGCTCCGCATTGGCTCTGCGAAAGCTGTATCGCCATTTCGGCGTTCGCTCCTACCGTCGTCGGGACGTTATTCAGTCTTGACGACAGACGCAACCCGAACAATGTGCACAATGCACAAGAAGCACCTCATGCACACCCCTAACGTTTCTTTGCAACTTTCGGGTCGGCTCCATGCTGCATTTCACACACGGAGGGCCAATGTCCCGCGCATCTGTTTCGCGATCAAGTTGCCGCTCACGCCTGCTTCACGGGCGCATGTGACCGTCACGTGCACAATGTGCCGCACACTCGAGCCGCACTGCCCAGCATCATTGGTATTTCTGGAACCGCTGCAAAGCGCAATGGTACACAACCTTCATACCATACCGCAGTACCGCAGGTGCCCTCCCTCGGCTCTCTGGACGCACCGTCTCTCTACAATAACTAGCCGCTTGGCTTACTTTTTACCCAGAACGAGGACGCTTGTATCCACTTTCTGTTGCCAACGTCAGTATCCGTCCCCGCTCATCAGACTCACCTGGCGTCGCCCGTTCCTCTGATTCGGTCTTGCGCTTCAGAGGCGTTTCGGGCAACTCGGGCTCGCCGATCGCGTCCTCATCTGGGATCAGGGAGCACTGCTGCTCCATCGACTCGCCCTCCTTCTCGCACACGGGGCAGAACCACTCGCCATCGGGCAGCTCAGTCAGAGGAGGCGTCAGGCAGCCGCAGTGATACGGCTCGTCGCACTGGTGGTCAGCTTACGGTATGCAACAAATAGCTCAGAACTCACCTTTTGGCACTCCAGGAGCAGGCTCTCGTCGCCTTCCTCGTGACAAACCAGGCACACGTCCTCAGACTCGACGGTAACGGGATACCGAGGACGGTCCTCAAGCTGCTGGTTGGGCTTGGCGAGGAAGAGAGTGAAGAATGCTCCGGCGGCAATGCTGACTGTCAGCTAGTTCAGATCGTGAAGGCTTACTCAATGACGTCGATGCCGGCCAGGGGAGCGATGGCTATCGGTTTGGTCGAGCTCTTGCCGACGTCGGGGCCGAAGCCGAGTTCTGTTTGTCAGTTCATGCCGTACGAGCGTCCAACTCACCTCCGTAAAGCGCTCCTTGACCAAATCCGACGGTCTGCGTCGTTCCGTCGTCCGTCGGCGTCGTGATGAAGTGCGTGCAGCCACCGAGAGACGCGACCTGGATCTTGCAACTGCTCACTGTAACGAGTTAGCCAGACAATCTTCTGTGCAGCTTACGGCTGTCGAGCAGCTTGAACGTCGTGTAAGGCGATCCGGTCGAGCCATCTCCCGTCAGCTTCCACTTGCCCGCCATGTGGAACATCTTGAAGCGGTCAATGACAACGGAGTCTGGAGGGAGTTAGGAAACAACGGCCGGGCCAACTCACTGGTTGGTCCGCAAATGACAGTCTCGGCGCGGCGCTTCGGGTTGCTGTCCGAGAACTGAGGCACCAGGGTGGGCACGAGCTGGTCCTTCTGGTCGCCGAGTCCGAGGCGCGCGTAGCCGGCGTAACCCCAGGCGTAGACATTTCCGTCCTCGTCGAGCGCAAGCGAGTGCTGGTTTCCGGACGATATCTGCGCGATCTTCTTGCCCTCAAAGATGTCCTCGATCAACCCTGACGTCAGCTAACGCCGCACCACTGAGCTTACGGGGAGGAGCCTGGACGTCATACGAAGTCTTACCCGCCTTGACGAGGCGCTCTCCTGTTGTTCCATTGCCGAGCTGACCGTGCTCACTCGAACCGCAAGCGTACACCTTGCCCGCGTCAGTGAGGAAGAGAGAGAAGGTATGTCCGGCGGTGACCTGGATGACCTTCTCTCCTGCCCTCGTCCACGGTCCGGGGATGCGCTCCAGCGTCTCGACCTCGCCAGACGTCGACTGCCGTCAGTTTCAGACCCTAAGAGAGCAACTCACAAGACCAAGCTGGCCGACGACGTTGTTGCCGGAACCCCATACGCCTCCCTTCGAATCCAGGAGGAACCAGTGGCTCCGTCCCGCAGCGCCGCCGACCCACTTCACGTCGTCACCGAGGCCGACGTTGCGGGGCGAGACGTGCATCGGTGCGTCATGCGGAACGATGCCCTTCTTCGACACCGGTCCGATACCGGACACACGACCGAAGAGGTGCGCGAGGCCGTCGACTGATGTCAGCTTGACTACGAGGAAAGTATCCCTTACCATCGATGGCGATTCCGTAGTTGGCAGCGCAACCTGAGAGAACTTTGGTGACCTTGATATGACAGAGCGATCGCAAGATGTAAGGCTCATTGAGATCTCCGGCGCTGGATGTCAGTTCCTGTTCTGTCGAGGCCAAACTCACTCCTGTTGTTTCCTTCCTTTTCCGTTTGCAGCCCTAGAGTGTGTTAACATGTGCGGATCGATGTTTGTCGATAAACGTACCAGTCTGTTCCTCCGCAAATGAGGACTGTGCAATGTCAGCAAGAGCTCGTGTGCCGCAGCGTGCCGTGCCGAGGCGGAAGCGAGGGTGATCGGTGACAGCAGGAGGTCGGTGTCCAGGTCCCAGGAGGAGGGCGGAGGACGACGCTAAACACCGTCCATCACATCACACGATCGGACCCGGGCTGGCGGAGGGGACGGAAAGCACTCACCTCGGCCCCAGTTATCCTCGGTCTGCTCGGCGGTCATGTTCGGCGGTGTGTCGAGGCTGCTATATCCAGGGCTACGGCTGTGTGGAGCGACTAGAACTGCCTAGACACAGCGAAGGTGGATGTGGGTGGATGTGTAGATTTCGAAACGACAACCCGTTCTACGAGCGCGACGCGTCGAGAGAGAGTCGAGATTACGGGACCACGTGATCCAGGGACGCCATTGTTTGGCTGGCCTTCTCGGGAGTGACGACATCCCTGGCACAGTGGGTTGGGGGCTGGTCGCAGTGCATGGCGGGTAGTTTTGATGCGATGTGGTCGGATGTACAATGCAAGTAAGAGTGATGGTGGATGGCGAAGAGGTGAAAGATGTCGGTGAGAAGTGAGGCTGCGTGCCGTCGCAGTGTGAACGAGGCGGAAGAGGTCCGAGTGCGAAGCCCGGAGATTTTCCAACACTCTTGCACTGACATCATCCGGGCTAGACAAGAGTCGCTAGACATGCCGGAGAGCACGCAGAGGGGCGCGTTAGTCGCGGATAGTGCACTGCGGACGCGAGTTGGCTTGGGGTAATCCAGGCTGGCCGTTGTTCCACCGGGCCAACGACGGGAGAGGAGCGACGACCTGCAAAGTTCCACTGGAAATAGCCAGTCATGCATCTTTGAATGTAGGTTTCAGACTCGTTACGGTCTCAGTTCCAGTGCAGACATGTGCATGCTTGCTGGGCCAATCTTGCTTCGAGATGAGGTATGGGGAGGAAGCCACGGCGTCGGCCAGGACACCCAGGAACGAGATGAGCGACCCAGGGCTCTTTCTCGCGGGCAACACGTTCAGAACCGAGCTGCCGGTGACTGGCCTAAGCCCTTGGGTCTATCTGCGACTCGTAGTTCAAGGGATCATCTCGTCAGCCGGGCCGTGTGGTCCGAATAATGTCAGCCGTGTTAGACCGACAGCACGACGTGTCCGCGCGCGGCGCCTTGTGAGCGCGAGGGTTCGGGCGCAATGTCCGAGCGCGGAAAAGACGCCGATAGATAACGAGTGGAGCACCGCCCCTGCGACGCCACCGGGTGTTAGGTCTGGTTACTTGGCGGCAACCCGAGCAAGCACAGGCCAAAGCAAGGGACACAAGACAACCAAAGTCGAGTCAGCTGCTTGCGGGAAATTTCAGCACCACCACTTTCCCCACTCCCTCCCTTCCAGCATGTCGTCGACAGCAACGATGACGGCGCCGGTGCTCTCGCCCGACGTAGACCTCGAGCTCATGAACATGGACACCGTCGTGTCGCGCGAAGCAGGCGAGAGCGATCCCCTCCTTCTTCGGCAGAAGGTGAAAAGTGCGGCCGAGATCGACACCCTCCGCAAACGCAAGGCGGGCAAGGTCGCTAGCTTCTACGAGAACCAGAACGAGCACATCGACAACCTTCTCAAACCCATGGACGTGCATACCGCTGAAGCACGGGACGCCGGCGAAGCGGCAGCGCTCAAGGTCAAGATCGCCGTTAACGTCAGCTTTGCGGCAAATATCTGTCTGGCCGCAATTCAGCTATACGCTGCTATCTCATCCTTGTCGCTCGCCCTGTTCGCGAGCTGTGTGGACGCAGGTAAGTGTCCTTGGCACTGTTATGATGCCATCAGCAGCTGTACATCGGGCGGAGAAGCTGACGACACAGTGTGTGAGTTGCCATCATAAGGAAGATGTGCACTGAACTTGATCCAGTCGACCCCTTCGCGAACCTGATTCTGTGGAGTGCCCACCGTGCTTCGAAGCGTGCGAACGAGAAGAAATGGCCCGCTAGAGGCTCCCGTTTCGAGACCAGTGAGCCTTGTTCTTGTTCCATCGCTAACTCGCAGTGTACGTGCACCTTCCCCGGTTCTTCTGTCTGCTTTCGCCCAACTGAGTGGAGGAGAATAAGCCTCCAGTTCACCTAAGCCGAGTGCTACGGCGATAGCTGACATCAGTGGCAATATCGTCTTCGGCTTTATCATGGGCGCGGTCAACGTGATCCTTGTGGTGAGTGAGAACCTTCACCGAGTCGAAGCATACAGTGTAGAAGACAGCTCTTCACCTCTCGGCCGTCTAGCTAACCCCAGGTGCAATCGCTCCAGGAGCTGATCACGCACGACGGCAGTGACACGAAGGCGTTCCACCTCGTCCCGCTGGTCTGCGTGTGTGTGGCGTGGGGTGAGTCTTCTGTCTTCCTTCACGGCTCTTCCCTCTGCTTCTCAGCAACGTCGAGTCCGGATTCAACTAAACGTTCCAGTGGTTAAGCTCCTCCTGTTCCTGTACTGCTACGCGATCCGCTCCTCCTCCTCCCAAGTCCAAGTGCTCTGGGAAGACCACCGCAACGACCTGTTTACAAACGGTTTCTCCATCCTCTCGAACGCGGGCGGCGCCAAGCTGAGGTGGTGGATCGACCCCGTCGGCGCCATGGTGCTCGCCATCATCGTGATAGGGCTCTGGGCACGCACAGTCTACGAGCAGTTCACGTTCCTCGCCGGCATTGCTGCGCCGCGCGAGTTCGTGTCCATGGTCACGTACAAGGCCATGACGTTCAGCGAGGAGATCAAGCAGGTCGATACTGTGCGCGTGTACCACTCGGGACCGGACTATGTCGTCGAGGTTGACATTGTTCTGTAAGTACCCTTAGCTGACGGGAGCCCCAGATTCAGCTGACATCTCAGTGACCCCGAGATGCCGTTATGGAAGGCGCACGACATCTCGCAGGATCTCCAGGACCAGATTGAGGCGCTGCCGAACGTAGACAGGTGCTTCGTGCACGTCGACCATGAGGTGGACCACAAGCCGGAGCATCGCAAGAAGCAATAGGCAGCTTGCAGAGCCGCAGCCCTGGGCCTTTGCCTCGCATTCCATTTAAGCACACATAGACGATCTCGATCCTTTCTCCGCTCACTTCCTCTGTTCTCCGGTCCTCTCCTCTCCTCTCATTTACTTTCAACATAGATGCAATGTATACGGTGTATCCTTGCATAAACAACTTAGTCAAACTTAAAACTTGGCGAGCTCCTTGATCTTGTCAGACGCGCCGGGGATGTATGGCATGCTCGCGGTGAGGCCGCCATCGACCACGAGCGCGTGTCCATTGACGTACGACGACTCGTCGGACGCGAGCCACAGCACGGCCTGGCCAATCTCTGCGGTGGTCAGCTTACATTCCCCTGTGGCACAGCTGCAGAGTCTTCAAGACCTGCAGAGACTCCAAGATAGCGTCCAAGACCTCAGACCTCGGGACTTGCGTCCGTCGGTCTCATGCACTCACCTTCCGGGAGACCGTGGCGCTGGAGCGGGTTAAGCTGCCCGACGTTCTCGTCGACGCCCGCCATGGCGGCCAACTCAAAGATGGTCTTGGTCATATCCGTCCGAATGAGTCCGGGACAGATACAGTTGATGCGCACGTTCTTGCCGGCGACCTCGTAAGCGGCCGACTTGGTCATGTTGATGACCGCAGCCTTGGTGGCCGAGTAGGGCAGGGGACCGCCGTTGGCGTTGACGCCGGCCACGGAGGCGGTGCTGATCACGCTTCCTTGGGGAATCTTCTTCGAGTCCGAGGTACGCTGCATGGCGGGCACGGCGTACTTGAGCGCGAGGAAGACGGAGAGCGCATTGATCCGCATCACCTCTGAGAACTCGGCCGCGGAGATGTCCTGCGCTGTCCTGGTTCCAGAGATCACGTCGAGGATCAGCTGGGGCGGGCCGCCCTCCTGAGCCTGAGGCTTCAGGTGCGAAATGCCCGCGTTGGCGAAGTAGACGTCGAGGCGCGAGGTCTCGTCCAGGGCACGCTGGACCGCGGACGAGACGACGGTGTCGTCGGCCGCGTCGCCGGTGATGGCCACGATCTGGTATCAGCTATTCCCCAGAACGGAACCAGCTTTAGCGCTCTCGGACCATGAGGGAAGACCACAGCGGAAAGCAGGGAAGAGAAGGACGGACTCACCTTGGTGTTGGGGAAAGTTCCCTGGAGACTCTTCGCGAACGCGGGCAGGTCCTTGGACACGTCGAGGAGGTAGAGCGCGGCCGCGCCCTCGCGCGCGAGGAGACGGGCGGCCTGCGCGCCAATGCCGGCCGCGGGGCCGACACCAGTGACGATGCACACCTTGCCCTTGACGCGGCCGGTGCCGGTCGTGTCCTGGCTGCGCTCCTCGACGGAGGTGAGGACGGCGGCGCGCGTAGCCTGGTCTTTCTGCTTGCTGTCGTCGGTCATTGTACGCTTGCTGCACTGAAGATGGGGATGGGGGGAAGGGTGACAGAACGAGGGTGAGCAGGCGGCTTTATAGGTGCATCGGATGGTGGGTCGGGGAAGGTCATGAAAGCAAGTGCAGGGATGCACTCGGCGGAAAGCGAAGTACGCAGGCATGCCTAGCCAGCACACATGTGGACACGACACGGTGTACGGCGGAGGTTGGTTTCGGATACCAGGTTGAGGGCGTTCCTCGTTCCTGGTTCATCATCAGTGCCAGCTCAGCGCACGGCCCAGCACATGTCCGCCATTGAGTTCCGTCACTCTGGGACAGACGGCCCTGACACGCAGGCCGAGGCGGGGAACATTGCCCACACGGACTTTGGATCATGGGGGCCATGTCAGCACGCCCATCGCTCACCGACACGCTCAACCTGCGGATACGCCGTGTCTCGGACCCGGGCAGGGAGACCGGCTGTTATGCCAGTCTAGCCGGCAGCCGCAGGTCATGTCCGATCAACGCCCATCAGCGGATATCGCATCTACTCTTCCCCTTTGCACCAACTGTCCTTTGCTCACAACATCTTTCGCTCATGCAGATCCCAAGCGAAGCCCCAGAAGCACCCCAGGAAACGGACACGTCAACACTTGACTCTAGCTTTCAGGCCCGGCGCAGCTGAATGGCGGCCGGCAACTTAAATCCGCGGCTCGGTATCTATCTAGGTTAACCCCTCGCGCCGAGTCGAAGTCAAACACTGACAATGTGTCTTATCGTGCGTTTCGGAGGTGTTGCTATCACATTTGCCCCAAGATCCCAGGAATACACAGAGTTCATGTTTCTCAAACGTCCATAGCCTCTCACTGCTCACATCACCACGGAGATCCACCTCACCGAAGTGAAGTGAAGTCAAGGGTCGGCAGTGATGAGAGCCGAGACCTCGCACCTCGCTCCGTCGCGAGCTGGTTCACTCACCCGCCCATGTAGTAGTCCGCATTGCGCTTGATGACTTCGAAGACGTTACTCCTAAAGTCGTCGGCGATGTGTCTGAAGAACAACCTGTAGAAGTTGACGAGCACGCGGCTATTGTTCGTCCAGCGGGGCCACTGGAAGTTGACTTGCGAGTTGCCTCCTCCAGTGCCTCCGCTCGCATCATTCGGGTTGAGGTTCCACACAAAGTTGGCGTAGTACTTCCTCACATTGACGGAGGCGTAGTTGGGCAGCACGCCGAAGAAGACCTGCACGAGGTCCGAGGCGTGGAACGAGCCAAGGACCGGTGTTCCGTAGGCGTATGAGGCGAGGTAGGACCATGCTGGCACTTCGGGGTGGTTGGCCGTACAGTGCTCGAGGAACAGGCGGCGCGTGATCGTAAAGCTGAAGTCGCCCATGAGGGCTGCGAGTCGCTTGAAGCCGGGGTAGACCTCGTTGAAGATGCCCGTGTTGAAGGGGGAGCCGGCGCTGATCGACTGAGGGTACGCCTCCACCAGCTCGCGGACCTTCTCGATGGGCGTCGCGGGGAGGTACAGGTCCGAGAGGTAGCCGACAATGCCTTCGGTCGTGGACGAGATGTTGCTCTGGAACAGCGAGAAGAGCGTGCCCTCGTCCTCCTGATCGCCCAGAATGAAGGGCACCGGCGCATACGCTCCAGCTTTGACGATCTCATGCGGCGTGCGTGTCAAGAACTTGCCGTCCACACGGGGCATGTAGGACACAGCGACGGCGGTGTAGGACAGCAGTCCCGGCTGCGAGTTCGCAGCGCGCGTGAAGTCCTCCAGCGACAGAGCGCGGAGACACTCGAGCTTGTCCTCGGCACTGGAGCAGCCGGCGTGCGAGACGACGGCATCGAAGATGGATTGAGAGCGCGGAGAGTCGACAGGCTCCAGCGGCATCATAGACCCGGAGTTCATGATTCCCGCCCGGAACAGGGTTTTGCCCTTGTATGTGTTGTCGCCGTCGTAGGCTGCCATCTGGTGGAAGACGGAGATGCTGCCGGCGCTCTCGCCCCAGAGTGTCACCTTGGAGGGGTCACCGCCAAAGGCTGCAATGTTGTCCGCCTGTTGTCAGCTCGAGGCCGTTGCATACTCAGCTGCACTCACAACCCACTCCAAGCCCATGCGCTGGTCCAGATGTCCGAGGTTCGTTGATCCGTCCTCCATCATCTCCTTGCCCGCAAGCCAGCCCCAGGCGCCGACGCGATAGTTACTGAATTGTCAGTTCATGGCGAAGACCACCGGAACTCACACTGCAACAAAGATGTACGGTTTTCCAACCGCCGCCGCCTCAGCGACCATGCCGCTCGCATCGTACATCGAGTTCCAACCGAGCGAGAACCCGCCGCCGTACATCCAGAACAGCACCGGCAGGTTGTCGCCTGCCTTGACCCCTCGTGGCCGGATCACGTTCAGGTTCAGGCAGTCCTCGCTGACCTTGAGAGCACGCTTGACGAACGGGCTGTCGACGAGCGAGCCCATAACACGTTCGAAGAAGGGTGATTGGTCGGACGGAGTCGGCGCGATGAACTGTGGGCATGCCGGAGCATATGACGTTCCATCGAAGCTGTTCAGCGTCGAGTTCAGGCGCACTGGTGGTCGTAACCGGAGGTTGCCAACTGGTGGCTCCGCAAACGGAATCCCGTTGAAGTCTTCCGTCAACATGTCTTGCCGTCCAACGATGGAGCCAGCGGGCGTCTCGACCGCGATTGTCGCGGCGCGCGTGTCGAGAGTGCCCGAGCCAGTCATGTCGACATGTGTCACGGGAGCAGGACCAGCCAGAACGAAAGGTGCCAGAACAAAAGAGAGGGCTATCCTCATCGCTGCGGATTTGTAGTGCGCAGACAGAGGAAAGGGAAAACATGGGATCGCTCGAGCTGGGAGTCCATATATAGGACAGGTGCTCTTTCCCGAGACAACCTTGGTGTAGAGTTAAGCGCGGCGGAGTGACTGGAATCCGATGCCCGCAGCCCGGGCTACAACCCCTATCACCGAGTAGGCCGTTTGTGAACCGAACGCGCGCGACACGTTCTTTGGAGACTAAAGAGAGGACAACGGCAGGCGTAAGCTAAGAGCCAGCTCAGAGCTGTGTTGAGCTCAACCGTAGATCATGAGTGACTGCCAGGTCGAAGAGAGCCTCCAGATCATCAATCAGAATGGCGGGGCGTTCATGGATGCTGTCGACGTTAAAAGCTCAGAAGAACTAGGCCCCCGCGTTTCAGCGACAGAACGGGCTGCTTGCCGTAATAGCTCGAACGAACCTTAATGACTCGCAAGTTGCTTCATTGACTACTTACGGGGTCAACGCTGACTCCTGCATCCATTGTTTTGCAGTCAACTTGGTATCGCCTGTCATGAACGATATTGAACGCTCAAGGAAGGTCTCCGAGATGGTTGCTCGAACCACATGACGAAATGCTCGAGGATGGTCGTCTGCTTTTTATGACGTTCGACGTCGCCTACGGCCTGTAAGCCATCCATCTAGTGTTGCCGAGTCGTAGATGTCACCACTGTATCCCTGGGATGAGGAAGAGGTCGGCATCGTGTTGCTTGGGTGCGCGAGGAAGTCACGAACTCAGAGGGTTGCCCCAGTTACCCCTCGACTGCCTGGGCAGGGACCAAACAAAAGCAACCGTGGGAGACCCCACTAAAGCTTACGTAATGCGCCAACATGACTTCGCGACGCGTCCTCACGACCACCGCGTCCGTGCACTTTGTTTTCGTTAGTGTATTCGTTCCTCTGTTCCTCAGTCCGACTTTCCAACCTCGTTCCACTCAGATATATACAGCGCAGGATGTCGCGGCCTTCGTGAGTGCTTCTTGCTCCATTTGCCGCTCTCTGGCACTCTGGGTCATATCTGGGAGCCCGTTACCCAGCTCGTTACAGCGCCCCTTTGCCGATCAAGGGCTTGTCAAGGGGAGGCGGGGAGAGACAAGCTGCCCTCTTGTGGTTTAGCTAACCCCAGTTTGCGCGACACTCTGCTCTCGGCACTGCAGACGCTTCCGAACACGGTACCCCTCGACCTAGTCGTTCTCCAGTCCGCCCCGAAGCGCACAACCGAGATCTTCCCGCATGCGCCGAGCGCTGCCGTCCGCTGCGTCGACCGCGAGTACCTCGTTGTCGTGAGCTGCGGACTACCCGCTCTTCCCGACGATGCTGGTACCGCCAATGCGACGACCACGGAGGGCGAGTGGAGTGCGAACGGAACCGAGGGCGCAAAGGACAGCAACAATGGCAGCAAAGTGCTCGCAGCCGCGATCAGCGCACATGTGTACACGCTCCCGAACTCGGCCGCTGAACTCGTGTACATCTCCAAGGTCGACTCGTCGGGATACGCCTCGGCGTGCGGCCCACTGACGCGCGTCCTAGCCTCGACCTTTATCGGCTACTTCCTCGAGGGACCTGGAACCGTTGCAGCAACCCTCTTCGCAAGGGCGCAGGGGCAGTATCTCTTCCCGAACTCGGTCGAGGGCGGCGGCAAGCGAGTGCTCGGCGGCCTTGGTCTTTGCGGATGGTGGAAGCGCGTCTTCGAAGATGCCGCGACCAAGGTTATCGAGGCCAAGACCGGACCGGAGGTCAAGCCCAGACAGGTCGAGCTGTCGTATCTCCTGCCGTCGTATTCGGCAGCCGAGGCACGGGGCATGCTCCCTGCCTCGTCGACCCTACCTGCAGGCGTGAAGTGGGACTACAAGCCGCCGTTCACGCACCGCATTCTCCCCGGTACGTCGCTTGCAACCCTCATCCCCTCTCTGCCCGACGACCCGAAGACGCGCTTCCTCGAGGAACTCGTCGACGACGCTCTCGACAAGGAGCCGTACTCCGTGCGCGAGCGGCGGCGATCGTCTCAGGCGAGTGTCAAGCCTGCCGATAACTCGACGGATGGACCGAAGGACGGCGCCGAGGGTGAGAAGGGGGAGAATGGCGAGCCGAAGGACGAGAAGGAGAAGGAGAAGGCAAAACTGTCGCGGAAAGAGCGCGAGACCGAGGCTGAGGAGGAGGAGCGCCGCAAAGCGTACGCGGCGCTCGAGAAGGTACCGACCGACGAGTTCTGGGAGCGCATGGGTTTCCGTCAGGAGTGCGCCAGTGGCGACGTGACGGGCTTCTTCCACGTCCTCGTCGTGCCGGATCCTGAGGGCGGGGACGCCTCTTCGTTCGTTGCGGCCGCTGAGGCTCAGCAGCTCGCTGCCGAGTCTAAGCCCGAGTCCAAGCCGGAGAGCACGGATAGCAGCAAACCCCCGGCCTCTGGCAAGGACGCACACACACTCCCGCCAGCGCTCGTTGAGCGTATCCTAACCTCGATGCTGAACACGGATTTCGGCAACCGGCAGCTGGCGAGCAGCGGCACTACTTTCTGGTCGCAAACGACCAAGTCGCTCGTCAAGGACGCCATCGGCGAGAAGGGGTGGGAGGCGTGTTTCGGCTCGGTGGCGGCCAAGCAGGGCGTCCATCGCGAGCAGAAGCGCAAGGAGGAGACCGTGACCATGCTCCAGCCGCGCAAGAAGAAAAAGTAGAAGTAGAAAGTAGAAAGTAGAAGAACGATTTAGAAAGGGGTCAAGGAATTAGGGGATCTGTAGCCACCTGTACAACTATGCATAAGTCTACTCTAGTAGATCATCATCTGCCGTCTGCTGCTGTTGGGGAGGTTACGCCGCCTTGTTCGCCGGAGGCACAAAGGAGCCCGCGACCATGCACAGGTTGCGCGGCGTGTAGTGCGTCGTGAGAATCGGCGTGCGCTTGGTGTGGAACGTCGAGAGCAGATCGGCGCTGAATTGTCAGTTGAAGCTTCCCAGGTCTACAACTTACGTCTGGTTCATGTCCTCCCAGTTCATCTCGCCGGGACCCATGGGTAACGTACCCGCGGCACCGCTGGTTAAGTCGGCACCCGAGCGGCGGCCATCCATGCCACTGGAGCGGGGACCGCCCGCGCTCTTCACGTCCCAGCAGCGCACGGTGCAGTCGAGCGAGCCCGAGACGAGGACGCTCGACTCGGCGCTGAACGAAAGCGACTCAATCGGCGCAGTGTGGCCCGTCATCTTCTTGATTGGTCGCGCCGAACCGAGGTCCCACAGGTAGATGCTCGCGTCGAGGCCGGCTGACGCAAGCGTCCGTCCGTCAGGCGAGATCGCCATCGTCGTCACCGCATCCGTGTGTCCAAGGAAGAGGCGGATGCACGAGCCACGCTGCACGTCCCACAGTCGGCAGGAGTTGTCACTCGAGCCAGTCGCGAGGTACAGCGAGTTCGGGTGAAACTTGACGCACTGTGGTTAGTTAAGACAGCAGAAGGCGTAACTTACGTTGACGTCGGACAGATGTCCCGTGTACATTCGTAGCGGCGTCACCCTGTCAGAGCTCCAGAGCCGCGCTGTTCGGTCCCGACTTCCCGACGCGAAGTAGACGCCCATCGGTCCCCACTCGACATCCCACACTGGCTCTCGTCCGTGCCCTCGGTACACGACGAGATTGGAGTACGTGTCCATCGACCAAAGTCGGACGGTGCCGTCCTGAGCTGACGACAGGAGAGCGTGTGGTGGCCCTCCACTGCCCGAGATCGGGTCGAACGACAAGCCGTATACTGGTCCAGAGTGGCCGATTAATTTGCGCATCGCCAGTCCCTCGTCCTCGACGAGCTTGCCGGTGTTGGGGTCCAGCGACTTAGCCTTCAGCTTCTCGTTCTTCAGACTCCACAGCCGGATGCAGCTCTCCGACGAACCAGCCGCAATGAGCGACGAGTCTGGCGAGAACGTCACTGATGAGACATTCTCTCCTCCGTCAAACATCGTGAACGCTACGATACTGGGCAGCACCGGCGAGCCCTCCGCCTCCTCCGGCTTCGGTCCTAGACGGATCATCTTCCGCTTGTCCCGCACAGCCTCGACCTCGCGCTTCACGTCCGTAACCTTGTAGAACGTCGGTTGCGGCGGAAGCGTCTCTGAAGGGTCTGGTCGCACAAGGTCAGGATCCCGGCTCTCGTCCAGCTCCATCTTGATCTTCTTCGATGGCGACATCGCTCCAGGCTCCCGCGAGTCGCCCATCTCCACGTCCCCATTGGCATCGACTCCATTCGCGTGTCCGTTCGCCAACCCACCCTCGCCGCCCTCAGCTGCCTCATCCTCTTCCCGGATGACTCTGATGACCTCTTCCCGCAGCTTCTCCAGCATGTGAGGGGCACCGAGCTTGAGCGACGTCTGCGAGTTGAACTTCTCAGGTGACTGCCCGGGCGGGAGGATGCTGGCAAGAAGACCGCTCGACGACGCAATCGCAATCTTGTCCAGCGGCATCGACGAGTCCGACACCTTGATGTCGATACGCGAGTTGACAATGGCGCGAATCGCCTCCTTGGCTCGGCCGGGCACGCTATGCAGGCCAGCTTCCCACTCCTCGTCCAAGCTGGCTCCCGAAAGCCACTGGATAAGCAGGGCGTACGAATTCCTCGACATGGGCACCTGATACCGCTCTGATCGCAGTCGCTTGCAGTACGGGTCGAGGAGAACCTGGTGAGGGGCAGAGATGGCAGAGAGGTACGACAGCTCAGAGGGGTGGTAAACCTTGTGGTGCTCCGAGTGCTCCTTGAAAAACTGTAGAGCTGGAGACGTCAGCCACATATCACACGTTCTCACGTACCAGCATCTGTGAATCCGAAGTCGATTAAGTCCAGGAATGTGTGCGCGAACAATGGGAACGAGACATTGTCGAGTTCAAACTGAGGTTAGCTCAATCAACCGCGAGAAAAGCTCACCCTCCAGAGATCCAACCCCTCCGATACCCATCTCCTGTACCTCTTGTATCCCTCTACACGGTCCGACGGGTCGATGAAAGCGCCAGGGTTCTGTGGAGGCTTTCCAGCTTCCTCGTCCGCGTTTGCAGCTTCGAGGCGCGTCTGGAGCTGGTCAATGACGTACTTCGCCTGCGCGATGAAGTCGGGAGTGATCTTGTCAGACATCGTTGACACAGACACCGTTGTCGCCTGGGGGATGTTTCTCTTGACCATGTTGTCGAGCGCGATCGGCTCGGGAGCTCTGAAGATCGCCTCCGCTCCAGGAGCAGCTGCGGCAGCAGCAGCGGCCGGAGCAGCCGGAGCAGCCTCGCCTGCAGCGGCACCTTCGGCCGGTGCGCCATCCGCCTCTTTCCCTTCGGCTCCTCGGCTCTGCATTTCGGCCTGCAGAGCCTGGAGGATCTTGTCGTATCCATGTTGTTGCAGGAACTCCATCACGGCCGGCGGGAGGTTCTGAGGCTCGGCACGCGGCATCCCACTGCTTTGGCCCGCTGGCTGGGTGGGAGAGTCGGACATGACGGGCTCGGCGTATCAGTGGTCGCCCTCGAGGGTATGAACAGCTCTTGAGCCGGGTTGATGAGCGTGGATGGAGGTCAGCAAAGGTGTGAATCGAAGTTGACAACAATCCACTTTAGTCGGTCGCATGGTGGACGCGGTTGAGGTCAAAGTCACGTGACTCGGTCATCGACGGTGGTGTGGCACAGGTGGTGCTTCAGAGTGTCTTCCTCGCTCCGTCAGACGCGATCATACGTGTGCAGGTGATTGGCGAGCGCCCCTCGTTTGCAGTGCATAAACAACCTGCTCCAACCTCACGTCTTCATCACCACCGTCTCCAGAAGTACGCAGCTACCACGGTAAGTCCGCCACAGTCACTCCATCACTCACTACCGCTGCTAGACCTTCGCTTGTGGGCGGCACCATGGGGGCACGAAATTGGTCCAAGTCCTTCATTTCCCCTTCCCCCTCACCGCCGTCAAGTCCAGTGTATCGGGACAATCCAGGCTCTGACGACGATGACAACGCCACTGCTGCCGCCTTTCAACGCTCTGCCAACCTCAACAGGCGGCTCGACCTCAGCACCCGCGAGGACACGGCCATCGTGCCCGACGCGAATCCGTTTTCCCTGTCGAAGAAGAGATCCGCTGCCCAGAAGAGAAAGGGGAAGACCTCATCGGCGGGCGGCAACATCAGACCTGCGGGGAATGTGCGCCCTGCGAGTGCGAGGAAGGCGCAGGCGTCCGTGCCAGAGGACGTGTTCGAGCGGAAGAAGGGGTGGAGTAATGGGAAAGGCGAATCGATCCCTCCCGTTATAAAGCCGAAAAGGAAGGCTGACGATGATGGGACCTGCAAGCAGATCGGCGGCACTCGCCTGTCTCGTGACGCAAACATCTCCTTGAAAAACACAACTCAGTATAAGTACTCGACATCCACCGTGAAGAAGATTGCGAAAGCGCCGAAGAAGAAGGCTGACGACGACATCTCGTTCCACCGACTGCGTGAGTTGGGCCTCTGCCTTTGCCGAACTGACATCCAGCCCGGGACTCGGACGAGAGCAGAAACTTTCCGATTATAGCGGGTCTTGCCAGACAGCGATCTCTTCCCACCAAGGCCGAGAAGCCTGAGCCCGACATCAACCTCATCGTCTCAGGGCACGGTGCTCGAGTGATCCGTACCACACGCAAGGCTGGACCGTCTCAGTCTCAAGATGCTTCATCAAAGTCCTCCAGAAGCTCGGACTCGTCTATCCCTTCCCTACAGCAGCGGCTCGCGCGCGCAGCGTCGCCGTGGCCCTCCTCCTCCGTCGTCGAGCGGCCGTACACCGCGTCCAGCCCGCCGCCTATCGAACAGGACGACGTTCAATCCGAGGAGGTCGAGGCATTGCAGCCACCTGAGACGCCGCCCCCACCTCTTGTGCAACCGAGTGCCAGCGGTTATGCCTCCAGTGCAGTGACAACTCTGAAGACGCCCTCCACTGTGCGGCGCGTTGAACGGGAGTCCACGCCAGAGGGACGTCCCCAGCACATCCAGCTGCTCGAGGACATGGCTGCGCAGCTACCTCAGAGATACAGTCTGCACGAGCAGGATAACTGTGAACCTGAACCTCATCGCGATTCCAACCACCAAAGCCGACGGCAAGCGTACGACGGTAAGTATCAGCGCAGTTTCTTGCATACGTTACTCAAGCTGACATTGCAGAACCGACAGAGTTGCTGCTACATGCCTCCTACCCTTCGCCTGCGCCAGTCCCTACCTCGAAGCGTCTCGCCGAGTTCCGCTTCCGAGGTGGCTGTGCCTCTGCCGAAACCACTTCTCGTAACCATCTCAGCACTCATCTCTCAAGCCAACCCACATCTCATTCCAATGCCAGTCTCACACGCGCTGCCGCTCCAAGCCGCCAACCTCATCCCCATGCTGCCGTTGCCCGTGTGCCACTTCCCCCTGCCTTCGCTTCCACCGGCTCTCCGACTCACAGCGGTCCCCTCCCGTTCTGCTCCGTGGCTCATCCCTCCTTTACCGCTATGCCTGTGTCGCAGAACCTGACTCCGAAGTTCTCCTCTCCAGCCCAAGTCATCCGCCCGCGTGCCATCCAACCTCATCAGCTTCAGCAGTCCCGTGCCACACATTCCTCCGACCAACCTCAGCCCCTCACCCAGTCCCATCCCGGCGTGAGGACGGGTCACTCGTACATCGGACTGTACCAGCCCAAGCCCACCTACCCTTCGAACGGGGGCAAGCGGCGCCTGACGCTGGCTCCGGGGCGCACGAGCTACACCGGCGGCGCAAAGGTGACGACGTGGGAGCCGACGCCGCTCTCGCAGAGCCGCGTGACCAGCCAAGTCCCAGTCCAGCAGAACACGTACGTGCCGCGCTACATGCGTGCCCTGCAGCAGGCTGCAGAGCCTGTGCTCCCGCCTCGCCCCATGCCGGTGGAAGAGGACGAGGACTGGGACGCAGAATGGCGCCGCCAATAGTTTCACCGGCATGAGAGTTCACCCAAATGAAGACTACCGAGGTTGGATCCAGCGGAGCTGCCCGTAGTCTAGCCACTAGGTGCCGCGGACGTTGCCGGGTGCCCCACAAGCAGGCGTACGTCGACACGGCCTGTGTCATGCATCCACCATGCCACACCATGTCCCACCATGCCATACCATGCCCAACTATGTATACTGTTTGCAGATAGTGTCAAGCCCGTTGCGGACGGCATTGAGAGCAACCCCGCGGGCCGCCTCGTCAACCTCGTCATCGTTTTTTTTTTGTGTAACTCTCTCTCTTCTCCGCCCTCCCACGTCCCGAGATCACGGAACATAATGACCCGCACACAGTCGCCACCTCCCGGCATCCCGTCCCCGCCGCAGAAGAACAAGTGTCTCCGAAACCTTGTGCCGTTTATTGCGGGCGCGTCCGCCGCCACCGGCGCGCCCGTCGAGGCGAAGGTCGGCGAGCCACCCCGCGAGTCGACCGACCCGCCCGCTGCCCCCATCAGCCCCTCACCCAGGCTCTCCCTATCTGGAAAGAAGGGCAACACCTCCGACCCTCCCGGCTATGCGGACCAGAAAGTATGGAGAGTGATCCAGTCCCACCTTCCCACCGAACACCAGCTCACCGACGCAATCCTGCCCAGCGAGGAATGGTGGGACTGGTCCGGCCACAAGATCCACTTGGACCGATACCCCAACCCCCTGGTCTCTCCGCCCTCCGAATCCCCATGGCAGCAGTGAGCAAGATGTGGGCGCTCGTGAACGACAAGCCAACCCTCAAGGACTTCTTCCGCGACACGACGAGCGTAGGCAACAGCGTGCCACTCAAGTTCCTCGCGACATATGCCAACTACGTGCCCAAGATCGCGCCGGAGGATTTCAATGTCTGCCCCATCCTCCTGACGCAGCCGGAGAAGGACCGCTGGACGCCGCTCGAGTACAGCGAACTGTTCCTTGATAAGATTGACGGGGTTAGGGCCGAGAGGAAGACTCTCCCGGGGGCGGAGCACTATACTATCGAGGAGGAGGGATTGCGCGCACTGAATCGGTACGTGCAGGAGTTTGTGCTCCAGGTTGCCAAAGAGGCGGGGACTATTGCTTGATTTGCTAGCTTCTTCTTCCAGTTGGCAGTGGCGTTGTAGCAGTTTATATTCACGGTTTATGTAGCTTTATGTTTGGGCTTTGGGTTGCGGAGCTCTGAGTCGGGCGGCCACTATAGGCGGAGTGACGCTGCCACTGGTTGTGTGGAGCATCGAGATTGTCTGTGGACCTCGGCCTGCCACGGACCCTCGCTACTGCCAATGCCAACGCCGGAGGCGACACGACCATTATCCCTAAGCTGAGCGTCGCACGCCAACATCGTATCGGGGTCAGCGCGGCTCGTACTCCATGTGCCTTGCCATTGAGCGGTTCGTTCTGGCCGTTCCATTCGTCATTCTGGAGGTCAGGACATGTCTTGAGCTACCTTGGCTCTGGCTCACTTGTCGCCCCCGCTGATTGTGTGTGCACGACTTCACGCGCGGCGAGAGAGCCACAGGGGCGTCAAGCACCATGCCCTCTCCGTGCCACACACAACCGCGCAATGCGTTGGACAATGGGGATGCTGGGATGGGTGGGACCTTCTCTCCCACTCCGCGGACAATAAGCAAAGCTACGCGGAATGCTTCAATTATGACCGTGTTGCTGGGTCGCGGAGTCGTGGAGTCCCACTAACCGTGCTCCGTCTGCATTCCACCACCCGACCGAGCCATGAGCTAGGCAGGAGCCACGAGCCACGAGTCTGGGAGCCACGAGCACGAGCGACGCACACGCAATGCAGACAGCCGTGGCTGCGTCCTGACCCAAGCATGGCCCGACCCACTCTTCATGGCTCATGGCCCCACTTGCCTGTCCGCCCCCGGGTCCCTTGTTTGACCAGCCTCCAGCCCTCCAGAGCTCCAGCACTTCCCAGTCTATGAGCTAATTCCTCGGGCCCCTCGGGCCCCTCGGTCCCTCGGATCCTTCGGGGGTTCGGACCTTGCTTTCGTGATCTGCAGGGTGAGCCCCCTCCTTCGCTTGCGGCGGCTCCACCCCACTCCACCTCGCTCCACGCGATCCGACTCGAGTGTGTTCCTTATTGCCATTGCCGCTCTTGCGATCTCGCTCGATCTCCGTTAATATCTTAAACCAGGTACCGACGACTACTTCTGATCACTGTCGATCGGATCGCTCTCCCCGTCTCAGACAGTCAGACACCGGATCCGCACCGATCGACACCATCAGCTTTGTATCTCCGGATATGCATGGTTCCGCACCCGCACCCACCCCAGAACCGTTCACTGTTCACGATCACAATCTGCATTCGAAACCTGGGCACGTCGACGGCTTAGGCACTGAAGTCTACGGAACGGCAAGCAGGGTTGCTTGCCATTCACGCAGCTACGCTATTAACACCTTCTTGCTGTACTTTATAACCGGCTGTCGCGAAAATACGAATCTTAGAGACAAAAGAGAAAACTAAACAAACCTCTGGGCGGTCCAGTGAGATTGATAAAACGTCCTGATAACACTTGCGTTCGTTCTCAATGCTAGGAGCTTTCCGAGATAAACTTAAACAGGCGCGCTCAGCACGCGTAATGAGGCAGGGTTGCTACACATTCAGACTGTCGACGAGTCGCTGTTCCGAGCCGGGGGGCGATTCACGCGCATGCGGTTATTGTTGTTGCTGCCTCGAGGGGCTGAGTGGGAGTTGTTTGCATGGTGGGGGGTGGGGATGGGTGTTTGGGGAAGGTGGAATGATGGTGTGCAGTTGATGATGATGGGCGGCTCAGTGCCGCGACGGCAAGGCTCGACGACGGTGCGACGTCTAAGCCTGCTCCGCCTTCTTGTCGTCTTCGGGACGGAACGGAACGTTGGACCCAACTGGCGCAGGGGGAACATCACCCGTTGAGGGGCGAGATCGAGTGTCTTGATGGGGAGATCCCAAAAGTGCAGAGATGGCTGCATACCGGTCAGACTAGGGATCCCAACCATGACACCGAGTTTACTCACCGGTAGGAGGTCCACCATCGCTGGAACGAGGGTGCTTGCGCCCATCGGCAGCATTGGCGTCGTCCTCAGCTCGGCGCTTCCGTCCTCCGTCGTACCCGGGGTAACCAGGGTACGGTCCAGGGGCCTTATACTGGAAGGGAGAGTCACCAGCCTGACCGTTGTACCCGGGAGGGTACGGCTGTGTCGGTGTAGTGCCTGGAGGAACAGACGAGAAAGTCGCCTGGGCCTGAGCCGCAGGTGACTGTTGGCCGTAGTAATGGCCGCCCTGCTGACCAGGGTAGTAGTAGGATCCAGACGATCCGGGAGGAGGGGGACCGTAGCCTCCCTGATCATGTCCGGGAGGATAAGGATGCGAGCCTTCGGCGGGAACGGGTCCTTGCGGGTAAAGGTTGGGGTCCGCTGAGGGGTAAGCCGACTGTGAACCAGGTACAGCACCATTGGGAGGGTACATGGGCGAGTGAGGAGGATGACCGTGGGCCGAAGACGGAGGTTCAGTCTCCGCATAGTGACCACCGGCAGCTCCGCTAGAGGACAGAGGACGGTAGGGAGGGGCGACTTGCGCAGAGTCGTCAGAACCAGACGTACCAGGTGGAGCAGCAGTTGCAGGCCGACCGTGGGCCGATCCAGGAGGTCCTTGCTCGTAGTAGGTAGGATAGGCGTGTTCGGTCGTGGCCGACATGGGACGCCGGCTGGGTCCGGCGTCGTCACCGTAACCAACGGAGCCAGCGGTACCGGGCGGGTGCTGGTCGCTACCAACGCTACCCGGAGCCGCAACGTAGCCGGGGTACTCAACCCAGCTTCCAGAGGTACGAGGGCGACCGTGATCGGCAGGTGGCGGTCCCCACTGGTGCGGGGGCTGGTTGTAACCAGGAGCTCCATTGCCCGGGTAGGCATGCTGTCCGGGAGGAATGGCGGCAGCGTTAGGAGGACCTCCCTTGGGCCCACGTTCGCCGCGCGGGCGCTCCACAGCATTCTTCGGCACCTCAACAACCTCGCCACGGCGACGCTGCTCACGGTTGGCACGCTGCGAGAGAGTAGCATGAACCTGGGCCAGCTGCGCAAGCATGGCCTCGTTCAGCTGAGTTTGGTCTGCATGGACAGTGGCAGCATGCTGACGCAGGTTGTCCAGGCGAGAGAAAGCTTTGCCACAGTGGCAAGGGAATGGACGCTCGCCGGTGTGTTTGCTGAAAGGTGTCAGTGCCGAAAACAAAGGAGGAAGGACAGCATGGGCCTCTGAGGTGACGACAGCACGAGGGTGGGGTTGGTCGTCCATGACGCACAGAGCCCCTTCCCTCGTGACTGGGTAGCCAGCGCCTCATTCCATTCCAATCCTGAACTCACCGAACATGGCGAGCAAGGTGCTCAGAGCGTGTGAACACCTTGTTGCATTCTCCAAAGCCACGGCAGCGGAACATTTTGCCACCGCTGATACCGACGGGGACAATCGGGGCACCGTCTGGGGTGTAATCGGCAGTGCCTGGGCGGCTGTTGTTGGGGGAGGTGTTCTCCTGATTGCTCTGGTTGGGCGGCATGGCTGGATAAGTCTGCTGCTGTTGAGGGTAGGGAGCGGGAGAAGGATTCACAGGAGTGACGGGCGGTGGCAAACCGTGGGATGATCCGGGAGGGGCGACCTCGTGCGGAGTGTAGGGAGAATGAGGAGGGGCGTTCCGGGGGTAGGTCGCACCAGAACCGGCAGAGTGGAGTCGTTGAGGAGAGGGCGCGTCCGGAGGTTGCTGGGTGCCGTGTGCTGAGCTCGGACGGCCGTAGTAGCCTTGGTAAGCGCGGTCTTCAGTGGGGGGATAGGACATGGACGACTGGAAGTGTCTATCAGCGTGAGGGGGCAAGCTCAGCGGTGCCGTAGTAGTGAGAGACATGAACGGGCCCCGGGTGGGTTGCTATATGCGAGCGAGCTGAGTCAAGGCTGCGGCCGGCTGTTCTGGCGTGCGGACCTGCTGTCACCAGAACGTGCGTGCTGCCGATGGTGGTCGTGTCCACGCAGGATCCGGATGGGCTGGATGCTAGCAGGTGTCAGCAGGGAGCAGGTGTGCGCGTACGCAATGTGTGGGAGGAAGGAAATGAAACCGAGTGTATGGAAGAGGAATGAGTAAGGAACGAGCACTGAGGAACGCCTGATGAACAGATAGGAGCGATCAGGTCCGCACCCGTAACTGTCCGCCACTGTGGGGTCTTGCCCCGCCCCCCGGAGAGGCGGGCGACTGAACGCAGATGACAAAAGGACAAGCTGGCCCGTCTGCGGCCCCAGAAAGGGTGGGCAAAAGCAGGAGCTGTGCACTGGTGGAGAGGCGCCGAACGATGACGATGGTGCGCCTTGGCGGAGCGGGAAGGCAGAAGACAAGCGCGAACGCCAACCTATCAGTGCGCATGAAAGCACAGGCCGAGTTCAACGAGAAAGGCGAGAACGGCCACAGTATCCGCTGCTGACGCGACTGGTCCGATAGTGGGAAGGAGGGTGGATGGCGCGCTGAAGTCCGCTTGTGCTGGTCATGTGTGATTCCAAGGGCCGATGCGTCCCGGTCTCGACGACCTACGCACAGCCTCTGCATCCAAACATGCAACGGCGAAAGTTAAACTTTCGACATTCTCGAAATCGGCCCATGTGCGTATTGCAAGTACGCAAGTTCCTGGCAATCGCCTGTAGGCGGCCATTGAACACTCGATGGTGGTCTCACCGAAGACCTCAGCAAGGTATGATGCAATTTTGGTGGAGGTGGTAGGAACGCGCTTCGGGGACAGAGACAACTCACCTTGGAGATGAGCACTAGCTTCAGTGCGCAGAGGAGGAAGGTGTCAACACCCGTAAGCAAAGCCGCGTGGTGAAATGCGTCTCCTGTGAAGATATGTCAGCACTGGTGGATTGGGGACAACGGTCGGCCGGGAGGTGGAGGGATGGAGGATTGGGGATCCGGTATGTCCGCGAGACCGTAATATGGGGCGGCGGAGTGGAAAACAAGGCTCGGGGTATCCAAAGCATGAGAGCTAACCATGGATGCGGACCGGCCTACTGCTGCTGGTCACCAGGGAGGTCCTGGTCGTCGATGTTGGCCGGAGAACTAGCTAGCGCCCCTGAGAATGATATGAAGCAGCCTAAGGACAGGCCCCAGTTACAAGACAAAGATAACAACTTACAAGGAACGGTGTGTTGCACGGAGACACGCTCGCTGTCGTGTTTGCAGGCGAGCTGGTCGGAGCGGCAAGCAGCACGACGGAGACGGTGAACAGCGGTTGGTTGCTGTTGCAAGGGTTGAGCACGGGCGGGGTTGTCGGCGGGTGACGACGTCGCGCGTTGCCGAGTGTATGTATGGGTAAGGGGGGCCTGGGCTAAGTGCGAGAGGAGGGCGCGGGGTTGTGGAAGAGTGTGTAGATGCACGCGTCGATGTCGATGTGCGCGTCGCTGTCAGGGTGGACAAAAGAGAAAGGAGGAAAAGGAAGAATGGATAGAGTGCGGTGGAAAAGGGAGGAAGAGGAGTGGTGGTGTCGGATGGAGGACGGATGGATGAATGGAGGGGGATGGGTGGAACGGGTGGAATGGGTGGATGAAGGATATGATGTAGTGTAGGAGTGTTGGGTGCCGGTCGCTGGAGTACCTGGCGTAGCGTGGTCTGCGGACTGGCAGTTGACAGTCTGGTTTGAGGATCAAGGTACTAGGCAGGAACTGGCGTGCGGGCGTGCTAGCGTGCTGCCGGCAGACGCAGGACATCTAGGACCGACGCAGGACTCTCTGCATGCTCTGCAGCTCACGGTGCAAGGAGCCAGATGTTGATGTATAGCTTTGGGTTGGCTGGGTCTAGGGTCCAAGGAAATAGGGTACGCAAGGGACCGTGGATGGGCCTAGTGCGATGCGACCGACACTGGGCGGCGTGATGGATGGGATGCGAGCCCCCGGAGGCAAGGGAGGCAAGGCAGGGCGCGTGAGGGCCAGGAGCAAGGGCCGGGCTGGCCAGAACCACCACCGTCCAGGAGCCTCAGGACAGCCAGGTGCCAGGAGCCAGGAGCCAGGACAGAAAAAGGGGTAGGGGGAGTCGCAGGTGTGTCAGAGGAATCGCGAATGAGCTAATCGATAATCGACCACGCTCCTAGTCTCCTTGTCACGATCCGAGATGCGAGATGCGAGCGAGCCAACGAACCAGACCCAGCCCAGATCATCCACATACGGCAGATACACAAACATCCAATGCAGACAACGCGCCGTGACATCTCTCTCGTACTGCCCCCGTGAGGTGATCCGTGAGACTAATCGAGCAAGAAACAGCCGGTCAGGCAAAGCCAGAGCCAGAGAGTCAAGAGAGAGTTTGGGGCCAGAGCGCGCCCGTGGCCTGTGACCCGACTACCCGGCTGTCAGCTGGTTAGCACTGCGCAGCACAAGGGAGCATCGAGTCGACGGAGCCCAGAGCAAGTCTGTCGATCGGGATGTCTCCCGGTGCAGTGGCAATGCGGGCCGGAGCGGCGGCGGAGCGCAAAGCGCAGAGTTCTCGCATACACAGCAGAGCGCAGACGCAGACGCAGTTCGCAGACGCCAGCGCGAAACGCGGACGAGCGGAGCGAGGCGAGGCGAAGGCAGGCGAGGCGAGGCGAGAGCTCGAGTGCAGCCGCAGAAGCACCGCAATGCACGGGCTTAGCAGGGGGCAGCAGCAGTCAACAACAACACCAGGTCGCATCAGCGCAGACAGCCCGAGAGGCGGGGATGCCTGCAGGATCAGCAGTGAGCAACAAGCACCGCGGAGCGGGCGAGCTGAGCTTGAAGTGATCACTGGGACTGGGAACAAGGAGAAGACGACATTGGTGCATCGACTAAACGACCCGAAAGCAAGCAAGCGAGAGCACAAGAACCGAGGCCCCGTAGTCTGCCAGCGTAGGTCGGAGAGGTCACAGGTCACAGGTCGCACGCGCGCACGAGGAAGGCGGCAGAGACATCGTCAGGTCCTAGGTGTCGTGCGGTTCGGCCCCCCGCACCCCGCGTGCCATGCCGTGTTTGCCCCTGTCTATCTTTTCCTGAATGTCTTCTCTTGTCCGTCCCTGTCGCCCCCTTAACTCATGGCTCATCGGCTCCGTATCTCTCCACGTCCATGTTTATCTACAATCCAGGTACAGCCTGTAGCAAGCAGCCTATCCCACTTGCACCTGAATACCAACTGAACCGTTTCATTCAGCGGTCAGTCGATGCGCGCGCACAAGGGGGGGGGGGGGCGACCACTAGACAGCCCGCAGCAAGTAGCGACTAGCCACCAGGTTACCCCCGTGGTTACCCATGCCGTTGCTCTACCACGCAAGCTGCTCTCAGCCTTTGCAATGCACGGGATCAGCGATGCATTCAATCACCGATGTTTGGGGGGTGGGAGTGGGAGTTGGGTGGCAAATCGCTTCGGGACTCCACTGCTTGGAGCGTTCTGGCCGTCGATGGAGCGAGCTTGACGAGACTGGGTGATGCAACAATGCCAAAGGCGGAGACGAGGTCGGACAGCTCGACAGCCCAGAGCAGGGGCCAAAGACCTCGAGACAACTTTCCAAGGCACGGCCGCAGAGGAAGCGAGACCAACGAGAACAGTGAGGGGCCACGGTCGCTTGAGAATTGAGCAGGGTCGATGCAGGTCAGGACCCATTTCAGGTACGGACAGGCACCATCACCCACACCGTCAGGGACTCGTGAGCAAGATACCAAGTGCGTCCGTCTGTGACGGTGCCGCATTGGGGAATCCGCCTTGCAAGAGAGCAGGGACGACGAGGGACAACGAGCTGCATAATGCTAGGCGCTATCGCATCAAACTGAAATGAGCGGTCTCGCGGCCACCATGACCGAGCGGAGGTGGGCGATGAGCAGAGTGACGTTCATTGACCTTCCGGAGGGATCGTCCTGCGACCTGTCTACGATGAGATCAATGAATAGGCTTCATCACTCATCCGGTAAGACGTGGTCTTCGCGCCGCTGTCTCTGAGTATCCTTCCTAGGCCTCTACAGCACTGCTCTTGTGCTTTACAGCACGAACACACTTCCAAAGTCCCGTTGGGCCCGGCAGCGCTTGTCTTCCTCGCTGGCTTCCTCGCTGGCTTGCTACTGGTGCAGTGCACCCCCCTTGATACTCGTGGCGCCTCAGCTCAGGGTCAACGAGTGTTTCCCACCCACCCTCCTGCGAACCTTGGTCATATGACACAAACGATGCAATAGCAAAACAGTATGGCGCATCTGCTCCCGCGCATCCCTGCGCCGCATAGGTAGCAGATACAGACCCGCTCGCGATTGCACCGTATTGCACCAATCGGGCGATAAATGCCTCATCGTCGGACGACAGTGCGGCTCCAGTGACGGACCAGTCGTCTTCCTCGTCGATGTCCGCTTTGTCGAGCTTGGCAAGGCCAGACCGAGTCGCTCACGGGCGACCCCCAGGAAACTCTGCACAAGAACTGTCGTCTCTCATTGTCCGCCATCTGGCTGGCCCCCGCGACTCACCTGGAAGATATATCCGGCTGATTCCCAACTCTGGGACATCGTGCGGTCTCGTCATGTCTAGGTCTGCTCCTCGTGGTGATGAGAGTACATTACAACCTCGTTTCGATCAGGAAGCTGCAGGTCATTATCCCTTGCAGCATAGCTATTCGAGCAGTCGTTGTCACGGTTTCGCACAGCTGAAACGGTGACTAGAATGCATATCTCATTAGTCACTGCCTCATCCGCCGATTGCATGGCTGGACCGTGCACGCATCCATGGCCAGTGGCCGTTGCCGCCTGCCGTCTTGCAGCAGGCACCCTGGCCTCAGGTATTGTCGAGTGCAAGGGGGTCGCCACTGGCATTACAACATCGTAACAGTACGCTCTCAGCTCTTGCCCGACACCCATGAAGCACGATAACCACAGCTTACTCGCGCTGCTGAACAACATGATTTGGCGTTGCAAGTGCCCCAGTGGAAAGCAAGGGGAAATTGTCGCGAAGGACCCAGCAAACCAAACTAGCCTTCACGGCCGTTGAGGGCACATGGCCCAGCCAGGCGCTGAGCGCCGTCTTGTTGCAGTGTGCGTGTGTCGTGTTGGGTATGCGGGTGCGGGCGTGCCTCTTACCCCGCAGAATCCGAATAACTGTACCGCATTCTCCTCGGCGTGGCGCAGGCATCGAGTTCCAGCACATCGAGCGCAGATGCGCCTTCGCCAAGCTCGCATGCTGCGTTTGCCATGCTTTCCCCACGCTGCCGTATCTCTGCGTCTAAAGTTACGGAACAGGAGAACAGAGTTGGGACCATGACTCAATCCTCTGTTCCAGGCCAGCACCACCGCTACTTTGTGCAAGAGAAGGACGACGCGACGGTCGTGCCTGACAAGCCTCGTCCGCGTGCTGCACAGGTCCGAGGTCCGCAGGCCCCAGGTCCGCTAGGTCCCGAGACGCCCCTGATACTGCGTGCTCGTGATCCTCTTGAGACTCCAGTCCGCAGCGTGCTGGAAGTACACCTTCGTGGTGTACCCAGAGTCGTTGGCGCCGCTTCGCGGCTTCTTCCAGCTGAATCCCCGTGCACACCTTCGTCCTCTCGGGTCCACCAGGGGGCTTGCCCTCGTATCCTCGTGCCCCGTGCCCCGGTTGGCCGGTAGGTCCGCTGTCTCTGCCTTCCCTTCAGCCAGCATGAAGCACTCTCAAACAAAAGATCGGCACAGCATGAAGCGCCCAGTCACGGGGACAGGGAAGACACGACGCCAACGCGACCTCCCCAGTCTGTGACGCGCCTTCCTCCGGGTTTTGGCTTTCGTCTTCTCTCCGCAATGCATGATCCCATCCCGCAAGCCCTCATGGCCACAAGGCCGCAGCCCGCACACCGTAATCCGCAGCGGAGCTCGATCAATGCATCGCATGTTGCCATGTCTGGGCGCTCTGGGCGTTTCTGCTCAGCACCGCCTCCTCATCGTTTGCGACACACCGCGCTACCGCTCCCTACCCCAGTGTCACACTTTGCGGCATCGGTTGCTCCGTTGCTCTCCTGGCTCTTGCGCCGGCTATCCGGGCTCTCCGGGCTCTCCTGCAACCACTCGATGCTCCGTCATCGGAGATCCTGTTGTCCTGCGTTTCCTATGTATCTGACGCCTTTCTTCCGAGCCATCCCCTCATGCCCCTCGCCTGCGACATGATAACACTTGCCGCGTGGCCAACGCGCAAGGAGTAAAGCAGAAGTGCAGGAGACCAGGACACTGTAGCACACCTTCTCCTCTCGTTTCAGTTGCACTCAATTTTGCGCCCATGGACTGGACCAATTTCATGATGGCGCGAGTCTGCGAGCCCCTTACGCACCCAAAACAGATCAGAGGGCGCCGTTTAGCGCGACCGCTTTCTTTTCGCCGGCGCTCACCCTTTCCAGAGCGGATCGGCGGTCCTCAAACACTCCAGACTGGTCTGGACGCCCGCAGCATCCATGACGGGCACTCGAGTTGTCTGCTCCCTTGCTCCGCTGATCCGCTGATCCGCTCTCCCCGCCGCCGCACTTGCACGCCGTAAGCGGCCGGCGAACTGCAAGCGCTGCACTGCTTACTTACTGCGCCGCCTTCATGGGCCGTCCTCCCTCCCTCCACTCGTGCAGACACCTTCTCTCGTCCCACGTCCCCGACCCACTGCTCAACAACACGACAGTACCAGCACGCCATGCTCTCGGGTACTACAGCTGGGGCACTTGTTTTCCTTCTTTTGCCATTCTGAGGCCTGAATGGGCTCATTGAGGAACCCTCTGTGCGATTGACTTTCGGTACGTTCCGTACTTCCCGATAAACATGGGCGGTAACGGTCCCGAGCCGGTCGCGGTGCAGCCATTGCCGTGGGATTTCCTGCCTCCTGCCTTCCCTCGTGTCGTTGCGCCAACCGCGGGGAAGAGTGGGTGGACCGTTCTCGGGTCTGGCGGCGTGCCGGTGTCCCGATGTACCGGATTGTTGCCGGCAGCGCAGTGCCCGCTTCGGGTCAAAAAGGGCACGAAAGGAGGTCACACCGGCGTCGATTGACACGTTGCTGTTGCGTGGCGTGCGTCATGTGCGTCGTGCGTCGTCTGCTGTCCCGTACTCGTAGACGTCGTGCACGACGCGATCGAACTATGGGAACAGCGCGACCGTCATGTGCACTGCATTGGTTGGTGCTGCGTACGAAGGTGCGACAACCTTGTATATCCTGCGTATCCTGCATGATCGGAGATCGAGCCAGGCCCCGGATTGCCAGACGCCAGAATTGCGATAGCGGGGCAGGTACGCCAGATACCAGCGTCGTGCCAGGCAGCTGACAGTGGGCTCAGCAGCATGGCGGGCATCGGTCTGCCGCAATCTGTCAGCTGGCACAGGTAGCCGCCGTTTCCTGCTTCGCGGCTCCGTCGCACCGTCGAACCGCCGTCTTGCACTCTGCAACCCGCAACCTGTGCGCCGTGGCGGCTGCATGTTCCTGCCAACGGCTCCCCGACATCTCGTCATGCAGCGCTGCACGTTACACCTCTGTTGATAATGGGGTGCCTGCTAGCGATTCATGCTGCACCGCATGGCTATCTGAAACACTCGATACAATTCATCTGCACGCCTGAAGGCTGATCACTTTGCGTTGATCTGACAACTTTGCAAGTTGAAAGGCTCAGTTACAATTCGGAGCGCCCCGATTGAGTTGGGTTTCGCTACCCACAAAGACTTCGGCGTGATGGAGCACGCTAGCTCGCTGGACAGGACCATACCGTGGAACAATGTGGGTCGTTTGCGTCTGTTGGATTCACCAAGGCGGCGTACTCCTGCTGACGCACGTCGACGATCGCTGCAACGTGGTGCTGCTCGTGGCTTGGTCCTGACGATGTCGGAGGCATGAAGGGCAGCGGACGAGCGGAGGACGAGCGGAGAGTCCTGGATCCCAGGTAACAGCACCGAGGTAGCTTGGTCCAGCTCTCGACCCTGGCCAGGCCGTCAGGCCCAGTGCTAGGCACAGGCACACTTCAGGACGAGACCAGTCTGACGAAACCCAGGACAGCGTCTTCCCCTACGACCGGGTTCCTGGCGGTGCTGGCCACGCGGACGCTGCCTTGGGTCGTAGTTCGGACTGGACGGCGGGGCCAACGGGGCGGCTGGGCAGCCTGCGGGGGCGAGCGGACCTCGCGGACTTCACGGGCCTGACGGGCACAAGGGACGACCGGACCTGAGCGAGAACCTGAGAGCGGGCCTGGCGAGGGGCCTGCTGGACCTGGCGAGGATAAACTGTAATCGTAGTTGCATGGACGATAGCGTCATGCGCCAGTTGCAACCCCCCGCCGCCCCCGCCCTGGTGATGTAAGCATGACCCCGCATGGCCGCTTCCCTCCCTTCATCCTCCCCTCATCCTCCCCTCCTAAGCCCCTGGAGCCGCTCACGTTGGCAAGCCCAGCCAGCCAGCCAGCCCAGCCATGGCGCTCCTGCAGCCCCCCTCTGCAGCGCACAATCGCAACTGACGAGCTGGTCATTCGTGGACCTCTCCCGCGGTAGAATTGACGAGGTGGGCAAAAACAGATCAGGAGAGATCTGAGTCAAGTCAGGACGAACGGTGCTCGATACGGCTCGATTCCGCCGTTTTCCAACAACAACAAAGCTGCGGGGACACTCATCGGAGCAAAGAGAGTTCTGCCTGTTTCTGACTCATGAAACCGCAGCTCACTCAGGCCAGGTCCAGCCGGGGTAACTTGCGCTGCGATTGCCACGAGAAGGTCCTTCATACCCTTCGCTACATTCAATGCCACGAGTCAACCAGTCCGTCCCTCCATTCCCCTCTTCCATTGACGGAGCACCCATTCATGAGTCACGGTGTGCACCGCAACGAACCGCTGCGCGAGCTGCGGAGAGGTACCGGTCGCGACACAGGTCTGCGACGTCCTCCTTATCCAGCTTGCATTGCGACCTGAATTGCGCGGACCTCTGTCGAGACTCTAGCGATCGCGATCACGATCGTTCGTCTGCCACGCAGCAGGGGTACCCCCGTGGGCCGAGGGCCGCGGACACAACCGCATCTGCCGCCCCTTTCCTCGTCGCGACGATATAGCCGCATGTGCGTGGTGCGGCTGCGACGTGGGCTGGGCACCGGTACTGTACCTCGGCCCTTGTATCGGTTAAAGATTGGCTCGTCGATGCGACCCCGCCGCTCATTCCGTGTCTCCCGGAGTGCTCCCAGTATAGCCTTCGTTTCGCAAAGTGGACCAGTGATTTGCGAGAGCTCTCGGACAATAGCGTGCAAACGAGCGTACATGCACTTCCAGCGAGAAGCCGCTCGCCTGCACGTCCGTACGGCCGTCGGCGCATTCAGCTCGTCCATTACGTTAACGCCCAGGAGCTGCAGTGAAGAGGGCAGGAGTTGGATAAGGCCCCTTAATATCGTGGCATGGACAGAGCAGTGTACCTCGGATACTTGCAGCAGACGCAGGAGCAGACTGCACCTGAGTCCTGGACTCGGGCTATCCTGGGCCGCACGCTAGCGGCTACTCATCCTGCGACCCCGTTATCTGTAAGGATCGGGGGGAGATTGAGGGCCGCCCGGGAGTCTAGACGAAAGCGGAGCACCCTCATTCATGCGATGCATTCAGACGCAAAACAGGGCTCAGCAAGGTGTGGCTCTGCGCTCAACCAGTAGCTTAGATCGGCGCACTGTAAACGTGTAAACACGACACGATGAGGCGGCAGGTGGGTCTCTGGAGCGCGGCCCCTCAGCGCGTGTGTACGAGAATCACGAGAACTACGAGAGCGTGATGGTAACGGTGCGCTTTAGCTGGCGTCGTACTCCGCCCTCGCTGGGGGCATGTCCTAATTTCTTAATTAATTCGCCTTGCGTCTGCACCTGGGGGGTTGCTCTACAACAAGAGGGGCACTCTTTCGCACGCTCCACGACTTGTATCCTAATCCAGGACATGCCCAGGATCGCCCAGCCTCTTAGCTCTCACTCACCCGTGGGCCGAAGCCAGAATACGCGCGTGTAAAGCAAAGCTTCAACACAAAGTGTGACGCGACCTGTTCCGACAGCTGGCCATCACGCCCCAGTCGGCTCCAAACTCGCCTCCAACCAACAAGCTCCATGGGTCCAAAGGACCACAGGATCCAGGATCCCGCAGGATCAACAAGGGGATCTTCGCATGCGCATGACCCACCGACTGAATCGCACGACGCGATGCGAACTTGGGCAGCAAAGAATACACTCTGAATCACCCGCGGACCTTTCGCTTGCTCGCCCTCTCGAGTTGCTCCAGTTCCTAAAAAGAGATTCAGACGAAGACCGATAAGGGCCCATTGCCGCAACATGGGAGCAACACACAATGCTAAATGCAAGGGCAAGCAGGGGCCAAAGGAGGCTCACGCCGGCCCGAGACGGTAGGCAACATGACACCAAGTCGCAAAGTGTCCGCCTCGGTCTCGGCGCAGCCACGCTATCCTTGTTTATCTCGAGTTTGCATTGTCAGAGTGCGTCTGCGTCGTCCGTCCCTTGCTCCGGCTTATCACCCCTTGCGGCTTCCTTGTGCGGTTCCATACACGCATGCACGCATGCAACCCTCGCATGCGTGCGACGTTGCGTAAGTGGCAAACTTCCGCGGCTGCTAGCATGCATTGGGGCGCATCTCGACCAGGCAGCCAACACGGCGAAGTCCGTATTCCGAGCACCGGCTCATACGGCTCGTCCAGCTCTTCTGCCCAGACGAACAAGTCGGAATTATGCATCCCTCGTCAAGCCCGTCCCCAGTACAAAGGCTCTGTCTTGCGGCCTTGCAGTCTCGCGTCCCGCGGGCGATTTGCAGACCACCCTGCATCCCCAGACAAGTCATGCATTAGATCTCTCGTCCTCAGGAGTCATCGACGAAAGCCAAGATCAAGGGCCTCGCGCGCAGGCTAACACTTTGGGGCACAGGTACGCACGGCGCATTACGACATGTGCTCTCTAGCCGCACTCATGCGCAGGCGAGGAAGACGGCGAAGCGGACCGGGGTTTAAACAAATGCATACGCTGCGTACTTCTCGAGTTGATCACGGGGCTCTCGCTCTCGGTCCGGTCGGGCCGTTTTCCTTTCCCTTTCGGTTCCCCAGTTTTGCCAGCTTTAGCCAGGCTTTGCCAGAACGACTGTCGTACTGTTGTCTGTCAGGTCCCCCACGCCCTCAGGTCCTTCCTCAGGTCCCCCATGTTCTGCGCCCACATGTGTGCATGCGCGTTCGCGGCCGCGTCTACAGACGCTTGCCGCTGCAGGCGAGGTACGGCGAGGTGGCGCACACTCCCGCAGACGCTGCCCTGGAAAGATAGAGTGCACTGTCCTCCCGCCCTCCTTTTCCCTCTGTGCGTTCTGCGCCGCACGGATCGGCGCTCGCCCAATACCAAAGGTGCAGATTGCGGATCGGGATACGGGCTCATGGGCTGTAAGACGGGGTGCGTGCGGGCTCGGGAGACAGGCGAGCGGAATTCGGCTCTGGAAAGTGGGAGGGAGAGCAACGCGAAACATGCCGAGACGACCGAGCTGCGTCGCACTACGCGCAGCATGCTGCCATGTTTGTGGGTGCTCCGCATGCTCCCCTGCATGCTTTCGCGCCACGCGTCGCCACTCTGCAACCATGCGTATGACTGCTTAGCTTGGCGCGTTCACTGGGTCTACAAGTTTGCGGGCCTGCGGGTTCACGGGCACACGGACAGTTTCCAACTGAATCCTCATGACGAATCCGCTGGGAACTGGGAACCGAGACAGATCAGATCGCGCATCGTCCCCTTCCCCCATCTTGCAGGCGCTGGAGCCTACTACCTCTCGCCACCCGCCACAAATCTGCTGCCCACCTGCATCACACCGCGCATCAAGCTTAAGCCCGCCCGTATCCCCGCATCGACCGCAAACTGCAAGTACGTGTGCGAATGAAACGTAAACAAACACGAAAGCCGAGGCTGCAGACAGACGACAGGCGGGGGGGAAGAAGGTGCCTGTAGATCCGCCGCTGATTGTACCTGATAAACTCATGTGTGTCATGCTCTCACTCTCTCTCTCTCTGTTGCCTCCGCATCTCCTTTTTCTTCCCACTGCAGCTTCGTCGTTCCTTGCACCAGAGTTCAGAGTTCAGCTGACTGATGCGATGCACACCACGGGCCTGGGCAGATCGCGCCGGTCCGGACCTGGGAACTGGATCACAGCTGACCGTCTTGAGCGGTGCGGAAGCGCAAGAGCGGGAGGCTGGGCCAAAGGAAGGAGAGGGCGGACCGAAGCTCCGAAAATGCGGCGAAGGAACATGTCATGTGCTGATCTGGGAACGAGGACAGCAGTGCAGCAAGGACACGTTCGTCCGAATCGCCCGCGTCCGACGGCCTCGACGCCTCCTCGTCACCCCCACCCTCATCTCTTCGAGACGAGACGAGATCCCCTGCATGCTAACTGACCTCCGTCACGGAACAAGAGCATGAAAGGGAAACAACAGGATGGAGGGCAAGGCAGAGGCGTGAAGGCGTCCTGACATACATCCAGGTCAAGTGACCGATTCCAGGCTCCACCAGCGGAGCAAAGTCCGCGAGCGAGTGCGTCGGTTGGTCACCACAGGCTGCGCCTGCAATGTGAACTCCAGACTCTACTCCTGGCTGGTTCTGCACTAGCTGTTCCATGGCTGCGGAAATTGCGCAATGATAGGCGTACGAGGCGTACGAGGCGTCGTCCATCTCACAGCGTCTCGTCAGATGTACACATTCCCAGTACTTAGCGCCGAGCGCGTGCTCGTCAGGAGATCAGAATGCGTTAGCGCCATTTCGCCAATGTCCGTGAGCGCGACCAAAGTACGCAGTGAAACATCGCCGAATACCCCGGTACAGTACATCGGCGTCCAGCGCGTGTCAACGCCGAGAACGATAGGTGGTGGTCTGGAATATGCACTAATTGTACTGACACTAGCGCCATGGCGCTAGGGGAAAGATACTCGCTTCGCTGACCACCAAGTGTCTGACACCCCCGACACTCCTGGAGTCTCGTGGACTCCAACCTCCTTCTCTTAGCGAGACAACTGACGTTAGTGCGAGCCTCCCTCTGATAGCTCTGAACCTCCCGATATCCTGATCCCCGTCTGTACATCAGGCATACTTTCCTTTTCCCCAGAGTCTCCTCGTTTCCTTTCCTCAGAGTCTCCTCGTTGAGGGACCTCGAGGAACACCGTGATTAGTACAAGGGCGCTAAGTGGCGTTGGCGCGCACGCTATGGCGTTACTCATGGATGGCCGAAGGTGTGGCTGGCATTGTGCTGCCGCTAAGAAAATTATCTGCGAAACCCGAACTGCGATACTCGTGCTCGTTAACACAGTGATGGGGCTCGAGGCCCGACGCTACGCCGAATAGCCTAGTCTAGGAACTATCGCGGCGCCGAGGGTAGGTACTGTCGCTGTCCGGAGGCGTTGCGTAGAGGTACTATCAAAAAGCTTCCCCGCATGGGGATTGAACAGGAATATGGCGCTGCACGATACGAGAAGGGAAAGAAGGACAGAGAGAGAACAAGAGATGGCAAATAGGTGGTACACTGGGTGATACATCGCGCTGCTGGACGAATTTTGCTACGTTTTGTTTGGTGTATGCTCTAAAAAACCTACGGAAAGGAGACAGCTGGCGAGAAGCCAGTTGCATGTGTTTAAGATAATGAGGATGAATGCGAAGAGACCTGCGCCCGCGAGGATCTGGAACTACTGGAGCCCATCACTTTCATCGTGGACAGAGAGCGAGGCGAAGGGCAGCAATTATATGCCCTTGCCTCATGTGAAGCGGAGAATAGAGGAGCGGAAGAAAGCAGATGCCGCTTAGTCGTCGCGAGCACGTTTCCGCGCGCTCTCGTCGCTGTCGGCCGCACGCTTGCCTCCGCGCTTGGCAGCGTCGAGGAACTGCTCGACACCGAACGGGTCGGCCGCGCCGTCGAGCGCCACGACGACGTCCTTCTCGAACTGCACGGGGCCGGTGCGCACCTCGGTCGGGTCCGCGCCCTCGAACTTGCCCTTGCCGAGCTGGAAGCGGTCCTTGTCGAGCTCGGCGCGGATACCCTCCTCGGTACCGCCACCGAAGGCCTCGTCGTTGCCACCACTGTTCGTCGCGGGACGGTAGATCGCCGCAGCCGCCGACGAGCCGGAAAACAGCGGCTTGTCGTACACGTTGTACGAGTCGTCGCCGCCGAAGCCGGTCGAGAGGGACTCGCGGTTGAACAGACGCGAGTCGAGGAGCGTCTCCTTCGACGCTGACGGCTTCGCGAGGCCAAGGGCAATCTTCTCCGAGATGTCACGGTTCGCCTCGCGCGCGATAATCTTCGCACGCTGCTCCGAGCCCATGTTCGACATGCGCAGCTCTTTCTCGCGCTCCTTCCTCTTCTCAGCACGGACGGCCTCACGCTCGCGGATGGCAGCCTCGTCCTCGTCAGACTCGGCGTCCGAAGCATCCGAGGCGTCGCTGTCCGAGTCGCTTCCGCTGCCGTAACCACCGAGACCCATGCCGAGTTTGGCGGGGGCGGCGCCTCCGGCGATCCGGTCGCCGCCAGATCCAGAGGGACCGCCATTCCGTTCCTCGCGGGCACGCTGGGCCATGAGGCGCAGGTTCTCCTCCTTCTGAGTCTTCTCCTTCTGCGCGAGCAGCTGCTGCATCTGCGAACGAGCGCGGACCTCCTCGCGGGCATGACGGTCGGCAACGTACAGCGCCTCGGAGAACTTGGCGAAGTTGTCGTTGATGTGCACATCCTGCAGTCCTCGTCCGTCCGCGGCGAGACGCTTGTCCAGGGGAACGGTGAAACCGTGGTTGTTCTTCCAGTTGGAGATACAAGGCGGTATCATCCAGTCCTTCTGCTCCTGGGCTGTCGGGGCGCGGGGAGGCGAGTGCATGACAGGCGCCGGCGGGGAGCCCGGCCCACGAGGCAACTTCTTGTGCTTGAAGCGCGCCGGCTCAAGCGGGTCCTCCTGCACCTCGGTCATCTTGATGATGCGCTGCTTGCCCTCCGCACCAGCGTTCGCGGGCGTGTAGCGGATGTACGAGGCGTCGTTGTTCGACTTCGGGACGTGCTTCGGCTGGGCGGCCTTGATCTTGCCATTCGTAATCTTCTCAAGAGCTGCCTTCGTCCTCTCCGTGACCTCGTTAATGGCAGCAGCGTCCGGTCGGATCATCGCGCGGTCGTCGTCCGTGAGATCGGTCCTGTTCGCAATCGGAACGAGGTCTCGTGTCAGCCCGCACTAACCATGGTGTGCTTACCTTTGAAGCTCGACTGAACCCGCGTTCCAGCGGCCCTTCCTTGCTGAGCAATCGCATCGTACCTCACATTCCCCTCGGCGTCTACCTGCAGAGCAACAGTGTTGCCAGCAGAGGGCTGTTGTTAGCCGCAATCGTGTTGAGGTAGCTTACCTTCTTGCGTCCCATCTCCAGGGGATACTGCGCGACATGGCACTAAGGTCAGCTACAGGAAACAGTTCACAAGCTTACTTCAGGATACGCTCCTCCATCTCCAAAGTCTGCAGCAGCCTTGGGTTTCCATCCCTTGCGCTTGCCATACGGAGGGATGTTCGCCGAGGGCGCGGCGGGCAGGAGTGGGGTATCGTCGACCTCCTCGACCGTCGTGTGCACCGGAAGCGGGAGAGCACTATTGTCAGCTGATGGTAGATCACGGCTAGCTTACCGAGCAAGAGCGGCCATGATGTTTTGGTTACGAGCAGTGGTTGCTCCGCGGTGATGTCAAGATACTAGTCTGTCGAGGCATGAAGCGACATGCACTTCGAGATCCTTGAGTGGCAACACTTTCCACGTGGCGGAGTCTGGCCAATCGCCGGGAGTGGCGGTCTGTTGGCTGGGGTGGCAAGTCACACGAAAACAAAGGACGCGTTGGTGGTCCCTGAACATCTTCTACAGGGCTTACAGGGATCCTCATGTGCATGTGTTGGGAGATAGCGAGCGTGCGAGGAAGAGCAGTCCAACACACGCCGCTCGCGCCTGATTTCGCACTTGGTAAAGTTCTTGAGCATGCCATGTTGTTAGCAATCGGTGCTGCTGAAACGCCCAGTGCTGTCGTTGCGGTGACTTCCCTTGAAATCTGAAATGCTAGCGGTTGTTCCGCGCCTGCGTTTCAGGTGGACGTAGCACCGGTCAGCACCGCAAATCATCGGTGAAATATCCCAGCCCGCGTGAGCACCTCGGCAGCCAGCCTTCCACAAGCAGCGCCCGACACGCATTCACCTGTCGTCACCTGTTATAAAGCGTTATCGTCTGCGAGGGGAAGCGGGCATGCTTGGAGCTTTCACAGCAGTGCGCTGCAATGGGGAAGCAGTGCACGACAGATAATCGTCTCGTTAAAGCCGGTCCATAATCTAAGGCACGAGTTCACATATCAGACTGAATTAACTCCCGTGCCACGCATCGCTACCCGTGGCCCGTGGCCCGCAGCCAGCCCGCAGACCCCGCAGGCAGTGGACAACCATGTCGATGCATGCGTTGCCAAGATTTCTACATCTCACTCCCCTCAACACTCTTCTCCCTTGCCCACACTTCTTCATCGTCTCCTTCGCATTCTTCCTTTCTTTAAAACGAACAGAGCCTGCGCTGGCTCACGTCGCCCGTTCACCATGTTCTTCCTCTCAGCGGCGCTGCCACTGCTCGCCCTAGGCGCCGCCGCATCCTCATCTCAACCGCACAAGCGAACATACGACACTCACTCTTATTACACCATTGAACTCCCGCAATCCTCCACTGAAGAGGCCGCCGCGCTGGCAGCAAGGTCTCTCGGCGCCGAGCTCGTCGAACGTGTCGGCGAGCTTGACGACCACTGGATCGTCCGCCGTGCTGGTGGACTCTCCGTCCGCAGCATGGGTCAGGACCCGGTAGAGTCACGGTTCCACTCCCGACGAGCGCCCGATGTCGCCTCAGTCACCCGCCTCGAACCCCGAAAACGTGTGAAGCGCGTTCTCACTCCGGCACACATGAAGTTGAAACGTGGACCTCGCAGCTTCAAGAACTGGGACATGCGGGATCAGGGTGACCCCGATGCCGTCGTGGATTGGGAGGTGGAGGACTCCCGAGACACTTCCGAGCTCCAGTATCTGCAGAACCAGATGGGCTTCAAAGACCCAATGCTCAACCAGCAATGGCACATCGCGAACCCCGAGAGCAAGGAATGGGAGCTGAACGTTACCGGTCTGTGGACGCAAGGTATAACGGGCCGCAACGTGTCCGTTGTGGTTGTCGACGATGGGCTCGACCACGAGCACGAGGACCTCAAGGCCAACTTCTTTGCCGAGGGCTCTTGGGACTTCAACGATCACACCAACCTCCCTACCCCCCGGCTCAATGACGACCAGCACGGCACACGTTGCGCCGGTGAGGTTGCCGCCGGTGTCAACGATGCGTGTGGTGTCGGCGTCGCATACAACGCCAAGATCGCCGGTGTCCGTATCCTGTCTGGATCGATTACGGATGCCGATGAGGCTGCTGCGCTCAACTTCGAGTACCAGAAGAACGACATTTTCTCTTGCTCCTGGGGACCCCCTGACAACGGCAAGAGCATGGAGGCTCCCAACGGTATCATCCTGAAGTCCATTGTCAACGGTGTCCAGAAGGGTCGCGGGGGCAAGGGCTCTCTGTTCGTCTTCGCGGCCGGCAACGGTGGCGGCGCCGGTGACCAGTGCAACTTCGATGGATACACGAACTCGATCTTCTCCGTCACTGTCGGCGCCTACGACCATGCCGGCAACCACCCCTACTACTCCGAGATGTGTTCGGCCATGATGATCGTTGCGCCTTCCTCCGGTTCCTTAAACTACATTGTGAGTCTCACGAAAACTTTGCATTGCTAACTCTAAGCACACGACCGATCGTGGCCAAGGAAAGTGCGCTCACAACCACGGAGGCACTTCCGCGGCCGCTCCTCTCATGGCTGGTGTTTTCGCTCTGGCTTTGGAGGTCCGCCCGGAGCTGGGCTGGCGTGACGTCCAGCACCTTCTCATCCGCACTGCTGTCATGATCAACCCCGACGACGAGGACTGGGACACGACTGCTACCGGCAGGAAGTATTCCTACAAGTGTATGTTTCTATGACAAGCTTCTTTCAAGAAGGAGAGGCTGACCAGACAGACGGCTACGGAAAGATTGATGCCGGTATCTTTGTTGAGGCTTGCCGCGACTGGAAGCTCGTGAAGCCCCAGGCGTGGTTCGACTCTCCCAGGATCCAGCTCCCCTTCACCGAGGCCCCTCCCCTTCCCTCCGCTCCTGCCGAGGACAACGGCGCCTCCGATGGTCAGGTCGTCCGTCGTGACGGTGAGAGCGGCAATGACGAGGTGGACAGCTCGGACGACACCCCCTCCAGCACTGTCGATGTCGATGTGCCCGGACCTCAGCCCAATGGTTCCTTCATCACCAAGGAGGGTGTCTCGAGCACCTACGAGGTGACCCAGGAGATGGTGAACAACGAGAACTTCGAGACTCTCGAGCACGTTACTGTCCGCGTCTGGATCGAGCACGAGCGTCGCGGAGATGTCGAAGTCATCCTTACATCCCCGAGCGGCAAGGAGTCTGTCCTGGCTCGTCCCCGTCGCTACGACGCGGCCGGAACCGGTTTCAACGGTTGGAAGTTCATGACACTGAAGCACTGGGAGGAAAACCCTATTGGCAACTGGACCATCACCGTCAAGGACCAGGGTGGAGCCCGCGGACGCTTCGTTGCGTGGGCTCTTCAGCTTTGGGGTGAGGTCAAGGACCCCAGCATCGCCACTGAATGGTCGCCCGCTAAGGCGGGTGAGATCGATGAGGAGCTCACGGGATCGGAGAACATGCCCAAGCCTAGCAAGCCTAAGCCCACCGATCACCTTCCTGGCGACCACGGAGAAGTCATTCCTTCGGGCGGCAACAGGCCCTCCAACCTTCCGGGCGAGAACAAGGCCGATGAGGGCGTCTTCAACGGCATGGACAAGCTTAAGGAGCACCCTGGATGGGTTGGCGGCGCTCTCCTTGTTGTTGTTGTCGCTGCAGTCGGTGTCGGCGCTCTCTTCTTCGTTCGCAACCGTCGCCGCCGCTCTCGTCTCGGCCTCGACCGTGCCGCCTACGCCCCTGTCGCCGAGGAGGTTCCTCTCGGTTTCATGGAGCGTAGCCGCCAGCGTCTCGGTATCGGCCGCGACCGCCGTGCCGAGGAGGCGAAGGAGCTGTACGATGCCTTCGGTGACGGGCCGAGCGACGATGACTCGGACGACGAGCGTGCCGCCCTCCGCTATCACGACTCGTTCCTCGAGGACGATGAGCCTCAGGCGTCTGGCAGCGGAACGAGTGGCAAGCTCTCCCACGAGGACAGCGACAAGGCTCGTGACGACGACCAGCCCCCGGCATACCGCGATGACGATGGACCCTCGACGCCGCATGGCGAGAGCGCAGGCTCGAGCTCGAGCTGGCAAGACGCCGCCGACGACGTGCGACGAGACTAAGCACTCTCCCCCTTCCCCCTCTTGCACAGAACCAATAGATACGCATCCTGCTGTACCGTTAGAATGTACTCGCAATGGACACTAGACAGGCATCGATGAATTTTTGATACACTATGATACAACATGCTGCCGCAAGCTTCTATGTCTCTACTGAGCCGCCGCTGAGACCTCTCCCCAGCCGGTGATGCGCTCCCCACCGGCCCACATGACGTGACCTTCGATCTTCTCCTCCGGAGCGGATCCTTGCTGCTGCTGAGCGTCTTCCGCAACGGGTTCGATCGGCGCAGCTCGTTCGCGATTCGACCAGTTCGATTTCACCATCGGGACCGAATTGCTGTGTCCGCACTGGAGGCACGATGTGACCAGCCGGCGCTTGTGCTGCTTCGACGCTGCGAGTCAGCTATTTACACACGGTGACCTAACTACAGGGGGGAGTAAACTCACGCTTAACGCGCACACGCGCCGTCAGCCCAGGAACAAGGACGGTGCCGCACGAGCACAGCGATCGCTTCACGGTCGGGTCACTGTGTGTCAGCTTGTGCAAAAACGGCGTCGGCAGCTGATGCGGTACTCACAGCTTGACCTGGTTGTGAACAGTCCACTTGCGCATGGACGTGACCTCTGCGCGGGACAGATGGCCGAGCGACTCATTGCCGCCCTTCGACCTGCGTTTCCGTGCGGGCGCAGTACCCCGCGAGGCGTCAGCCGTCACCGTGGTTGGCTGCTCGTCCCTCATTCTAGTCGATTCGATGGGCACATGACTGGGACCGGCTTCGCTCTGCGCGCTCTGCGCGCTCTGCGCCTGCTGCACGGACGCGGGCGAGTTCGATGCGTTCGGAGTCTTCGCGGTCGAAGTCGCTGAAATTTGGTCGCCGTGACCTGCCCTATTCACTCCGAGCTGGCGCAGGAGCAGGCTCGCTTGAATCGCATAATTTGCGCGCTCGAGGTGGTCCTTGTTGTTCAGCGGCGGGGGGCCGTCGGGCTTGGGCGGGCGCGGTTTCTTGGGCATTTGTCCAGTGTAATGAGTGAAAGGTCAAAATGTCATTATCCTGATTTCTGGCCTAGCCATGTCCAGGTTTCTGAGAGTGGAGGTTGTTTGTGCCTGAGCCCCTTCTGTCCATGTCACAGCTCATCTATACCACTGTACTGGAGCGCACTATGCCACCCTCCCTGTTAGGATGTGTCAGTGCATGAGCTAGCTACATGAGCTGCTCAACAACAGCAAGATCACCTGTCCCAGCACCATCAGTTCGCTGGCCCAATGCGCGCAAGCCAAGGTGAGTTGCGCATCGCCCAGAGTCGAACGGCCCAGTCAGGGCTTGGCCGTCGCATGTCGCACCGCCGTATACCTGTCCTCGCAACGCGCTGCCGATACGCGTCACGAATCGAGTGCAGTGCCAAGGTTGTCACTCCGCCTTCCATCACCTCCACCTTTCGTGTGCCTTCCCTCCTCGCCTGAATCACCACACCACCCCAGCATCGCGATGCGCGGCCTCGGAGCCGTGTTCGGCCTGCTCTCTAAGCTGACAACAGGGAACGCGGAGGACCCAATCTGTCTCTCGTCATCCGACGAGGAAGCCCCGCCGCCCCCGCGCTCGGCTCAGCAGCGTCGGCCGTCGGCGCCTTCATCAAATCGGAAGGGCAAGCAGAAGGCGACTGAAGACGACTATGCCTCTGACGCTTCGCGCGGATCGAACAACTCGGACATCTCGCTCACAGACATTCTGAATAGCAGCCAGAATGTTCACCGGTCCAAGTCCAAGAGCGGCACGCCCAAGACTGGTAAGTGCTTACACTAGCCGCGGAAGCTGACGACAGGGGCGCGCGCGCGTAAGCCGTCTTCCTCATCGCCGGCGAAAGGCTCCGTCGACTTGACGGTCGACTCTGATAATGACGTCCGGTCACCAGCGACGCCGACCGCAGGGCCGTCGTCCACTCGAAAACCCTCAGTGCAGACGCCGTCTCAGAAGCCCCGTACCCCCTCAACTCAACAGACGCCCAAGGCAAAGCCCGGCTCTGACTCGAAGCAGCGCAAACTCTCCGATATGTTTAAGGATACACACGGAGCAGGGTCGTGGTCTAACCCGGCACCGCTGATTCCGGCCAAGCCGAGGACGAAGGACAAGGCGCCAGAGAAGGAGAAGGTCAAGGGACCGTCTGGACCACCGCCGGGGAGCTGGGGCAACCCCGAGCCTCTGATTGCCAAGCCGCCGAAGCCAGCGTCCATCGTGACCAACCCGCCACCGAAGGCTGCGCCCCCACCCGTTGCGCCCGGCGGCTGGGGCAACCCAGAGCCTCTCATTCCCAACCCCTCCTTACAAAGGAAGCGAGGGAAGGAAGATTCTGTCCCCTCCGACGCGGAGCCCACACCGACAAAGCCGGCGCCGAAGAAGTCTCGCCCTAACGTGGCCAAGACGACGGCACGCAAGAGTGTTGGCGGAAGGAAGATGTTGGCCGCGTTTGCTGCCCAGCGGTCTGCGTCCGCAGCTTCGTCTCCTCAGCGATCATCTTCTCGTGACTCCCCGGCATCACCCGTCCCGCCAGCCGTACCGTCACCAGCGAAGGCGGGACCAAGCTGGAACACCGAGCCGACCCCATCCCCTGCACAACCAGCGAGCGTGTCACCAGTGGCTCCGGAGAGCGCGCGAGCGTCACCGGAAGTTGAGGAGGAGTACGAGGCGCCAGTCTTTCCGGACCCCGGCGACACCGAGATGGCCGCTGGCTCACCACCACAACCCTCGTCACCGCCAGCAGCGCTACCGGATGATGATGACGACGACTTCGTCGATGCCGTCGACGACCTGCAGTTGCCGAGTCTGGTTCCGTTCGCTTCGCAGAGAGCAGTTGAGACGTCGGTGGCCGATCGTATGTCGAGTGGAGCCCCTGATCCACCTTCCCCCGACCTCCCTCCACCTGTTCAACCGGCTGTCGCTGGTCAGAGCAGCCCGACAGCAGCTCAGGCAGCTCCCGAGCGAGATCGAATTCCTCCGCCTGCCCAACTCGACGTCGAGATGGACGAGAGAGAAAGCGAGGAGAGCGCGGAGAAGGCCGATGACGATGCCTCCGGCTTCCAGCTCCCAGCTTTGCGCCCACACAAGGGCAATCTGTCATCAACGAGCGAGGACGGGGACGTCATTCGGACGCCCGAGGACGATGGCGAGGAGTCAGAAGACGACACGGTCACGCGTCCTGTCATTGAGGTGCCTCCGGGCGACACCGAGGAGTACATCAGCAACGTCCTCAATAATCCGGGGCGGAGCATCGATGTCATCCTTGGGCCCGATCCTCCGAAGGAGCCTTCTGTTGTCGTCCCCTTCGGCGGTCAGGCGGTGCCTATCACTGGCGTTGCCCGACGGCTGGAGCAACCCCCCGAAGGACTGCGAGGGAAAGCGCGGCGCGAGGTCGGCGACGAGATCGTCGAGTATAACATTGTCATGCGCAACCTCACCAGCAATCCAGAGCTGCAGTGCGAAGTCTTCTCAGGCTACATTGGGCAAGCGACAGCGCACGACGAGCCCTTCGCGCCCGAGATTCGCGTCGTCAACAAGGTCGACAACCCCGGCAAGCCGCCAGCGTTTGAGTTCGTCTACTCCAACGAGATGCTGTACCACGAGGGCGTCCCGGACCCCGAGCTCGGAACGGGGTGCGACTGTGAAGGGCCTTGCGATCCGAACTCGACGACCTGCAGCTGCGTCAAGCGCCAGGAGCTCTACTTCTACAACCTCTCCGGCCTCTCCGGCTTCGCTTATGACGAGAACGAGCGCGTGAAGAACACGGGCTGTGCGATCTGGGAGTGTTCCGAGACTTGCGGGTGCCCGCCTGAGTGCTTGAACCGTGTCATCTCGCGAGGAAGAAAGGTCCCCGTCGAGCTGTTCAAGACAGTAAGTTTTTGGCAGCAGCTCTTGGACTGACTTCAGGCGTACAAGGGATGGGGTGTCCGAGCGAAGACTGATATCCCGCGCGGACAATTTATCGGCGTATATGCGGGCGAGATGATCCCCGACGCCGAGGCCGAGTCCCGCGGTATAGAGTACGAGAAGCTGGGACGTACCTACCTCTTCGACCTCGACGGCTGGCACATGAGCAACCCTCCCGAAGGGCTCGAGTTTGTCGATCCGCGTTTATACAAGACGGCGAGGGAGACAAGAAGGCGCGCGAAACGGGCAGAGCGCGAGCTCACTGGCGCCAAGCCGGTAGACGGGCTACTGTCGGGCACGTACAGCGCGTACTCGGTTGATGCGTTCCACACAGGCAACTTCACGCGCTTCATCAACCACTCGTGCGACCCGAACCTGTCCACGACACAGGCGTACTTCAAGGACTTCCATCCCGAGCGGCCGTGCCTCGTTATCGTTGCGCGCCGCAACATCCGACAAGGCGAGGAGCTGTGTATCTCTTACAAGGGCGAGCCCGAAGACGAGCCAGAGAGCTGGGCCGTCCCCCTAAACCCCACCACGTCCAAGCAGAGCAAGACGAGTGCAAAGGCGCACTTCAGTCCGAAGAAGACCTCGGCCAAGGACGACCACTGCCGATGGTGGGTATTCTTTGCCAGACGATGAACTGACGCACAGCGGCGCATATAACTGCGACGCAAGATGTTCGGCTAACCATTTCCACGTTGTACAATAGCATATGATTTTCGTTTCGTTCTTCTTCATTTCAGCACTTCAGACACTCGGCAATGGCCGCTCAGTCTTCTCGCAACGCATGCATCCATCTAAATAGTCTTACATGGCAGCAACCGCATTCTTCAGACTCGGCACATTACGCTCCGTCCCGTCGCCAAGCGTGACCTTGAGCGTATCTCGGAGCTCGCCGAGGAGCGCCTCCGCCTCGGCGAGCGCGTCCTTGTAATCGGCGTTGGCTTGGGCCATCTCGGCCTGCAGCTCGGTCAGGCGCGCAGCCTGATGTCAATGCAGGAAGGGAGAAAGGGAACTTACCCGACCGGCACTGTCGTTCTTGCTTGGGAGGGCGGCGATCAGCGTCTCGACGTCCTTGGCGCGGCGCACTATGTCCGCGACGAAGGTCTCGATCGCGGCTGCGCGTTAGCTTGAAGACGAAACGGTGGGTAGCTATACGAGTACTAAAGTGACTCCAGGTGGATGGTGGATCGCAGGTGGACCGACCCACCCATAACGGGGCGAGCACAGGTCGTACCTGTTCATCCCCGCTGATTCAGAACGACGCAGCATGAAAGATGAGACAGATAGTGTGCGGGGACGCGAGCCAGCTGACGCAGAAGCCGAGGCAGCTGTCGAGAGGAGGAAGGGAGGGTGAGCGCTACTCACTCCTGTACTCTTTCCGCCGGGCCGCGCGCGCCGTCGTCAGCGTGGTCGGGATCGCGGCCGACGTCTGCTCGAACTGCGTGCGGTGCGTGATGTACTCGATGGACGCGGACGTGATCGTCAGAAGCTGCTGTCAGCTCAGCAGATATCGCTAAGCTTACATCTAATATGGCATCTTGCAGCTGGACGTTAGCTCGAGATCCCAGGAGCAGAGCTGTAAACCTGACTCCCTTTTGAGGACCCCTAGTCTGCCTTATGAAAGGACATCCGTGTTGCTTCAGAAGCGCCGAGGGGCTGATGAGAGTGCAGCACTCAAGTACGCACCTGAGTTATCCTGTCCTACTTGTCAGCTTCTGTCCCAAGACTTCTTAGCTCACCATATCAGTGGATAGTTCCTCGCTGAGCATCGCGTGCCCGGGCCATGGGGTGCGTTCGCCGCGAAAGGAGTGGGATGGGGGGAGGATGGCCGATTGCACGAAGCCAAGAATGTCTGCGGGCCAACAATAAATGACAGACCTCCACTGTCGAAGCGTATGCTGAGGCGCACGGAAGTTGGGCTCGAACAGCCCAGGCAGGGGCTACGGCGAAGAGTGGAGGGGGATGGAAGCCGTGCCTGAATTTCTGGGTGACGGGCTGAAACCCTCCCAGGAGCCCAGGCTAACGACGGCTGGCGCCTCCTGTCAACAATGGCTGCACTTTCGACGACCACCCAATCTTTCAAGTCACGAGTCACGCTCTTCCTTGCCTTGCAGATACCAGCCGCCCCCTCGCCTGCTTCTGCGCTCACGCTCACACTCTTCGTTACGCCGCAACTTTTCTCCCATCTTCCAAAACACCCTACCGACGACACCGACGACAGCCGTCCCCGCGATCAAAACAAACAACAGGAGCCCTGCTCGCTCGATATCCTTTCCGCGTTCCCCACTTCACTCCATCAACCCTCTGGCGCCAACGGGCGACTCCTCTCTCTCCCACTGTCCTCGCTGCTTCGCGCATTGTCACCGCCTCCAAGTAGTCTAAACAATATGGGTCGGGGATCAGAAAAGGACGACCGCGCGACGTATGACAAATTCGCGGCGCTGTTGTCGCCCCCGTCACAGGGACAGTCGCGGCACCGCTCTGCTTCTGAGATTGCGGACGGCATGAAACGTATCCGACGATTAATCCTGACGGACGGAATCCCGGAGGTCGTGAGTGGAGTCAAGCTTCGAAAGCGCTTTGAGCTGACAAACAGGAGGGCCGCCCGTCACTTCGACCGCGGATATGGAAGTTGCTCCTCCGCGTCGAGCAGTTGCATGCTGAGGACTACCTCCGGTATGTGGCGCTTGGCCCCAGCCCGGCGTCGGAGAAGAGTGAGTCAAGTCGGCGCATTACGAAGTGATATGAGCTGCCGAACTCCGCCATAGCTAACTCCAGTCAACCACGACACGTTCCGCACGCTGCGAACCGACGCCGTGTTCAAGGACCGCGTGAAGAACGACATGCTGGTGCGGGTGCTGGACGCGTACGAGTGGAAGCACTCGGTGCACGACCGCCAGTCCTACGTGCAGGGCATGAACGCGCTGGCCGCTCCGTTCTTATACATCATGCCGAGCGAGCTCGAGGCATTCGCCTGCTTCGCGGCCATGATGGAGCGCGGGTGCCCGCAGTACGTCCAGCCGGACTTGCGTGGTGTGCACCGCGGCGTCGAGGTCCTGGACCGCTGCCTCCGCATCGTCGATCCCGATCTCCACGCTCACCTCGAGAGTAGGGACCTCAAGGCGACCGTGTTCGCTTTCCCGTCCGTCCTTACCATGTGCGCGTGCACGCCGCCGCTTGACGAGGTGCTGCAGCTCTGGGAGTGAGTACATGCCCCTCTTATCCCCTCCCAGCTGTTGCAGACTGAACGAGCTAACCTCAGCTTCCTCCTCGCGTTTGGCGTCCACCTCAACATCCTGTGCATCATCGCGCAGCTCCTCCTCATCCGCGAAGAGCTGATGGAGTCGCACTCGTAAGTACGCTTACAGTCCCCCTGAACTGACACCAGCCCGATGAAGGTCCTCCGCCAGTTCCCGCCGCTGCAGGCGCGCGCCGTCATCGGCATCACGGTCGCGCTCGTCAAGGACATCCCAGAGGACCTGTACCGCGAGCTCGTTGCGCACCCCCTCCAGCCGTCTAACAACTAATACTAAAACCATCTAGGACGCTTGTATCATCTTCAGCAACTGTAACAGTATCCCGCAATGCATTAACGACTATTACGCCACGGTACGATGGACTGAAAGCGAACGGAATACTGCGCATTCCGACCAGGAGACCACATGCAACCAAGGTGGTGCTCGTGCTGACGCATCGTTGATATCGTTCACAGCAGCCCCCCAGGGAGGAGTCGTTTTGCCACCCAACTCAGTACATAATAACCGATAACTACATGAGGTACCTGCGCACTTCTTGCACTCCATGCCAGAGCATTTGAAAGCGCGCCTGGGAGCGGCCACCCCTAGCCACTTATTTTAAAGACGAGCTGGCCATGCCTGCTCTCACGGCTGCGTCGCAGGATACGATCGACGAGAAGACAAAGAAGGTGTGCGCGTGTCACGGTAGTAGCTAAGCTCCAGTTCGCGCTCAGCAGCTATGTCGGGCGAGTCGCCAATGTCACCGATGGATCAATCTGACAGTCAGGGGAGGTACCATCGTCGGCCGCGCCGAACTAGAGCCGCTGTCCGACTTCATCCCTGATCTCAAGATCCCCATCTACAAGATCCAGATGACGGTGAGCTAGCGCGCTCTGTAAGATAGCTGACGACAGTACGCGACCCGCCCCGTCTTGATGTTGAAGAACATCATTCCCCAACCCTCGAGCCGCCATCGAACCCAAAATTGAGTCGACTATCTCGGGCAAGAAGAAACGGAAGAGCAATGGAGTCGGAAATGCGGAGGCGGAGGCGGGACCGAGCCGTCCCCGCGTCGGGGCGGGAGAACAGAGCAAGAAGCGCAAGAAGCACACGACCTCGACGGACCGCAAGCCTGTCGACTTCGACTTATTGGATTTGGACGATGAAGGAGAGGGCGAGGAGCGTAAGCCCATCATCGTGTTCTAATTCTGCCCCATTCTGCCTTTCACTCTCCACCTTCTGCTGACATTGTGGTAAATGTTGTACAGATAGCATCCCAGGTTGTATGTATATCGCTCTACTACTTCTATCCCAACAACGCAAGCAGTCGACTAACCTGGCTCCTGCGCAGCCATCCCTGCGCGACATGTCCCCACCACAGTGCCCAGGCGCTATTGCGTCTCCAGCCAAGCATGACAGCCCCAAGTCCAACAATAAGGATGCCTAGTGCGAGCGCCGTGCCGAAGTTAGAGACGCGGAATTTGCCGGGAAGTAAGGTCGAGAGGAAGTGGCGCGGAACACGCTTGACGGTCTGGGCAGGCGTATCTTCGTCCAGGTCGTCGAGCTCGTCGCCGCCGGGCACAATAACGTCCGTGTCGATACACGCCTCGGCGTCGGCGTGCGTGAACGGTGTCCTTCGATGCCGCGGCGTGCGAACTCCGTCGCTGTCGCTGCTGCTCTCCTCGCCCTCATCCTCCTCCGCCGCCGCCGCGTCCTCCCCTTCCACTCCATCAGAGTCTGACGGTCTACCCCATCGTTCCCAGTCCCACGTCCGAACCACACTCCCCTGCCCCAACACCTCATTCCCCCTCACATCCTCCCCGTCAAAGGGATACTTCTCCATCAACTCGTCCGCGAGTCTGAACACGTCGCTCAACACCAGTGGAGCGAAGGGATTGACCTCCTCGTCTCTAGCGGGAGGTGTCTCTAAGTCAATCTCGACGGTCTCGAGCACCTCGTTGCCCATCTGGGACAGCGTGTCTGTCACTATGGCCTCGGAGCGGGGTTCGAGCTCGGCTAAGATGGGACCATCTAGATCCACGGGGATCTTCTCGTCGACAGCCGCCGGAGGGTCGGGGGCGAGAGTCGTCGAGCGGTCAAGTTCGGACCGGACCGCCGCCTTTTCGTCCTCTACTCCATCGACAGGCTTCTCGTCAACCGGAGTCGTCTTCTCCCGCCGCCTTGATCGTGATCGGGACCGAGACGCGGACCGGCTGCCTCCCCTCGGCTTCCTCGTGCTTGACCTTGTCGGCCGCGAGCCAGCCGGAACCGGCGGGGGCGGGGTAGGCGCATCGGGAGTGTCGGGGTACAGTGGCGGCAGTCTCGCGAACAAAGGGTGCAAGAGTGACGGATCGTCGTGCGCCTCGGGGTGTGCCGCGATGAGTTTGAGCAGTTGCGGTCGCTTCGACATGAGGATCTGTCGTTAGCTGGAGTACGGGAAGGCCAGCTCACAGCCACAGCGAGGTAGATTGCGCTGATGGGGTTGCGGGCGATGAGAAAGTCGAAGATCCGCTGGACGGGCGCGAGCGTGTCGATGTCGTGCGAGAAGAGGGTGAGGATCCACGAGAGCGCGAAGAAGGGCAGCGTTGGGACGGGGGAGATCCTGTCTTGTCAGCTGGCGTGCAAAGATGGAAGCTCACGTCGAGGACAATCGGTACAGTTCCGGGTCCGCTTTGGCTAGCAATCGGCGGAGGAGACGGAGCATTCCCATCATCGGCCCGAGGCCCGCGCCCATAGCGTCTCGGACACGGTACAGGCAGACAATCTTCGTTGCCTGGGTCAGTGTGTCCCACTCCCTTTTCTCCTCCTCTCCAGGCTGGGCGGGGTACGGCACACTCCGTAACAATGTGAGGTAGAGCACCGTGGCGATATCGTGCAATCCCTGGAAGTAGGACAGACGCGGATGTTGCTGCAGCACCGAGCAGATGAGCGCCTGCAAGTCCTCCTGCATGGCTGTTTTCGAGCCGCCAGAGATGCCCCGCGGATAGGCCACGAAAGCCCTCTTCGTGTCAAGGAGCACCTGCCCTTCGTCAGCATGCGGCGTGAAGACGACAGAGGCGCTGGCCGTGTCGGTGCTCGCGCTGTCGAGCTTATCGGTTGCACCGCTGTCGGGTGTGCTCCCTCGCGCGCGGCTGCTCTCGCCCAGCGTGTCCACGTGCAGAAGCTCCAGCCTGCTTGTCAGCTTTCGCATGAGAAGAAAGCAGCTCACCATGCCGCCCGGCGTGCGGTTCGAGACCCGAATCCGCCTGGTTGAGAAGAGAGCCGTCGCAGCTCATCCTCGTCGTGCGCCTCTACGGCCTTGAAGACCTCGGCATCGCGCTCTTGTTCCCAGGCTGGGGTGATTCGTACGACTGGCTTGTCGTCCGATGGTGTGTCGAGCGCAGGCGTGGCGAGCGCGACCTTCTCGTCCACAAGTACTGGTGCCGGTGGCTCGGCGGGCTTGACGGCGCTCATGTGGGGCGCAGGTCGTGAGGAGCGTCGATACGGTGAGATTGTTGATGCTGGAGTATCTTGGTGCGGACTGACGTACGAGCGAGGTACACGCGGGCATGGGACCACTCTCCGGTTGTGGATTGTGGATGGTGGATGATCAGGGTGCCTTGAAGGCTTAGCCGGACCCTACCTTAAGCCTTCCCTGGTCGCCCTGTGTTCCTTGGCCGATACGCGCGGCAACAGGGGTGCAAAGCTGCGGCTTGCGGTGTGCGCCGTTGGCTGCGGCGCCCTGTCGTTCGTGTTTTTGAGTGACCGGCGCCCTTTTGCGTGAGTTGAGTGTGCCAGTGAGTCCACCGTAGCACAACTACGGCCAGGGAGACGAGCCCAAGCACCCAAGCGCCTGTGTCACAATCCTGCAAACCTAGCCGCACTCTGAGCGCCCTGTTCTCCGGCTTCTTCTGCCATCCCGGCCACTCGCGGCCGCCCGACCACTAGGCGGCACAATTTCTGACCTTCCTCGCCGTCGTCAACTCACTCATGGCTATCCAACTAGACGACAACGCCATGTCAACAAACGGCGCAATCGGCGCAATCGGCAACGGCGTCCATACCAACGGCAAGCGCGCTGGCGCCGGCAGTAACGGCGATCTGAACGAGAAGCAGCCGCTGCACGACGACCTGAACCCACTTCCCCCGCGCGTAACAGTAACAGCAACGGCGACGAACAACATCGTCCAGCCCACCCCTATCAAGGCGGGCAAGAACGGAGACGTCGAGTCGGGCAAGCGCTCCCCGTCGCCGCCGCCCAAGATCGAGGCCGGACGGCAACCCGACGCAGTCTACGCTGAGCGCCTGGCTCCGTGGCGAGACGCTTTCCGGCGCTGGTGTGTCCGTCGCCTTGGGCCTGAGAGCGAGCGCATCGCACGCTGGCAGGCCAAGGTCCGTACCCCGGCGCGTGACACTTTCTTCTTCTACAGCGCCATCTTCGGAAGTGAGTGCACCGCTTGCGCGCTTGCAGATCGCAGCACGGAGCTGCCCGACGGGCACAGCACGGACCCGACAGCACTTGGCAAGTCACCTGCAGTTAGCTGACAACAGCGCACACGTTCTTCACTGCGTTCCTCCCCGTCCTCTTCTGGCTCGGATACCCCGTCGAGGGCCGAATGTGAGCTCGCGGATTGTGACTCTTAGCTGACAGACAGCCTTCTCTTCGTCGTTGGACTCGGCATCTACTTCTCGTGCGTGCTCAAGGATGTCGCCTGCACGCCGCGCCCGTATGCCCCGCCCGTCACCCGGTTGTGTAAGTTGGTGTACCTAGACTTGAACTGACCCCAGCGATCAGCACGCACCATCGCGAGTACGGATTCCCGTCGTCCCATTCGACCAATGCGATCAGCATTGCGCTTTTCATGGGCCAGATGATGTGGGAGCGCCGCGAGTGGTTCGGCGTGCCCCTCATGCTGCTGGGCTGGACCGTGCTGTTCCTCTACTACCTTAGTGTTGCCGGTGGCCGCATTTACTGCGGCATGCACTCGTCGAGTGAGTTTTACAGCCGAAGAGTTGTGCTAACGACCAGTCGACGTCATCGGTGGCACGCTGCTGGGCGTCCTCTGCTGGGTCGGCCAGATTGCAGGCAAGGCGATCCTCGACTGGGTTGAGACAGGCAGCCTCTGGAGCATCTACCTCGGCTTCCCTTTGACGCTTGCCCTGATCCACTTCCACCCGCGGACGCCAGATGACTGTCCCTGTTTTGAGGATGCCGTGGCTATCCTCTCCGTCATTTTCGGTTGCACCGTGGGCCACATGCTGGAGCACTACTTCCCCCTGCCCAAGGGCTCGGGCGTCTGGTCGCTCGGCATTTTCTGGGGTCTCTTCTTCAACATCGTTAAGATCGCGTGTGGCCTCGTCGCCATCGTCGTCTGGCGTCTGATCGCGAAACCGACCTGTCTCCGAGTCTTCCCCGTCATCTTCCGTGCCGTCTCCAAGGCACTCGACACGGAACTCCCCCACCGCCCCTTCTACGCCCCCGCCACAACGTACAAGGGCGGCGCGGACGCGCCCATCCGTCCCGTGCCGTCTTTCGGCGAGCTGGCTCATGTCGACTCGGACGTCAACCTTGACGTGAAGGCCAGCAGCCGCCGCTCACCCTCCCCGCTCAACGTCGAGGACAGCCTGCAGATGCGCCACCGGCACCAGAAGGACGGCGACATGGCGACACTCAAGCGCCGCTTCGACCCCGTCGCGGGCAACAGTCACCGCGGACGCAGCGCAAGCCTCCGCAAGCGCTATGATGCCGAGGGTAAGTATCTCTTCCTTACAGCTTCCATGGCATCGAGAATTCCAGCTGACACCCAGTGCTCACGAAGTTCGTCGTGTACACCGGCATCGGCCTTGTGGCCGGCACGGTGACGCCGTTTGTCGCGCGCGAGCTGGAACTCGCGTACGGCCTGCCGTAAACTCGGCTTTTAGATCTGTGATCATTACTCTACTACAGCCACAGTAATTCGAGGACTAGAGAGCTCAAGAGGAGATCATGAAACGACCTGTAATGCGCAACTTGGCGGGAAGGGTCGGATAGACTATATGCTAATCATTGGGATTTCTAGCGGTGTGTACGGTCGAAGAGCGGCTGGAGCGACGAGGCGACGAGGCGACGAGGCGACGAGGATGACACGGTCGTGAGACCGTTGTCAAGACAGTTTAGGACGGTCCAACGGAACGCCGGGTTGCTCGGGTTGCAGCGAGATCTCGCGAGGAAGGAATGCTGATGAGGGAAGGCAGTTAACGCGGTGATCGGTGACTGGAGTGACTGAAGTGAGACGCGCCCGAAACGTGTGGCGATCGTATTGATTCAGCCTCCTGTGTCTCACCACCTTTAGCAGTGTGTCAAATATCTACACGGCAAGCGACCCATTCAGTTCACTCGCTCTGCTCGCTACTTCCGTTGCAGCAACTGCATGTTCCAGACTTGATGTTCTGTGCGGATCCGCGATGCTCAAACTCGCTCCACACATCATCCTTCTTCTGTATGTCTGTGCCCACCTGCCTAGAACGTCTGCTGTCTCTACTCACCGGGCAACACTAACCCTCTTCTCTCTGACACCGCGATCTGGATTGGCACAGGTGTTCAACCGACCAGCGATGCCTCGATGCCGCCTTCTTCCGCCTTCCTCGCTCGCTATTCAGGACACACTCCCTGTCTACTGTGTCTTCCTCCGCGTGTCACTCACTGTCCTCACGTCCGCCTTCTTAAGTCGCTCGAAGTGTGTCCACCCCCGCCTTCCTCTCTGTTCCTCACTGTCTGACCTTCCTCATCTCTCCTTAACTCCACCTACACTCCCAGTCCCTTCTTCACCATTCATCAACGACCACTCGTCTCGACAGCGATCCCACTCCTTCCTTCACCCCACTCGTTCACAGCACACCTCAACAAACTGCAGAACAAGCACTATGCCGCTCGTTCCGCGCGACTTTGGGCCGATGACGGAGGAGCAGATTGCGGCGCGCATGCGCCCAATCAAGGAGTTTGCGCTCGGCTGCATCATGTCCATGATCATCATTGATACGTTCCTGTGGTAAGCCATTGACCCATCTCCTTTGGCCCTCGCTTTTGGCTATACTATTCAGGCTGAGTCTGCACTTCGATGAGCAGTCAGCCACAGCCAGCTGTTCGTAGAAAGTGAAAGCTAACACTGTCAGCGCTGTCTTCCTGATGCAGTCGCATCGGTACTGGATGGTGCACTCGTCTGACCGCTGGTGGATCAAGATGATCGTGATTGCGATCACTTTCCTCAGTCTCTTCACCACCGGTAAGTTGTGGTACTCCCGTCATCAGCTGACACCCAGGCTTCCTGTGGAACTTTGCCCATGCCGTTGTGCGTTTCTCCGAGCAGCTCCTCCAAGCTGCAGTACCCTCCCCTTTTGCAGCTGACACCCAGTTTGTGGCCGGATTCGGCCAGTTCACCCCCATCGGTGGCAGCCCGACGTATCTGTGAGTTGATACCCAGGGAAGAGAACTAACACACAGGCCCTGGTTCCCCCTCTTCGATGGCAAGTTGTTTTGTACTGTTCCGAGGGCTAACTTTCCTCAGCGATCACAGCCGGCTTCACGCAGTTCTTCTTCGCGTACCGCGCCTTCCGCCTCACGCGGCGCAACTGGTCCATCCTCATCTCCGTCATTGTCAGTTGCCACCTTAGTTTTGGAGAACTAACGTATCCAGTGCCTCATTCTTATCGGATTCGGAGCCAGCGCGGGCACCAAGGCAACGTTTGGACGTATGCAGTCTTCGCGTGATGCGCACCAAACCAAAATCAGTGAGTCTGCTTCGGCGTTGCCGCAGAGCTGACACCAGCAATTCTCCTGTGGTGCGTGTCGAGCATGCTCGCCGATCTCATCATCACCACGGCCATTCTCTACGGTCTCATTACGAGCCGCACGGGATGGGTGCACACTGACCGGGTAAGTTCACCCCCTGGAGTTGGAGCTGATCCCAGATCATCACGCGCCTCATGCGCCTCACGCTCGAGAGCCAGCTGCCTCCCCTCATTCTGGCCGTGACGTACATGGCAGGGTACCGTAAGCACTGCAGCTGGGGGAGTAAACGGCAGGACCCAGAGCTGACACTTGCAGTGATCGCCCCTGGCAGTCTGTTCTGCAGCACGCTTATGGCGATCCAGAACAAGCTCTACACCGTGGGCCTGTTCTACTCTCTGAATGCGCGCGACACTTTTGCAACGCGTAACGTCACCATGGACTTTACGGGCAACGTGAGCTCCTCCTCCTCCAACCCCCCTTAGAGCTGACAGCAGCACTACCCCGAGCAGAGCAGCAAGGCGGGCCCCGCAACCGTGCACGTCGACGTCGAGACAGAGACGTACGAGACGGCAAGTTGCCCACAAGGTCCAGCAAACTGACACACACAGCGCGTGGAACTCCCCCGTCCCGGATTGAATCGGATGCAAAGCGCCATGCGCCGTCAGCAGCCGCATGCGCTCGAGAAGATTGAGAATTCCGACGAAGACATCGACGGAAGCGACACGGCCGTGCTCCGCTCCGACTGCGGGTCGAAATGTGAAGCTTACCCCGCCCACGCCCTCGGATGGCTCGCCGCCAAATACGCCCAATGGACTCGCGCCGCCCAGCTACCGTACGCCCCCCACCGAGCGCGAGTACAACGACGACAAGGGCGCCGTCATCGTCTGAGCACCTGAGCGCTGTGGGCTGGGTCTGCGCAGGGTCAACGGTCTGTGCTGCTGTTGCTGCTGTCGACCTACCCGTGCGCCGCGCCCGTGCGCGCCTGCACGCCCACTTGTTTGCGGCCGTGTCGAGCTGTCTTGTTTTCTTCTCTCCTTTGCGACCTTGCCCGGTAGTGATTCTGTTTCTGTGTGATTCTCGTCTGCGCGATGCTGTGCATCAGCTCGGGCGGCAGACGTCATCTAGTTCTTGGTGTTTCACTGTCAGTGCTATCATTAAGTAGCCCAGTAAGCCCCGTTCTCTCCCTGTGTATCCTAGCGATCAAAGATAATCGAAATGTGACTGCCATCGCTCCGTTCTCATTCCATCATTCTACGTCTACTTAACCACGGTGGTGGTGGCTCTGGCCGCCGACGGTCTGGCCGCCAGCGAGCTCACCAGTCTCGCCGTGGTGGTGCGAGTGGTGGTGCTCGTTGTGGCTCTCGTTCCTGAGACCCGAAGTAGCGGTGGAGCGGCCGACACGCTCAGTGTCGACGCGGTAGTCGTCGGGGTCGGCGAGGCCCTGGCGCGTCTGGCGGCCCTGGGCGGAGCGGTCGCGCGAGCGCGAGGCAGAGCGGTGGCCCTGGGGGTACATGTCGACGCGGTGGTCGTTGCCGGTCTCGTCAGAGTTGTCGTAGCCGACGTTGCCGAGCTTCTTCTTGATGTTCTCGGCGGCGGCCTTGACCTTCTGCGAGATGGGCTCAGAGGCAGTCGATCCGGAACCGGGGAAGGTGGCGGCCTCTGGTTCGTTAGCTTAGAGCATAGGAAGGGAGCGGTATGCGGGGGGCCGGGGGACCGGGTGCGAGAGAGTGGAGTGCGGAGCGCCGTCGATCTGCGAGCGAAACTGGCTGACACGCGCTGATCGTGCACGGGGGCATCGGCGGATCGATTCGAGAGAAGGCTGGGAAAGTGATGACCCGTAGCCGACGAAGCGCAGCCGATATAGCCTATGCAGGGAGGGCTGGACGGTCCGATCGCTTACCACCGACGGTGCGGGAGGTAGCAGACGGAGCGATGATGCTCGAAGTCGAGCAGAGCGTCCAGCACAGCAGCAACCGCAGCGCGACTGGACTCTGAGACGCTGGGAACGCCTCAGACAGACGTTCCGCTGGCACTAGCACGGCCACGTGCCGCCCAGGTTGCGTGCTTGCGCCCTGCTGGCAGAGCCTGCGCATGCTCCGTCCTTCCTCTGTGCTCCGCCTGCATCCTCTCACGACGCCGAGGTAGCAAGCCGCCGTGCACGCGGGATGGTTGAACAGATCCTAGTCGCTCGACGGTGGATCGCCAGCCCGGGGCCGGGAAAGCCATATCGCACGGGCCGCTTATCTCATCGGGATCGGGATGTTGGGATTGTTGGGGGGAAATGCGATGTACTCACGCTCCTCGTTGTTGACGATACCGCCACCGGCGGGGTGGACGTCGGGGGCGACGCGGGACTGGGGCTGCTGGGACATTGTTTGGTGGATGGAGTGGGGTGGTGGAGAGTGAAGAGTGAGAGGAGGTGGGAGGGGAGATGTCGTCACGTTATTTAAAGCGAGCATCGGTGGGGTGGTGGCCGGGCGGCTGGGCGGCTGATGCCCGGCCACTCGGCTGCCAGCACACTGCCATGTACTGCCAGCTGAGTGGCCACCTGCGCAGCGATGCTGAGCGCGCGCGCAGATCGGTACGGATTCGCCGTGCCCCAGCGTCCCAGTGTGGCCCAGTGTCCCAGTGTCCCACACGCAGCCCCGCCTACGTGCCAGCCGCGCCAGCTGGCCAGTTGGCCCAATCCCAGGAACCGTCGCGGGGGTTCGCCCTGGGGAAGGTCCCCGGCTTGTCCTCTGTCCAGACCATCATTGGACAAGGCACGCCCAGCGCACGCCTACAGCCTGATGGAACCTACTACAAGAATGACGTCAACCGTGGTCGTGTCGTGCTCAGTCATCCTTCTCGCGCATGCTGCAAGTTCATCGCAAGCCTACGTGCATAGTGTGCGTTTCATGCACTGCGCTACAGCAACGGCAACACGTCAACTTGGATCGCCCGTTCCTGCTGTGTGTCGCCGGCAGCAGGCGCAGCGCGTAAGCACGCGCTGTCTGTCGCGTCTGAGTCAGCGCGACAGAGCGCGACTCAATACTCAGCCTGGAGCTCGCAACATGCTTGGTTCTGGAGCTGCAGGGGCTGCAGGCGTTGGCTTGGCTGGGCATCGGCCGCGCTTACCCTGCCCAATTGCCTTTGCCTTGCGCCTTCCAAGCGACTGAATGATGAATATGGAGATTACCCGGGCCCGACTTCTGTTCTGCCTTCTTTGCAAGCGATCTCAATCTCGATCGCTTTTGGACTGACTCGAGTTTGCGAAGTTGGTCAGACGAGCAGTCAAGCAGTCGAGCAGGTGAGTAGACGAGCCATGTCCTCTGCTCGCTGCTTATATGCACACGCTCGCCAGCCTTGGTGCTATTCCCGCTGCTGTGTCAATTTTACGCTCGCCCCTCCTCTCTATCTCAGTCTCGATAGCTCCAGATCCATAGCGTGCATTGACACAATGTTTTCGTGCTTGGGCCATGCATCAGGTCCTCAGCGGCACCTTCGTTCGTCAGCTTGTGCGCCTAAGATTGCGCCAGAGGCCCAACTGCTGTGGCACTCGGCAATCTGATATCCTCTTGTACAAGCCTCCCGGTTCGGAAAATTGCCCCGGACTTCAACTTGCACGGATCGCATGGACCCCAGCGTTCCCCAGCTGCAGGTCGTGCCGAACAGTTGCCGGACTTATCGTTGTCTGGTGATTGGTGAGAAGAGGGTCAGTGTGGAGGGGAGTGATTGGTCTCTGCTGTCGTTAGATACGAGTACGGGGTGGATAGGGGTTTGCATTCTGGAGCACCAACGAGGGTGAGGGGTGGTTGGAATGAGAGCGGGAGGAGGCTATGGAGGAAGGGGAAGAGGAGAGAGGTGAGGCTTGGAGGAAGGAGGAGGGTACCGGAGGTGGCGCCAGCCACGATTGGTTGCTGGTGTGGAGGGGATGGCGGGGCCAGAGCAACCCAAAGTCCGGGGCCCAATCAGACCAAAGGCCGCTATCGCTGCTATCTTCCTTCTCAGCGGCCATCAGCGGGCTACAGCGGGCTTTGAAGCAACCTGGGGGAAGGGTTTGGGGCCCTCGGCTTACTTGTAGCCCTCCATGTGGGGCTTGGCGATCATCGGAGGGAAGGGGTTGTCCGTGGTCAGTAAGCAGGGCAGGTTTGGGCTTTCCTGGCCGCCTCGCCACAACTTACCGTCTTCCTCCTGCAGAATCTCCGTAACGATCTCAACGAACTTATCACAGAACTTGTCGGTCTCTTTCGCCGGAATGAGAAGCGTTGACGCTCTTCCAAGCGCCCACTGATACGTAAAAGGTAGGGAGGAGACAAAGTTGAACGGTGCTTGCGCGATCGAGCAGAAAGAGTTGCTCTTCAATGCTCCAAGTGGCTTATCCGCTTCGACTTTGTTCCACGAGTTGGCGGAATACCGCTTGATCATCTGTGAGCACAGGCCAAGATCATTCGTCATACTGGCGAAGACGAGAAGCTTGTCGCATGAAGGTTCGTTCCAACTCTTGGCGAAGGAGGTCCTCAGAGCCATACAGCCGGAGCACCCTCACACCGACCTCGGAATCGTACTTGTCGAGGAAGGCGACGAGCCGAAGCAGCTGTTTGGATAGCGGCCTGCATGATGACGAACGAAGAAGCCCTCCAATATCAGCCAGTGTGTGAGACACCAACTGCAGGAACAGGCGGATGGTCGCGGCGTCTTCGAACGAGTCATTGGACAACTGCACTTCCTTTTGGCTGTCACGCGTAATAAGTGTAAGCACATCTGCGAACACAGGACTGATGGGTTAGCTATGACAATGTGGCGTACTTACCTAGCCTATGCTAGCAGGTGACTCCGTGTACGAAAACACACTCCATCAGAGGAACTGAGGGAGATGTCGCCTCCAATCCAGTCCTCGTCGTCGAAGATAGTGAGCGCCTTACTGTTTGCATCGTCAACGTCGTCTTCCTTCTTCAAGGATTGGTCGTTGGATTCCTGGCGGTTGTCCGTTGGAGTCCCTGAGGCGGGCTCTGGAGTGTTCTCCTCTCTTCCTTCTCCCGTTGCATCATCAGAGTCGTGCTCTGATGAAGCGAGGGCAGCAGTTGCGATGTGTTGCGAGAGGTTGGGGTTGTGTATTTGAGGCGAATGATCTGTGTCTGACGACGCGGTGGACGACGCCGCGGAAGTCATGGGGAGACGAGAGGATGGCGGGGTGTTCTGCGTCGATGGTTCCACTTCGCGTCGTCCGTCACCGAGTCTTTGCTAGTGGCTGATTGTTGCGACATGAGAGGCAAGAAGACGATGTGCATGAAATGACAAGGGAGCACAGGGGAGAGTGCTGTGATAAAGGAAGCAAAAGAACAAGTTGGTGGAGGATCTGCGGGGCGCGAGTCTGGGCCAGTGTATGAAATGTTGCCTACGCCCCGTCAAGTCAGCGCTGCTCCTACACTCTCGAGACTCTAGACCTCTATGATCAGTTCGCTGTGCCGCACACATCGCGAAACAGAGCAAGAGTGTGCGTTCGAAGTGAAGGGAGGAGGGACCCGGGTAAATGTAACGGGCGACAGGGGACACCGAACTGGGTTTAGCGCCACCACACGAAGGCAAGCAGTACCAGTTTCCAATAGCTCAAGTCTCCTGTTGGCCGACGCTTCCCGACCCAACTCGTTCTCGTCAACCGGCTTGCGCGTGTAACCGAGAATGCCATGCTGCTTTTCGCCCGATCATGTCCTGGAATTCGGCCGATCGGCATCTCAATGGCCAGTCTGCCGGACCACCAGTGCTGATAATAAGCATCAAGGCAAACCCATCTATGCACCGGCGATTGATTCTACAGTACTACACAATGTCCTACTTCTTCTTCCCCCTCTTCGGCGCTGCCCGCGACTTCGGGGGATTCTTCTTCTGCTGCTTCGGCGGAGACGCGGACCGCTTCTCGGGCTGCTCTGACTCGACGGCCTTCCGGTTCCGACCCGCCGCAGTCTTCGACATCGAAGCCTCGGACTGAGCCTCACCCCCTTGCTTCGCTGGTGCCTCCGGGGCTTCAGACGATGCCGCTGAAGCGTCTTAATTCAAGTCCTTAATCCGACCAGACCGCCTGCTCGGCTCAGCGGGTACTTTGACTGCCTGCTTCCGCTTACCGCCGCTCTTCCCACTGTCGTAGTCGCTGCCATCATCCTTCGAATCGCCCTCCTCTCCTCCTTCGGGATCCTCCGCTTTCTCCTCATCGTCCAAGGTCTCCCGCAACTCGTCTAACTCTTCCACCTCCTCCTCCCCTTCGGATCGCATCTACATTCTCGGATCCTCGGCGTCGGCTTGCTCCTGAATGTTGTCCCCTTCCATCTGCGGCTGCTGGATTTCTGCCTGCTCCTCGTCGTCTCCGAACTCAGGTGTCTCTTGCCCAGAGGTTTCGTACCCGCTCACCGGAAGCTTTGTAGTCTCTTGCCGGCCTCCAAGCTGCTGGACATCACGATAAATCCATCCGCGGTCCAGTGATAGGCGATGCAGCCCTCTACCTCCCCCGGACCGTCTGGGACTGCTGGTATACCGGCGATCGCCTTCGGGTACCGATGATACTTTGCCGATGGGTGGTTAGCGGGGATGTTGATCGTGCCACCTGACTTGGGGACCGAGCCATTGGCTGTCCGTGAGGGCGTGTTGGGACTGGAGTCTTCCCAATGCTCATGGAGAGCCTCCCAGAACTCGTGGCAGAACTCATGCAATCTCCCAATAGGGCTCTCGAAGCGGTTTGCGTAGTTCAGCGCCTGATAGTACTGGAACGGCAGTGCCTCGGCAAACTCCTTGGGTGCGCCCGATACGACGAAAAGCGCACGGCTGTCCCAGCCCCTCTCATGTTTATATTTGGGCGTTGCCCAGGCAAACTGTTCAGACTGCCGGATGATGCTGGTGAGGAGCGTTGCGCTGTTCAAGAGGCAGGCCGCCATGACGGCGCTGTCGGGGCTGATCCGGAAGGTGAACGTTGCCTCCGCAATGTAGGCTCGGAGCAGGTCGATCTGTCGAGTCGCACCCTCGTAATCGAGGAATTCGAGCACGTCGATCAGGAGCTGCCGCCAATGCTGCCATGGATGCTTCAGCAGCGGTTCAATGGCGACCTCCGTCGGGCTGCACCTCAAGTTCAAGACCATCTCGAGCGCCTTCTGGTCATGAACTGCTCCGGCAGCCGGATGTCGTTACCTCCGCGTTTGACGAACTCCTTCCACGTCCGGGGGCTATCGTCAGTTAAAATCCTCACCGGTTTGACTCACAGAGATTCCCGAACATGCCCGGGAGTTGGGTACATGGGTTCGTCATTGTTGTATGCGAACACACAGAGTTTGAGAACAGAAGGGGTAGGATGGTTCTGCTCACGTCCGTCCTTAGCCCTCGCGCTGCTGTTGTCACTCGGACCACTGGGTCGATCGCTGGCCGGGTCACTGGGCTTGAAGCTACGTGGGACGAGGGGCGGGAAGGCGTAGTCAGGCTCAGTGCGTCTGGAGGCAGGTTGCGTGCGTGACTGGGGCCGCTGGGGGCTATTGAACCCAGTGCCGCCTGCCTGAGTGTGAGGCCGAGGATTGGTTGACCCAGTACCGCTAGCCTGAATGTGAGACCGAAGGCTGCTGTACCTGGAGCCGCTGGCAGGAGTGTGAAGCTGAGAGCGAGGCAACCCAAAGCTGTTGGCCAGAGCAGGTAGCTGGGGTTTAATGAATCCAGAGCCGCTGGCCGGAAAGGAAGGCCGAGGGCTGCGGGGCTCGCCACCACTGAACTCGCCGCTAAGAGCTGACTTGCGGATGCTGTTTGGTGGTGGATGCGAATGATATGGCCGCTTCTCGGGGACGACTCGTTAGATGGCATGATAAAAGCACCCTTCGGAGTAGGAGCGTTGCTGCTCGATAGAGGGCCCACCGGAGTCTTGCCCTTGGGTGTGCTCGTAGTGGAAGGAAGATCCGGTATAATGAAGGGGTCGTTGGTGCCGGGCTGAATGTCAAGAGGTGGTGGTAGCCCTGGCCACAGGCTGGCGTCGTAGGGGTTAGCGGGTCCAGGACCGCTGGGTTCAACAGTCGGGGGCGTGAATTCTCTGTAGTCGCTGATGTCAGACATCGTGCGGCCGCTTGCGGTGCTGAATTTTCGGCCAGGCAGCATACACGACAGTCAGCCTTTGTATGCTCTAGTGAGCGCTGCGATGGCCGCAACGACGACGAATGCGACAATGGCGTGAGCGCAGTAGTCCCCGAGGGGTGACAATGGTTTCACAGCAAGGCAGCGGTGAGCAACCGCCAAGTCCAGTTGCAGTGCCAGGGACGCTGTTGTACAAGCGTTTATGGCCTGTCTGCACGCATAAAAGGTGAATAGCTGTGCAGACGGATCCCAATAGATCTCAATCGACCGTCCCGTTCATAGAAAACGATTGCTGCTGTGCAAAGTTTGCTGTGAAGTCAATAAGTTGGAGCGCTTCGCTGCTCCGCTATGCTCCTGTGTACCGAGCTGAAATAAGCTGCTGGGTATTAAGAGGAGTGCCAACCAATTGCTGTGCTTAGGTTATGGGACTTTCCGATGCTAGTCGACAATGCGACCTATCGCCGTCTTCAGCGAATCTTGCCCTGGGAGCCGGTGACAATGGGTCGTTGGCAAGAAGCGTGCGGATGCTGATGAGATGATGCATACAGTGTGACTTGAGGGTATCGAGAGACAGAGATCCAAGAAAGAAACGACACTAAGCGAAGCCGACCGTCTTCTTCTTAACGACGGGCTTCTCCTCAGGCGTCGACTTTCCTTTCCTTCGCCTCCTCTTCTCGCGATCCCGGACGATGATGGCGGCCTTTGCAGCGTCCTGTAATGGTAAGCTCAGCACGTGCAAATGAACACTTACGAGGGCCTTCCTCTTGTCCTCCTGCTTCTTGGACGCCTTCTTCTTCGTCTTACTCTCCTCGCGAGCCTTGTCCTCCTTAGCGCGCTGCTTCTCGGCAGCAAGCTTGTCGCTGATGATGGCGTTCTTCTTGTCGGTGACGTTGTCCATCAGCGACAGGAGAGCAGACTTGTCCTCGAGGAAGACCTTGCCCTTCTTCCGTCGCTCACGTCGTAACTTCGTCTTAGAGGCAGCGTTCGGCTCAGCGGGAGTGGGGGCGGGGGTCGGCTTGGGGGCAGGGGTAGGGGCAGGCTTGGTCGCGGGAGCGCTGGCAGCTGCCGTGTTTCCAGATGCCCTCAGAAGCTGGTTCTTCAGCTTCTTCCGCTGTCTCCGGGTCGCGGAGGCAGTAGATGCGGTGGACTCAGTGTCTGAAGGAAGGTCATCCGACGACGGCTCAGGCTGAGCAGCCTCATCCTCTGACGAGGAGTGATACTCCTGCACCGGCTTAGCGGGCTGCTTCGGCTGCCTCCTCTTCCTCCTAGACTGTTGTTGTCAGCTAGTGAATGTCGAGCCGAGTCCGGGCTGCGAACAATGGCAGCCTCAGGACCTGGACTCACCTTCGCACTGGCGTCCTGCGATGGCTGGGCCGGCTTGCTCGCAACAGGGGCCTTGTTCGGCTTGTTGACGGTCTTGGCGGGCTTCGCAGCGACCTTTTTGTGGTTCGGGGCCTTCCCAGGCTTGCTCGTGTCCTTGGGCATGTTGTGTGCGTCGGTAGGGATAATGAGGTCGAGGGTCAACAACAATCTCGTCGCCAGTGGATCAGGAATCTCGAAATTCTCTGGCGGGGCCGGTGGAGGCCACGTGGTAAGTCGCGTGTGTGTGGCGAGGCAGGCACGAGTGATATCACCCGTATCGTTTTGGACAACCCTAAGACCCTCTTCTTCATCCGCATCAGCTTTCAACAGAGTACGAATGTAAAAGCATTCACCGAGCGGTCCAAGTAGATCTCATGGGAACTGTGGCTGTTTTACGCTCACTTCAGATTACTCCTCATGCCCCCGGCAGGAGATGGCTGCCCGAGTCGCGGTCTAAAATGGGGGCAACCCCAGATAATTTGATTGGATTCTGTGACCGTCCAGGAGTTCGGCGGGAAACCCCCACTAAGTTGCCGAGACACGAGGCGGACGAGCAGCAATCACTTTGCGTGCGAGTTCTCGTGGGTCGAACTGTATGACTTCTTTGTCCAAATTTGTCGAGCGCAAACATGCTCGCGGTAGCTCAAGCTGATGGTGTATAAAAGGCGGAGGCGGGGCGATAAAGAAAGACCAAACTCACCCCCTCCTCAGACTCGCGCTACAATCGCTTGTGTCACGATGGCTTTCGGCATCACCCATCTCCTCGGCTTCTTCGGCGTGCTCCAGGCAATCGGCGTCAGCGCCGCGCCCGCCGCCTCCTGTCAGCTACAGTGGGGCGGCGTCACGATCGATGGTCACCTCGGCGACAACCACGTCTGTCGCTACAGCATCAAGTACGGCTCTGCTGAACGCTGGGGCGAGTCTAAGGCCACCGCTTCGTGAGTTCCGTGCGCACTTGGTGACATAAGGCTGACGTCTCAGGCCCTCTGACGGTTCGGGTCTTCCGCCAGCTTGCCCCCAGTCGGGTGGCGGCTTCTCCGGCGACGTGCCCCAGAGCGAGGACTGTTTGTACATGCTGGCATATGTGCCGCAGAACGCCGACGTGAACACGCCCATCTTCACCTGGGTGCACGGTGGTGCCCTCCACCTCGGAGGTGCGAGCATGAGCGGAATCGACGGCTCCGCCCTCGCCGCCAAGGGCCAGGTCGTCTTCGTGCCCCAGTATCGTCTCGGTCTCCTTGGCTGGCTGCCTCCTTCGAGCAGTCCCGCTGCTAGCGACCCGAACCTCGCCATGCGTGACATTGTCCTCGCTCTCAAGTCCATTAAGGACAACATCGGCTCGAAGGGAAACAAGGATGACGTGACCCTCGGTGGCCATTCCAGCGGCGCGCTCATCGTCCGTACTCTGTGGGCGATGCCCAGTGCCTCGGGCCTCTTCCACCGCTCCATGCTCCAGTCAGATATCAGCGGCGCTGGCTTGTCGACGGTATCCAAGCATCAGTCTGTCCGCGACGCGATCTATGGCTACGACCCTCTCAAGGGTAAGAGCTTCGACGACCTCAAGGGCGTCGAAGCGTCGGTCCTGGTCAATGCGGTTTACCCCTACACGGGCTCCCTGCGCTGGAACGGCTGGCTGGACTCTACGGACCTTTACCTCAATCCCGTTTACGGCACCGAGTCCATCCCCAGTGACCCGAGTGCGGCCCTAGTGTCGGGCAAAGGCCAGCTCGCCGTTGATCCCAAGAACATGCCTCTCTTCCTCTCAACCACCAAAGACGAGGCAGCATTTGCCGTCAGCGGATTTTATAAGGATCCCATCTTCCAAGGCTACGTTCAGATGTTTGGCATTGGGGGAACCACCGAATACAGGCAGCTCATGGCGAACCGTTGTGCGAACGGGTTCGATCTCACGTCTCTGGATACGTATCAGAGGAAATCTTCCGTTGCCGACAATGTTCGTGGTACTGTTTCGCTGGCTGCAACCGATGGCTACTACCGCTGCGCCGGTCGTACTGTCGCCTCGAGCTGGGCGAAGAAGGGTGGCCAGGCCTTCGTCGCCGAGTTCACCAAAGCCGCACCCTTCCTCTACAGCCAGAGCTCGGGTAGCAACTTCTGCGACGACAAGGTCTGCCACGGCGTAAGTTCAAGTTAGTGATCCCGCTGACCCAAGAACGATGTCCCTCTCGTCTTTGCCCACGACAACAACAACTCCGCCGGCTTCGTAAGTACCACTTACGATGCTTTCGCTGATGTCCAGGCCAACGAGGTCGCCGACATCTGGACCAAGTTCATCCACGGCCAGAGCGTGGGCTGGAACGCTTACTCCGCCAACGCCAACCAGCAGGCCACTAACATCAAGGCCATTGGCGGCGGTACCGTCGCCAGCTGTCCCAAGGTCGGCAGCGCTATCATTTGGGGCAACAAGTGCACGTGGAACTGGCAGTAAGCGAAGGAAGGACGAGAACTTGGACGGCTAACCTTTTTGGGAGTCTGACGACGGTGGCGACCACGGCCACGGTCATGGCAAGGAGCGGCCGGGCAAGGAGAGGCCCGGGAGGGGTCAGGGGAAGCCGGGAAAAGACAGGTCGCGCCGCCAGTGCTCGTCTTGAACTTGAGTCTCGCAGTCCGCAAAAGTCTATAATGAATCGATGCATCGGAGTAGCTGCGTGTAAAGTGCCAAGTTGTTGCTATTATTCACGGGGTATGGTTTGTTTACGACAATTAGCCACCTGACCGATGAGGGCCAGATGTGTTGGGACCTGTGCGCATGTAGAATGTAACACAGGCTCGCATGACTTGTGGACGTATGCTAGAAGCATGGTCTGCGTAGCTGGCATCGCCACAATCAAAACTCGACTCTTACAACTTGGGAACCTGACGTCAGTCACACAATCCACACGACGACTCACCCTCAGGGTCTTCGACACCATGGCGGCGGCCCAAACGGCAAAGATGATCGACAAGATGTGGATGGTAGAGTTCTTGTTTCCGGCAATGAGCTCGATAGTGCCGAAGGGGAGGTCGCCGTGGGAGCCCATGGCGAACCAGCCCGAGTGGACAAAGTAGGCCATCATGGCGTCCAGACCGAGCGACGACGGGATAGGGATGCCCTCGAAGTACTTGGACTTGCCCGAGGCGTCCGCAGGGATCAGAGCCACTGTGGCGTTGAACCGGGCGAGACGGGCAAGACCGCACGAAACGAACAAAAGAAGACAAACAACGTCGAGGGGGGTGCGAAGGCCCATAACGTAGCCGAGGGTGGCCGGGGCAACACCGAACGAGATGAGATCGGCGAGCGAGTCCATCTCCTGGCCGAGCATCGAACCGCCGCCCATCCATCGCGCCACCTTGCCGTCGAGAGCGTCAAATCCGAAGCCGAGCATCGGGAGAATAATGGCGGTGTAGAGGGTGCGCGTCGCATCCTCGGACAGAGGTCGGGGCAGGTTCGAGCTCTCCAGCAAGTAACGTGCTGACAAGAGGATCGACAATGTGCCACACACGCCGTTCATGATAGTGATCAGGTCCGCAAGACGGAAATTGCTGGGATGTCAGCGATGCTCAACTCCCGTCGAGATGCATGTCAGGATGCGGAGCAATTCCGCAGTCACAAGCCGACCTCGACGCCACTGACGCTGCAAGGCATGAGACACTCACCGGACGAGAGAGAAGTGACCATCGTCATCCTTGTACTGCTGGAGAGCCTTGCGCTTCTCCTCAGACATAGGGGTCACTGGCGAAACGACGGCGGTAGCCTCAGCCTTGACCGACGCAGAAGTACGTTTGGACATGTTTGGGGGTGCAAAGACGGGTGGGTGGAGTGGAGCAAGCGGAATAACGCGGGTCAAGCGTAATGCAAGAAGAGTACAGTGGCGAGTAAATCCCTCCAAGGATCGGGATCGAACGACCAACGTAACTGTCGGGGTTATATGGGTGTTCGACTCGGAAAACGTTGCTGCTTGAGGGCGGCCGGTGGAGAAGAAGAACAGAGGCGAGTGGATGGAGAAGCAACCTCCCCCAATCCGCAAGTCACGGTACATCATCATCACGACCAGGGAGCGGAGCGTACGGGGGGTAGCCAATAAGGACTCTTGAGCCCCACGCGAGTGACTTTGCGGAAGCAAATCGGGCGGCAAGACAACTTGTAAACAACAACATGACGGCTCACGAGTCATCTCACACGCTCTGGAGCCAAATACGGTCGATAAATACACAATCCAATCCCATCCCAACAACAGCAGCGTAACTTCCCGACAGAACACCATTATTGACGACATCCTCGGTTTCTTGTTCCCACGACTTCACGAGCCATCATGGACGTCCCGACGCACATCGCGGAACAGATACCAATACTCCAGTCCCTCCACGCCCAGCTTGCATTACCGGACGATGCACTCGCAAAGGATATGGCTAGAATTGATGAAGCCGTCCGTACCGCCATTCAGTCTGTTGTCCGCTCTCGTGAAGACGAAGTTGCGACATGGGAAGCAAAGATCAATGAAGAGAAGCGAGCCATCCACAGCATAGCCCGGGCGGTCGGCGACCGGGGAAGGAGTGTTCTTGCAGAGGAACGACGAGAAACGATGTTGAATCCTGTGAGTGCCATGCGGAAAGACATTTGTGCAGTATATCTGACATTTAGTCCCTGCCAGCACAGCACGAGCGCCTGATGCGTCAGACCGAGGAGCTCGAGAAGGTGAGTCGCCGTGGACTATTCGTATCTGACGAGTCAGGTGTATGAAGAGCGTCACGCCAAAGTCGAGGAGATGATGGCGACGCTCAGTACGCTGGCACGTTTACTTGGGCCGCCATTCGATCCGCCTGCGCCTCTGAAGGAGATCCCGGATAGTATGCCAGTTCCTGCTCGCGCGGCGCCTCGACGTTCGACCATGGCCCCGCTCTTGACTGCACCGACCACGAACACGAACAAACGCCTTTCCGCACGAAACACCACTCCCGAGACACCACCACAATCTCAAACGTGGATGGACGTCGGCGAGGATGTTATGGCGTCGCTTGAGAAGGCTGTCTCTGAAGCGCTTACTGAGAGGGTGAGTGCGACACTGCTGCATCTTTGGCGGCTGTCCGAAACTTTATATCTGACGAAATGCAGGACAACCGGTTGCATAACCTGGAGACAAACTTCGGCCACTTGGTCTGGTTTGCCTCGGAGCTCTGTCTGCCGCCCCTGCCGTTGGGCCCTCTTGACGAGTTCCCTGAGCACCTCTTGCTGCCAATTTCCATGGAGGAGACGCAGGGTGCGTTTGAACGATACACACAACTGCTTTCAACAATCTTGGCGGTCAACGAGCCGTGGGACGGAGAAGATGACGCAGACGCTCCAGACATCCAGGGCATGGACGGCGTCGAGCCCGAGATCGGCCTGTTACTCTGGGCGGAGCAGCTCCTGCACCTCTGGATCACCGAGAAGGACAATAGGGACAGCGAGATTCAGGAGCTGTACGAGAAGATCGAGCCGCTTTGGCAGCGCCTCGAGATCCCTCAGGAGGAGATTGACCTGTTTGTCGATAACAACCAGGGCAGCGGCGAGAGCACTATCCGGGCGGTGAGCATGATGCTGAACATTGCCGAGGGGACCAGCTGACAGACAGTATGAGGTCGAGCTCGACCGTGTGCTGGAAATTCGTAAGAGGTCTCTGAGCACTTTTATCGACAAGGTTCGAGAGGAGATTGCCAAGCTTCAGGACGAACTTCTGCTCAGCGACAACGAGAAGCTAGAGTTCGGCGCGTTCATCAACGACCAGTACTCGGAGGAGCTCCTGAAGGAGCACGAGGATGAGTCCGAGCGGCTGCGCGCCGAGATCAACGCCAAGGGCTCCATGTTGACAAAGGTCAAGGAGTGGAACAAACTGAGGAAGGAGGAGAGGGAGCTGGAGATCAGTGTGCAAGATCCGAACCGGTTCAAGACCATGCGTGGTCTCGAGTTCCTCAGAGAGGAGAAGAAGCGGAAGCGCGTCGAGAAGCTGAAACCCAAAATTGAGGCGGACCTGCTGGCATCCCTACCGGCGTGGGAGGAGGAGAACGGCCGTCCGTTCACGGCGAACGGCGAACGGGTCGTTGCAAGCATCGAGAAGGCGATCGCCGACAAGAAGGCAGCAAAAGGCGCTAAGAAGCAGGCCAAGCTGGGCATGGGCGCCCTGCCCCCGAGTGTTAAGGCCACTCCTGCACAGCCGGCCCGCCGCGTTGTCAGCAGCACGACACGCACCACGTCTAACACGACGCGGAAGCGCGAAGCGCCGACACCCTGTCCGCTAGGCGGGAATGGGAGTATGCTGAAGCGCTCGCGTATCGGGCAGCCTTCGGGGATGCGATCGGCGTCCTCTCGCCCACGGCTCGGTGGCATCCCCCGCGCAGCTGCCACGCCAACACCGGCATCCGGCGTCCGCGCCTTCGGCCAGCCGGCACTCGGGGCGCTCGCGAACGGCAGCAGGCCGCCACCCACGGCAACCTCGGCAACCAAGCCCCCGGACGTGTTCAAGTCACGCCCGATTATAGCAGTGAAGAGCAGGAAGAGCTTCAAGCCGCGCTCGAGCTTAGCAGCTGGTCTGCTGCGCGGCGTGGTTGAGGACGTACCGGTCGACGAGGACCTGTATTAGCGCAACAGATTCTGGCCCCTGCTATCCCTCCCTCTTTCATCCCCTTCGTGTCACATTTTTTGATTTCGGTCCTCTCTTTATCCTCTTTATTAGTATTAGTGTATCCCGTAGCGATTCTCAGCACGCCGTACACAGAAACACAAATCCAACAGACACTGTACTTGTAGACTTTTACTCTTGCGCGGATATGGCGTATGCGTATCGACGAATGGATGGCAATATAAAATGAAAGATACATGCTGGTCGTATAATAGGGCTGGTTGCGCATGCCCATTGAAAATGCTGTTATGATGAGTGTGCAGGGTATGAGATGATGGGGTTGGGGTTATTAGACGGCGGCAAAGTGCGCTCCGCCGTCGAGCAGAGCGCGGCGCGCCTTGTTGGAAAGGAGAGACTTCCAGAACTCGTCGCGGACCTCGGGGAGCGAGAGCATCGTGCGGTTCTCTGTTGATGTCAGCTTTTCCCAGTCCAACAAGAAGCTAATGGGGGTGACTCACTCGCGTCCCGGTGTCCAATGTCGAGAATGACGACAGTCTGAGGCGTGATTTTGAGCGCGCCCTCCTCGAGCAGCTTGGCGACGCGGGCCGGCGTGCCGACGGCAATGGCGACACGAGTCTTGCCGAGAAACTTGACCTGGTCCGCGACCTTGAAGTGCTTCGCGAAGAGCTGGGGTCAGCTTTGACGGGAAGAGTGAAGCTGGGCTGGGCTCACCTTGGCAATCTCGCCGCCTGGCCGGGGGATGTCGCGAACAGCGCGGACGACGTCAGCGCACCGGATACCCGACAGGGAGAGAATCAGAACACGCGGCGTGCCCATCGTCGGCTTCTTGGGAGCGTTGCGGAGGGCTGGGGTTAGCCAAGAACGAAGGTTCGGGGAGCTAGTGGGCAACTCACCATCAGTCAGACGCGCCTTGAGCGGATCGCTGCCCTCGCCGTCGACAGCCATCAGAGGGGGGAGCAGGTGCTTCGCTGTATGTTAGCTAACAACCGACACCACAGCTCGACTGATGCTCTACTCACTAGGGATAGCCCTGTCCTCAATCTCCATCGCCGTGCCCGCGGGGAAGGTCGAACGCAGGGAAGCCAGGAGGGTCTGGGCAAACTCCTCGATGGAGAGGCTTGACGGGTCCGCCGGCTCGGTGTACTCGGCTGCTCGCTGACTGTCAGCACCAGCTCCAGTGATGGGCTCGCCCACTCTACTCGCCTCGGACCTAGGAGCCCAGCTGGTGACATTGACCCACCTTGGCCGCCTTCCTCGCCTTGTCCTTTTCTCTCCGCCTTTTCTTAGCGTCCTTCTTCGCCTGATCTTCAGACACGGGCTCCACCGAGTTGTCCGAGTCGGCCGCCTTGCGCTTCTTGCTGATGGGCTCGGGCGCCTCCTCTTCATCAGACAGATACGCGCCCTCGTCCTCGCCGAGCTCGGCTCCCTCGTCGTCGCTGGCCATCAGGGAGGGGTCGAGCTCGAGCCCGTCGTCCAAATCGTCGCCACCGGTCTTAGGTTCCGCGCTCATCGTGTCAATCGTGCCGTTAACGTGGTCGTGGTCGTGGTTCTCAAGTGAGTAACAGTTAGAATTAGCATGACGCATGGCAAGGGGTAGCTTGACTGCTGCACTGAGCCAGCGAGCCAGCCTCCGCGAAACCTCCACCACACGGAGGGAAAATATTCCAGATCGGCAACTTGAGGGGCGTGAGGGACAGCCACGTGCCAGAGTGGGCCTCCGCACACCCGCTTCCTCCCCCAGCTCGCGTAGATGACCATTCCCACCCCCTCTGGTTGGTCGGGAGTGCTTCTCGACGTCGCCAAGTCCGTCCCAAGTCCGTTCGCTCCTCCGACTAGCAACCATGAGCGGCAACTTCAGACCACCGCCATCAAGGCGAGGTTCAGCCGATGCCGGGCCTTCGCTGCCGAACACGTCCATTCTGCGCGTCCTCACGAACACTCAGAACGCGAGTGCGGCCGTCTTCGGTGTCTTCTTCACGGCGCACCTTGCTGCGCCGATCGCAGCTGCCTTTGGCGGTCTGGAGGCGGCTGACAATGTCATGGTGAGTGCTTCCCGCTCCTCCTATCAAGCTTCTGCGCATTCTCAAGACACTTAAGCTGATGCTCAGATCCTGGGAAGGGAGCTCTACCTCCCGCTCGAGACTGCGCTCGTGTACGCCCCGCTCGCGATTCACGTCCTGTCCGGCGCCGCTCGCCGTTTGTTCATCACCTACAAGACGAAGGGAAAGGCGCGCGTATCGAACCAGTCCAAGGCTGGCTGGATCCTCATCCCGCTCGTCGTTCCGCATCTCTGGCTGCACCGCGTGCTCCCCGCTGAAGCCGCTGCTCCGATCAGCGCCATGTCTCCGAGCGAGTTCGGATACGAGTTCGCCGGATACGCAGCGCGGAGCCGGCCCTGGATGACTGCAGGGTACCTCGCCCTCACGACATTCGGCGTGTACCATGCTCTCATCGGGGGCATGCAGGTCGTCTCGTGGATCAAGCGCGCGGCGGGCGTCAAGCCGAAGCTGAAGGCTGTGACGTTCAACGAGCCCGAGGAGATCAAGGAGCGCCGCCTCAACCGCACGTTAAAGCCGATCTACAGTGTTGTTGGAGGTATTGTCGCGATTGTCGCCCTCGGACTGTTCCGTATGGCGAAGGACACGGATGCGCTCTCCGCCAGCACGCTCTTCAGGTATAGGGCTATCTATGACAGCGCGCCTTGGGCTGCGATCCTCCACTAGCCGCTAAACAGACGATGTATCATGACATATATGATTATGACGCAGTTGATGTTGGTGCTTGGCGAGCTGGCGTTGGCGAGCCCGAGCGCTGCCGGACGACGGGTGATCCGATGAATGTGTCGGAAACTGATCCAACGGCATGCCGCAGATGTGCAAGGCGCAGCAGGCGTCGGTATGCAGGAACGAGCCCAAGATCACCCAGGGGCTAGTTCAAGGCCGAACGTTGCCCAGACATGAGATAGCTGGCTCTTGTAACGTATGCGATGCAGAGTAACACACTCGTCACACGCTTAAGAGCGCATGGTAAGCGATGAGCGGCTGCATTGTTGGATTATGCATGCTTGAGGAGGCCCCAGCACCTCTCCACAACCCTCTATCCTGCAGCGCCGAGCTCGTTGCCGACGAGAAAGGGTTAGGAGTGGTGGCGTCGGGCGTCGAGCTTTGGCCTGGTGGCGTCCGACCTTCGGCCGCCCAGCGGTTCCCTCCTTCCCCTGTCGCCTTGGGAGGTGAAGCATCGTCGTTTCGCGACCCATCGGGAGACCGATGGGCGTACAGGCTCAAAGGAGTCGGGCGCTGGGCGCTGGGCGTCAAGGACGCAGACAAGGAGGCGGACAGGCAGCAGACCAAGGCCAGCTACGCGACCTGCACGAGCTATGCCAGCCGTCCGCGGCCGGTGAAGCCATGGCAGCCATGGCTACCTTGCCCGCTTGCATTGCTGCACTGTACCATCACTCGCTTCCTCAACTTGCACAAAAGTCCTTCGTCAACGTCCTACTCTCACGCTCACTCACTCGCATTCGCCTTTGCCACTCGAATCCTACTCTCGATCACGCACACTCGGCTGGCCCCTCATTTTAGTGCTTCTCGTAATATTCACCCGTCCCGGCATTTAATCTAATCTCGACCGAACCTTCCGTACCTCCTTTTCGACCAGCGACGACCTCCTTTGTCCTCCTCACCATCATCCACCACCCACCATGTCGACTATCTCGGCCCGCGGCAAGGTGACGATGAACGAGCTTAAGCTCCGGCGCTTGCTCGAGAACAATGCCAGGCTGCGCGAGGAGCTCGCCCGGCCGCGGGCTATGGTGTCTGTCGCTTCGCTCTCGTGAGTTTCCGACACCTGTGCTTGAACTGACTCCAGGCTCATCACCTACTGCCGCGAGACGCGTGACCCCCTCGTATGTTGGAACTATCCGCTGTGTACTAGAGCTCAGGCTAATGCCAGATCGCCTCCGTTTGGGGACCCCTTCAGAAGGGAGAGGATCCGTACGCCCCCGTCGAGGACGCGGGATGCTGCACTGGTGAGTTATCGCGCTTTGGACATTCAACTGACGTTCAGTCATGTAAATATCACACATTATCGCTTCACTCTTGGTCTCCATCGCTTTCTCATCGTTATATCCCTATGCACATGTACTCATTTTCGCTGTCCTCATTGCTGGTCTGATGGTCCTTGCCGCTCAACGCTCGATCGAGCCCGTTGCTGGCAACAAGCCAGCGTTGCTTCGATCAGGCACATTAGCTTCAGCATTAGCGGAAGCATAAAAGATTTGTAGTAGTCCGGTTCTAATTCGAGCTGGGTGTGATTCGCGATGACGGTGCCCCTCGCCCTGCCGGTGGAGGTCAGTTCAATGTTCTCGCCTTCCTCGACAGATACAAAAGGCGGTCCATTGTTCGACAGTCGACAACTTACCATCACCACGCCGCCCGCCATGCACTCCCTCGAGTACGAGGAGGAGTACGACGACGACCTCGACGACCTCTTCGGCGAGGAGGAGGACCCGCTCTTCGTCGACACGAGGAAGCCGGTGGCAACACCGGGTGCCGGGCCCTCGAAACCTTCATCGTCTGCGCCGGTGCGCATGCCCAAGGCCGACAAGGCGAAGCCGATTACGAGCGGACAAGAGTCAAGACGGAAAGAGAAGTTCAGTGCCAGTCGACGACTCGATGAACTGCGCATGAGAAAGGCAACGATACCCCCGCCACCATCAAGAGGTGTGCCGTCGCTGCGCAATCTCGCCATGTCCGGTGAGTTTGCGCACGCTCATTGTTCTCGTGATGAGGCACAGCTACGATCGAAGTGGCGAGCTAATGGCAGTTATTCTCTCCAACGCACCACGTATTTGGGACATCGGAGGACTCGAATATGGACTCTGTGCCGAGCTACTGGACCAGCTGCCGAGGGAACAGTTGGCGGAGGTGGAGACGGCGTCGGAGGTGAGTCGTGGCGGGTCGCAACGAGCAGAGCGAGGCTGGAATTGCCTATATTCGCTGCGAAAGGAGCTGAGAACCGCTTAGGATGAAGCTAACTCACAGCACATCAAACCGGACACGGACTGGCTGTGGGAGATCTTCGTCATCGAGGAGTACCCCTTATTCTACGAGACCTGCCGTGTCAGGAACGGCAGGCATAGGTCCTCGGGTTGGAGGCGGATGTATCATGTAAGCTGAACCCTTCTCTTCCCAGCTGACAGTTCAGAAAGCAGTCCAGGAGTCTGAGGAGAGGAAGGAACAAGCGATGGAGCGCGTAGCGGCTCGATACAAAGAACTCGACGCGCAGCGCGCCTCCAAGCGAGTAGTCGTCATGGAGGGTCTTGTTGCTCCGCAGAAGAAGAAGTCCGGCTGGGCATCATGGGGCGGAGGAGGGTCGCATTCTCTCTCTGGCGCGAGACGGGGTGCCAGTGCGGCGTCGACCTACGCTCAGAGCGGGGGCAACAAGGCGCTAGCGAAAGCTCGCGCCGAGAGTAATCGTGCCCGCTTAGCTCTCACGAAAGCGAGTGGACGATTTAGCGGCCCGCCAGTCGTGCGCACGCCGAGGAACGAGGTCGCTGCGCAGGTCGAGGAGGCCATGTTCTCCAACCCCTACGCCGGCCGCGCAAAGGTGGCTCAAGGTCCGCGCATTCCCCGCCCACGAGCTCCTTTGCCGATGGAACGGAGGGGCGAGCTCCCCTCGCACATCGTGCCGGACAAGGTCGAGACGCCAGGCGAGCGCTTCTCCCTCGGCTCCCGCGCACCGAGAGCCCCACGACTGATCGAGGAGAGGGAGAAGGGCAAGGGCAAGAACCGAGAGGAACCGGAACCCAGCAAACCAACGAGCTACTTCGAACCCAAGTCGAGAGTCCTTAACGCGATCTCGGACTTTACGAAGTTAGGTTCTGGCTCTGGTTCGAGCTCAAAGCGACCGAGAGAGGACCGAGTGAAGAGCGAGCGTAACGGGAAGAGGGTCAAGACGGAGGACGACGAGTTGTTCGGCTCGTCGCCCGTCAACTCGCCCCGACAGTCACCGCGCCATTCGCCTGCACCCGGGGTATCGACACCGAGGACGGCGTCGCCTGCTCCGGGAACGGGAACGCAGTCGCCAGCAGCGAGGACGGCGTCGCCGAGTGAGCTCGGCAGTGGTAGTGGGACGAACACGCCGCCACGACCTTTGCCGATGCGACCGAGGAAACCGCAGAATCTCGAGAGCGTCTTGTTCATGAAGAAAAAGAAGCCTGTCAAGCGGCCATGAGTCTCTGGTACGTGGCCGCTGGCCGAGTATCCAGACTCCGGATGAACAGTACATCGTAGATATCAGGACATAGCGTAGTCGTTCGTACTCAGCACTGCCACATTGCATTAGCATTAGTGGATATTATAGGAGTGAAGGGGGAGTATACATGTATCATAAACTTGCATTGTCAGCGATGAATCATCTATGTGTCTGGGTGTGTATTAGGTGGTCATCGAGTCCATAAATCTATTCGGTACAGTGTTCTACCCTACATCATCTTCATACCCTCGTCACTGTGTCTCCGTCGTCGCTCCTCAGTCCTCACATCCTCGCCTCTCCCATGAGAAACGAGAGAGAAGAGAACGACGACAAGGACGAGAGCCTCGGAGGCTGTGCCTGTGAGGGTGGGATTGGTGGCTAGTAAGTACTCTGGCTCTTGACCGCATTGGCCCTAGTCCCCTGAATTGCACACAGGAAGGCAACGACAGCGGCGCCCTTTTATCAGTTCGGAGCCAGTAGCGACAACTCACGCAGCCGCCGACGGAGAACCAGAACAAGGACCCGATATGGCCGGAAAGAGCGCCCTCGGACACGTCCCAGATCCGGGCGCGGAGGACCTGGGTGTCAGCTCGCGATCTGCTGGCCGACAGCTCTGGACAGAAGAGGGGGGAAAGAGGAGACGTACCAGGACAATAGCCAAGTTAACGCCGAAAGCAGTGACGGCCGCAAACTTGGCGAGCACGATGGGGATTAACGCGAGCTGTGCGTTAGCTTCTCCGCATGTAATCCTCCCAAAGCTAGCGGTCTGCATGGAGTGGGCCTATAGACTTACCACGGCAAGCAGGCGGAGACGCGTGACCCAGCTCAGCAACCAGATAATCGCCGCGATGCCGGCCAGACCGCCAGCGAGAGGGTTAAGGACCAACGCGACTGAAAGGGCGCGGTAGCGGTTTGGCTTGTCGATGCTGATGCCGGGGAGGGAGGGGAAGGGGTAGCCCAGGGCGGGGGAGGTGCAGTTCTTCGCATGGGCGGGGCTGGGCGTCAGCTGTATTTCGAGCAGTTCTTAGCTTGTAGGGATCGGGTGCTGAGACGGAACGGGGAGGGGTGTTGCGGAATGGTGAGAAGCAGTGGAGAGGAGTGGTGGCGGAGGACATGGTCGCCCCTCCCAGTTGGAGAGGCATCATTGCAGGCCGTCGCAGTGTGCCTAACCTCACAACATTGCTCCGCCCTCGCCTCGCCCTGGGTTCTCCATATCACCATACCCCTTCGTCTCCTCGTCCCCTCGTCCCCCCATCCCCCCATCCCTCGCCCTCGCCCTCAACACACCCATTCCTCTTCACTGCACCCGCTGCGCGGCTGCAGCTCAAAGCCCACTCACTCAAACTGATAACAAATCCCCAGCACGCCAATCTGAACCACAGTTTCGCCGCCCTTAGCAAGCACGTTGAGCTCCTCGATCTCCTGTGCGTACTGCGCCGCGTCGGGCTGCAGCTTGACCGAGATCAGGTCCCAGTCCTTCTTGATGGGCGCGCCGACGGTGGCGAGGACGTAGAGCGCCGTGGCGGCGACTGGGCGTCAGCTTACCCAGGGTGCGACTAAGCTGCGGTCTGTGTTGCAGGGGAGGCGGGAGGTGCACTGCAATGGGTGGGAGTGACGGAGGGAGAAGAAGTGGAATGAGAAGCAGTCCTGCGGACTCCTGGGACTCACGCAGGAAGAGCAGCGCAAGGGCTGAAACGCCGTGACGCATAATCGTTATTGGAAGATGGCGAGAAAGTGTGTAGCGAAGAGAGACTGTTGAGAGTCGGATCGATGAGGCAGTGGGTCTGTGAAGGTCGAGGCAGTGGGCGATCAGAAGCCGTGGGCCGTGGTAAGTGAGTGTCAAACTCGGTCTGAGTGTGCTACGAAGATGAAGGAGAGGCAGATCGCAAGATCCACAGATCGAGGTTTATATGTGCTTCGAGCTCCCTCCCCTTTCCCCTTACGCAATGCGCGAGAGGGCTAGAGTGCGAGGAGACACCGCACCTCTCGTACCCCTCGCAACTTCCAGTGAGATCCGACTACGCCCCCCCTCGCGTCCGTTGGCGCACGGAATACACGCTGCGCCCTTGGTCACGTCCTTCGACGCCAGGCTGGAACATGATTCCGTGTCATCGCCTTGGACGTGACGCCTTGCGGGGAGCCTTTGATGCTGGGAGCTTGTGGGCCTGCATGTAGCACGTCCTTGAGTCCCAAACAGAGACAGAGACGGGTGGCTTGCTGGAATGACCATTGCTGTTGTCTGCAGTGAGTGACTATGGCTGGGCTGGGTGCCGCGGAGGTGAGAGCGAGGTCAGATCTTGTGCTGCGGCGTGAGATTCTTGGCACGTCCGCATGTCCTCAATCCTTCCGGTGCACTCGAGTGCGTCACTTGTGCGAGATGGGGCCGCAGGGCGTTATGCATGTGATTGCTTGAGTGGTGCTAGTGGTGTATGACTTGAGCAAGGGCACACGTACGCGTCGTTGTGGGGCGCAGCACGTGAGGGCTGCAAGCGGGGCAAGGATGCCCCGAGCTGGAATTTTGCAATCGCCGGACATTACTGATAAGGCTATCGGGCGGCCGTCGCGGACGGGCGTCGCGGCGCTGTCGAGCTTCGATGCTGCGGAGTCATATCGTTCCGCGGAGCGGGCATGTCCGCCCAGCTTTCAGACTGTGAGGGTTCTCCATATTTCTCCTCTGAGTGTTCTATCCTCCGACGTCTGTGGCGCACTTCGGGACTTCACACCCACCACTTCTCCTTGAACGGAATGATGGGGTACAGCGACGGCGTGCTCGCGTCTTTCTGTCTCTCCTTCTCCGCGTCTTTCTTCGCCGTCTCCCAGCTCGGCATTGTAAGATCGACTTCAGATCGGCCCAAGCCAGTAGTCCGCCCCGTCGAGATGGTTGGTAGACCTTGCCAGTGCATCTGCCCCGGGACGAAACCGCGGCCATAACTCTCCGGGGCGCTTTCGTGCCACAGCGGCGCGAAGGCTTGGAACACGGTTGGCATTCCTGGTCCTTCCCTGCTCCTTTTCCTTGAGCCCGGGGAGGATTCTCGAGTCGCGTGGTTCGAGGAAGAGCCGCCGCCGTCCTCGGTTGCTTCCATGGTGGACTCGGATTGTTCGGCGAGCTTAGCGAGATGCGCCTGCTGCTGGCGCATGTTGAAGAAGGTCGCCATGTCCTGTACGCTGATGACGATGTCTTGCCAGTCGGTCATGCGGCCGCGGTTGTCGTCTCGGCATTGAGGACCGACGACAACGTAGCCTGCCTGCTTGGCTGCTTCCACGTGCCGCCTAGTCCACGCGTTGCTGAACATGTCTGCCGGCATTGAGGGGTAGATCAACACGGGCTTGTTCGGCGCGAGGGACCGGAGAAGACGGAGTGGCATAGTGTCGCACGCTCCGACGGAGAGGGAAGCCAGCAGCGAGGCGGAGCACGGGGCAAGGAGGAGCATGTCGGCCCACTGGACGAGGCGGGAAGGGAGCGGCACTTGCGAGTCGGTCCACTGCTGTCAGCTACTGCGATCGAAACGCTAGCTACCTTTTCAGAATCATCGTCGTTGTCCGACCAGATACGCTTGATGCCTCTCGGGCCGCTGCTGGGGCACTCGGCGAGTCTTGCGTCGACATCTGTCTGGGAGATGTGCTTCAGCCCTTCCCGGCTCGCGGCCAGTTGCAGGTCTATCGACGGGTCCTGTGAAGTCAGTACGGCAATCTGTAGCACCGACGTTGGGAAAGGAGCGGAAAACATTGGGGGAGGAAGACAGTGAGCGAAGCAAGATCAGGCCAGCACAAACACAAAACAGGGAAGGAAAGAATTCCGCTCTACCCCGCAGATATCACGACTGTTAGACACCCCGCAGTTTGTTGCCCCGGAGTGACTAGGCGCCGCTACGGGTGGACGATACCCCGCAACGGGCAGGACACAGAGCTGTAGTGTGCTGTATCCCCGCGGGTTTAGACTGTCTACTGGACCGCCTCCAAACACTAACAGCAGTCCTAGTCACAAGACATCGCTGGGCTTCGGATAACAACAACTCGAAGGTGGAGGGGAGACGGTGGGGCTCCTGCTCACCTTGGACAGAGCCGCGATCAGTTCCAGGATGGAGTTGCCCGCGGCTGACCCAGCGACGACGAGGAGGATACGGAAGACACCATCTGGCACATTTGGTCGCTCGAGGGCGTCGGGCGCGGCGTTCGGGCCTGGACCGTTCACGTTTGCTTGGCCGGGGCCGCTCATGTCAGCGAGGGCAGAGTCGCGGGCGGTGCTCGTGCGGTCTTGGACGTCCATGACATGTCCATGGCCGGGGTCGTCGGGCAGGGAGTGAGTTGAACAAGGCAGGACAGGAAAGGAAGAGTGTAGGGCCGAGCTTGATCCTCGACAGAGACCTTCCCTCCGCCGTTGACCGGCGTTCTTGGGCTTTATCGATGACGAAGTGCACGGTGGGTTTGAGAAGAGATGGCGGCCGATTAGCGGATCGGCACTGCATTCCCACGATGACCTTCTTCCCCGCAGGACCGCACACGCTGCAACGGCAGGCTCGGCAGCGGCATCGGAACCGGGTTCTACGTGGGCCCAGGTACGATCAGCCGAGAGCAGAGGCTGGATTTTTTTTTTTCAGAGTCTGGTTGTTACTCGGACATCTGACCGGAGCCCTTGTGCCGCCCTTGCGCGCCTTGCGGCTTGACGGCTGTCCTCGATGAAATCCCTGCCGCTGTGCCGCATGTGCCGGTCATCTGCAAAGCCTACAGGCTGGCCAGGCTGGGACCAGGGCCGGAAGGGCCGTTCTCAATCGACCTGGCGCATCACACAAGCCAAAGCGTGCCGGACGGACCGGGAGCCCTGGCTGGTGGATCCTGCAAGTCCTCATTGTGTGCCGCATGGTTTACATTCAATTGTAATCGCATGTTTACTCCCGCTAATCACTGTTCCTACGTTTGATTTGACTGTCAGATCGGATCCACACCCATCCACGAACCGCGGGAGCATATTTTCCACCACTAGCGCTTAGACGCGGCCTACATTCGCCGCGCTCCTCCAAACGTCCCTCCTCCTTATTTCGAGCCGGGTCACCACCTCTGTTCTCTTTCTCTCCAACCTCCCGCCCCTCCTCCTCCTTCTTTTTCTCTTTCGCAGACCCATCAGCGGAAGCCGTTCACTCCTTTGCAATGGTTTCTCTTCCCGCCCCCGGCCACGGGCCGATCATCACCGCAATCAGGTCGACCTGGAACACCCTCGACCTCCCCAAGCCTCCTTCGGAGCTCATCGAGTGGATCCGCGGCGCTACTCCTCTCTCGACCAACAAGGAGGTCGTCGTTGCTATTGCGACCTACTTCATCGTCATCTTTGGTGGCCGTGAGCTTATGCGGTGAGTAGTCAAGACTGGCGCTTTGGAGTGATGGCATCAATCGAGTAAACAATGGTACCCGGTTGTGTGTCTTGTGCTGTTTCACAGCCGGGACCGCATACAACGCGTCCACACGCGTCAAACTGTGTCAGCCATGATCAGGAGGACAGATAACACAGTCCCCACTGCTCATGGAGCGTTTGACGCGCTGTGCGAACCTCCCAGTGGAGACCGAGCGTGGACCAAAAAGTTTGGATTTCTCGTGGAATCCGCTGTCGGCATCGCTCCACCTTATCGCCATTCACTCCACCGCCGGTAAACGCGTAAACAAATGCTGACATCTGTGCAGCAACCGCGAGCCCTTCAAGCTCAAGATCCCCTTCCAGATCCACAACCTCATCCTGACGACTGGATCGGGTCTTCTGCTCGCCCTCATCCTTGAGGAGATGTGAGTTCGGCTGACGTGGCGGCGCCAATTCATGGCGTTCGACCAACGATCGTTGGATCTTGAGCTTACTGGTCCAGCATCCCCCTCTACATCAAGCACGGCTTCTACTGGTCCATCTGCAACCACGGCTCGTTCACCAAGACCCTCGTCTCGTACTACATGATCAACTACTACATCAAGTATGTTGAGCTCATCGACACTGTGTTCCTGGTCCTCAAGAAGAAGCCCCTTGGTGAGTACTAGCTTTCCGGGCGCCGAACGAAAGCTAACCTCTCAGCGTTCCTCCACGTCTTCCACCACTCCGCCACCGCTGTCCTCTGCTACACCCAGCTCAACGGTGAGACCTCGGTCCAGTGGGTCGTCATCTCGCTCAACCTCCTCGTCCACGTCCTGATGTACTACTACTACTGGGCCACCGCTGGCGGCCGCAAGATCTGGTGGAAGAAGTACCTCACCACCATGCAGATCACCCAGTTCATCATCGACCTCTTCATCGTCTACTTTGCCACCACCAACCACTTCTTCACCAAGTGGGGCATCAACCTCCCCTGGGTCCGCGATTGCGCCGGTGCCGAGTCGGCCGCCACCTTTGGCTGTGCCATCCTCACCTCGTACCTGTTCCTCTTCATCTCCTTCTACCGCAAGACCTACAAGAAGGGCGCCGCGAAGAAGGTCAACGGTGCCAAGAAGACCAACTAAGCGCGCAACGCTTGGGCCTGCGAGCGGAGCGAGCTAGCCTGTTGGTCAGTCGGCGACGTGAGCGGGCGGCGCGACAGGAGCGTGTCGGTCTCAAGTTTTGGAGTGGAGGCCGGCGCGTGTCCAGACGACGGAGTGTAAGGCGCGGCGGCGGATGATCTAGGCAGTTGTGCCAGCGAAAGTGCGGGGTCTGCACGTATTCTCGGACCTTCGGTCCAACCCTCTCATTCTTCTCTTCGAACCCCCTCCCATCCTATCCTATCCTATCCTCTCCTCTACACCCTCCCGCGAATAAAGCAAATATACCTATCAATAGATCATAGCGACCGGTTACGCAACTTAGAGCGGCCGTATGAACTCGCTACGTAATCAAGACCCGAGTACTTGGTACAGCTGCATCTCTAATTCAAACTTCTACTGATGACCCCGTTGCTAGAACTTGGGAGATCCAGACAACGGCGTCCCCGTCAACGCCTGGAGATCGTTCGTGTCCCGGACCAGGAAATCCCACCACGCCATACTGAGCGGGATCGTCGCGAGATGCCAAAGCGAGTGGGCATCGATACTCCTCAGAATGGGCGGGAAATCGAGGAGTTCCAGACTCATAGCGGCCGTCGTGAGCAGTGTTAGGATGGCGGGCGTGAAAGCCCCGGGGGGGCGCTTGGACTTGTGCGGGTTCCAATTAGGGCCATAGGGCCACGGCCACCCGACCTTCCTTCCCCCCACAGCAATGCCGGGAAACTTGACGACGAAAGAGAGAGACCACAGGATCCACAGGAGATTGCCTATTGTGCCGAGGACCATGGCGACGGCGACGTGGTAGCCGTAGGGGAAACGGGGGAGGGAGGAGACGTAGATGAAATGGCTGAGGACGAAACCGCCGATGAGCGTGCAGAGGATGAAGCGGAGGGTGGGACGCGAGAAGGAGGCGGAGGGCGTCTGGATGTTGAAGATGCGCAGGAGGGCGTAGAGGAGCATGTACGCTACTGTTATCATGGCGGAGAAGTAGTCCAGTTTCTCGGTCCAGGGGACGTCTGGATGTCAGCTTGCCCTCCGCCAGTCTCCCCTCAGTCCTCAAAGTGTAGACTCACCCCTGGTGTGGAAGACCGAGCTCCAGAGCCAAGTGTTCATCTGAATCCACGCCGCAGCCTTCAACCACGGCTTCAACGCATTAGAGTCCGGCACCCTCTTCTCCAGCATCTTGAGTCCCTTCCAATGAACCCAGAGATTGCCCAGGGAGAAGAGGACAGAGAAAGGTTCCTGCACCCCAAAGACGCGCCAGAAGGCCCATTTCCCAAAGAACTGGTGGTAAGACGGCAACTGCCCCGAATCCGAGAGGTTGGTGACCGTGTGCGAACACTTGTACGCGCAGTTGGAGGCGCAGGACCAGCCCAGGACCCGCAGGATGGGAGAGAGATGGCAGGGCTCGCCTTCGCATGCGTTGACGCAGGAGCGGAAGACCTCGAGTCTGTCCCCACTAGACGCCGAGACGAGGCCGACGAGCGACAGTGCGAGGAGCGTGAGGGCCCATCGCGGCGTCGGTCGTAGTGATCGGAGGACCATCATGACGGTGCTGATCGTCAGCAAGCTGGTGGTCAGTCAGCAGAGAGGTAAACGGTGGTAATGAGAGAGATGTGTGAAACGTTGTTGACAGAGCGGGGCATGGGCGTGCCTACGAAGTCTCGGCAGGGTGTAGGGTACGGCCGGTGATATCCGCTTGTCCATGACGCGTATCCTTTGGCGTGCAACGTGAAACTTAGTCGTGGGCGGGACCTGATTAGGCCATGTTGCACTTACGCCGCTGACAACTGCCAATCCACGTTCAGGTCCTTTGCCATCGCTACGTACCCAACGTCAACGTCTGCTCACTGCCGGCCACATCAGCCTTGACTCGCAGCGCTCGTGAGACCGGCTTTCGCTCGCTGCGCTCGCTCCAGTCACGTAGTCACGATGGACCGCCGATCGCCATCTCAGCTCTCCCCGCCACCACGCCGGGCACAGTTCGACGTCGAGGACGCAGACCTGGACGAGACGTCCGAGCACGCGACGCTCCTGCGCAATGCCCGGCAGGCGAGGTCATTGCGGCCAGGCGGCATCGTCGTTGGTGGCTACAAGGTATGTCCTGACTTCAGCGACCGCTAGCATACTGCCTACCCCTACTATGCTGCGCGCTCTCAGTTCTGAGGAGGGCTCCCGACTTTTGTCGGCAGACCAACTCTACCACTCTTTCTAACCAACGATGCGCCAGATACTTCCCCAGCACTTGCTTCACCGGCGTGTCCGGCCGCTCCCCCGCCGTTTAATCAATCCTAACACGCAGCTGCCGCGACCACACGTCCTCGTCCTCGCGGTCCCCTTCGTGGTGCTCATCCTCATCGTCCTCTTCCACCGGCATGAGGAGAAAGTTGCGCGGAGTCGGCCTCTGCTCAGCAACGGCACACACTCCTTCTACCCGACGACATTAGTTGTCTCCCTCGACGGCTTCAAGCCTGCCTACCTGACGGACAAGTCGCACCTCGTGCCCAACATTCTCGCGCTGGGCAAGAAGGGCATCACCGCGGAGAGCATGCAGCCGTGCTTCCCCTCCCTGACGTTCCCGAACCACTGGAGCCTGATGACGGGCCTGTACCCCGAGTCGCACGGGATTGTCGCGAACGACTTCTGGGCCAAGGAGCTCGAGGAGGAGTTCCACTTCAACCACCCCAACTCGCTCGATGGGCGGTGGTGGGGCGGCGAGCCGCTGTGGGCCGTCGCCGAGAAGGCGGGGAGGAAGTCGGCCAACATCATGTGGTGAGCTGGCACAGTTGGAGAGAGCTGACATCACAGGCCGGGACCACCGTCAGTCAGCACGGGCACGTCGCCGAGCTTCTTCGTGCAGTACAAGGTGAGTTTCCTTGCGCGTTGCCGACCTGACGGATCAGAAATCTAGTCCGGAGGAGAAACTTAACACGCTCAAACATTACTTCAACATGCCGCCCGAGGATGCCCCGTCGCTCATCTTCAACTACATGCCTGAGGTAGACCAGGCAGGGCACCGCGGCGGGCCGGACTCGTCCAACGTCGAGACCGCCCTCGGCGTCGTAGACGCATTCATCGGGGACCTCGTCTCGGAAATTGAGACCCGCAACCTGACACACATCGTGGACCTGATCGTCCTCAGTGACCACGGCATGACGAGCCTGTCCAAGAACCGGATCATCTTCCTGGACGACGTGCTCGAGAAGGACTTTGCACAGATCAAGCACAAGGATGGCTGGCCGAGTTTCGGGCTGCATTTCGACGAGGAGGGCGACATCGAGCCCGTCATGGAGCGCCTGCGGGCGGCAAGCACGGGCGAGAAGCGCATGAACTTTACGACGTACACGCCGGCCACTATGCCGGAACGGTGGCACTTCAGCCACGGTCCCAGGATTGCGCCGGTGTACCTCGTCCCGGACCTGGGATGGATCCTCACAGACCACGTGAGTCGCGAGCGCAGCGAGCGCGAGGGCAGAGAGCGCCAGCTGGTGAAGTTCTCGGTAGCTGACAGGCCAGGAAGAGTACGAGCGCTACGAACGAGGCAACAAGATGGTGAAGGGGTGTCATGGATTCGGTGAGCTGCGTTCCTCGCGTTTTCAAGCTGACAAACAGACAACAGGGAACCAGACATGCAGGCCATCTTCTTCTCGCGGGGCCCCTTCGCGACGCGTCTCCGCGAGACTGTCGCGAAGAAGAACGCAACGAAGGTGAAGGGGTGGAAGTCGATTGATCCGCCGATTCTGGAGCGTGAGTGTGGAGCGAGGGGGGTTCCGCAGGACCCTCCCTGACCCCCTCCCTTCTACATTTCCTGCATTCTGATATGGGAGGGAGGAAGTAGGGATGAAGCTGTGCGGCAGATGAGGAAGCTGACATCAACAGCCTTTCGCAACCTCGAGATCTACGACCTGGTCCTCCGACTCCAGAATATGTACGATTTCGCGGGTCCCACAAACTCGTCGACGTTATTCTGGAACAAGTACCTCAACCCTCCGACTCCGGCCAAGAGTGCAGTGCCCGCGGAGGAGTCAGGGTAGGGGTCATCTGACGCTAGATTGGTGTTTTTGCTTGTTGTATCATCTTTTAAGAAATCAGTATGGACATTTCTTTTACGAGTATTTGAATATGTTGTTGCGAGATGGGGTATCAGAGGTGGGGAGTAGATCTTCCGGGACCGGCCGAGTTGGCCATTCCATCATTCGAATCCGATATGCTCGACACGCCCTTCCCTTTCCTGGCAAGCCATCGCAATCTCACACGAGCCCCATGACAGAGTTGACAATGTGGCACAGCAAGTCTTGAGGCCTGCGTTCCGCAAGCCCGACCTGACTTCAAGCCTTCGAGGCTTAGTTGATCACGCCTCGGAGCCATTTTCATGTTGTCCTTGTGCGGCTGATCGCGATAAAACCTGACTCCGCCCGACTCCGCCAACGTCCGCTCATATCGGCGACACATACATGGAAGGCTTCGCGATTGTTGTTAAGACTGATCGGTGCCTCGATGCCTAGCTTCGCCGACGCCTCGCGCGATCACACATTACGATTCCGCTCGCCTCACGTCATCGCTGAACCCATCCTCGCCACCCACTGACCGGCCCACGCCTGCTTCCCCTCTCGAATCTCACAGCCCACAGCTCGCAACTTGCCTCGCTCAGCTCGCGCCTGCGGCGCTCGCATGCCTTGAGCATCATAGTAATACATCGATTAACACAAAGTATAGACGAAGGTATATGAAGACACGTCGGCTGTGAACGAGACGATAGATACCTGGCCCCGCCCGTAAGGGTTGCGGGGCTTACCAAAAGAATGTAATAGACAGTAGTGTGGAGGGAGAGGAGATAGAGATGAGAGAGAGAGAAACCGTAAGCCAACGACTTAGTTGTCGCTGTACTCGACGTCCTTGAGGAGGCCGCCGCGGTCGTTGCGCTCGATGGCGCGCATCGAACGACCGTACCAGCCCTCGGTCTTGCCGCGGATCGCGTTGTAGACGGGCGGGCCAGGCTCGTGCGAGCTGACGTCGTCGTCGTGGTGGAGCGCCGACTTGTCGAGGATCGCCGTCGGAGAGGACATGGCGTCGAACTCGGTCGTGCTGTTCGGCGAGAGGCTGTCGGGACCCGAGCTGGAATGGAAGCGGCCACCGCTCGTCTCGACGTGCAGTCCGCGCGAGAGCTTGGACATGCGAGTGTTCTTCCACTTCTTGCCCTCGCCCGGGATCGTGTTGATGCTGTCGAAGGGGTTCGTGATCTTCTTGTCGTCGGCCTCGTCGAGCTCGGCGGCAACGTCGGAAGCGACGTAGGGGTACAGGCGAGCGAGGTCGGCCTGCGTGCCGCGGCAGAACTCCTGCACGCCGTGCGCACGGAGCAGCATCGTCTGCGACTTCGTGAACAGGCTGTACGGCGTGTAGACAAAGGGAGCGGGAGGCTTGTCCGACTCGCTGCGGCCAGACTTGACGCCAGGAGCCTGGACGCCAGAAGCGCGAGACTGGACAGGGGTCATGCGAGCCTCGGGGGCGCCGAGGACGACCTCGAGCATGATCATTTGCGCGGGGACCTTGTCGTCCTGGTCGGACGTCGGCAGGTCGAGGATCTCGGGTGAGAGGCGGGCAATGTTCTGCAGGTCGGGCCAGCAGCGGAGCGCGGTCGTTAAAGCTTCAATGGCGACAGCAATGGCGGCCTGGAACTCGTACAGCGCTTCGTCGAGAGACATCGTGGAGCCACTGTCGGACGCCTCGGCCTCCTGCACAGCGTCATTGCACTTCTGCAGTACCTCGGCCATGCTGAGGTTGGCGCATTCTCGCACAAATGTGCGCATGGAAGGCGACAGCGGGTAGCCAACATCGGGGAGACGGTAGGCGGGGATTTGGTGACGGGCAAAGTTGTAGACGAGGACATCGAGGCCAGAGTCACCAGCGGGGCGAACACCGAAGAGACCGAGGTAGGCACCACCGGTCTGGACGACGGGGCGGGTGCCACGCTTGGCGTAAGTCTTACAGGCGGACAGGAAGACGTCCATCTCCTGCTTCGAGACACCCATGTTGTCGGCGAGAGTCTTGGAGAAGAAGCGGGTCTCGGTGAGACGGTATCCACGGGCGAGGTACGAGTCAATGTTGTCAGACGAGACACCAACAGTTTTGTCGCCCGAGGGAGTGTCGTGCGAGGCGGGAGCACCGCTGCCGATCGTACGGACGATGAAAAGCATGACACCCTCCGAGTTGTGCAAGTTCAGGGTAATACCGTGGATGGAAGACTCATCGTCCGGGCGGATAGGGTTGTCCTTCTCGTCGACGCCCTTGTCACGGTTGTCCTTCTCACGAGTGCCGGTCGTAAGCACACGGTCGAACATGACGCCGAGCGACTCAATCGACAGGTCGAGCTGGTGGGCGAGGAGCACGCACGCCTCGACGAAACGCGAACGGAACAGAAGTTGCTCCCAGGCGGAGCGGTTCATCGAGCGGTCGGACGTGGGCGGGGCCTCGGTCTTCTTGCCACGGGTCGTGATCTCGCGGAGGATACGAGGAACGAAGGGCGTGATGACGGGCCAGTTGAACGAGAGCTGATACAGCCACTGGAAGGTGGGGCGACGGGGGTCCAGCTCACCGAGGACGCGAGCGAGCTCAGCGTCCGTCTGGATGATCTGCATGGGGATCGTACCGTCGTGACGCACAAGGAGCTTGCCGGTCTCATCGAAGGCGGCAGAAGCGACGACAATGTGACGGGCGCGGTTACGGATGTCACGACGAATAAGCCAGTCGATGATGGAGATGCCGACGGAGAGCAGGATGATGCACGCGCACATGACGGAAATGGCCACCGTCAGACGGATCGACTGGCGGTCGTCTGTGGCAATCGCATTGTAGTCGACGCCCTGCTTGATGTAGTAGCTCTCGCCGCCGACTCCGAGGTAGTGCATACCACACACAGCCGCAGCAAGGAAGATGGCACAGAGACCACGCTTCCAGAACGAGTCCTGCCACTGCTCACGCAGACGGAAGAAGAGACCGAAAGCGACGGTGGCGGCAACACATGCAAGGATGAGCGCGAACACGACCGTCACGGCGGTGTAACGGACGTCGAGGTAGGGGAGCTTGAACGCCGCAGAGTAGTGCATGAGACCGACTGAGACAGGGTCAGCATTGTGCGTTCGGAACCATGCGGTCGCTTGCGGCTGCAATTGCAGGGATGACACTCACTGGTGAGACCAACAATGATGCCAGAGATGAGACCACGCCACCAGATGAATTCTGCCTCCGAAGCGAGGAACCAGAACGCAAACGAGGTCGCGACCAGAGGAATAAACAATGACATGACAGTCATGCCCGCAGAGAACTGCATGTACCATTGTACACCGTTCTTCTCGGGTGTCGCCTGAAGTCGGATCGAAATCATCGAGACGAAGTGCATTCCCCACACCGCGACGGCTGAGAAACAGACGGCGGCAAGGAGCAGCAGGATCAGGTTTCGGAAACCACGGGGCGACGTGCGGCGACCCAGGACGAGAAGAGTGGCATACGAGCCAAGGATGGACACAAGGATGGACGCGACAAGCACGCCGGCTTCGGGGCGGATGGGGACGGCGCGTCGGTTGTCGGCGTACCAGGCCGCGAGCGCGACCTTGTCTGCGGATGTCAGTGTCACGTCTTGCGTAGGTGGTGAATTCGGCCGGGCGCGGCCTGGTGAGGAATGCAAAGCCCTATGTTGCGCCGAACTACTGCGTGTGCACCATGTGCTATCGCACCGCAGCCGCGGTAGGAATGCACGTTGGCACGTCTGCACACCGATCCGCATTGCAGTGTGCAGTTCCGTCGACGCCGCCTTCGGTACCGTGCACACGCAGGCGGCGTCGATGTCGGTGCACACACGCACACACGCACAGGCTTGGGCAGGCCACATGTGCAGTGCGGGCAGGATTTCGTAAGGCAGGGACCGTGATACTCACTACCCCAGAGGTCGTTAGGGGGCCACTTGGACCACATGATGGGCGATTAAGGTGTCGGCGGCGGCGAACGAGCGTCAATCTACCGTCGGGTGTGCGGGAGGCGCTTCGATGCGTAAGTTTTCAGAAATGGGAAAGAGAGAGGGGGAGAGAGAGGTTCTAATCGAGACGAAGGGATGAGATGAGGCGGAGGCGGCGGCGTGATAGAGTCGGTCGCTGAATGCCCGAGTAAGTGCAAGGACAGACAAGGTTTTGGCTTGTGCACGGTAGAGCTAGCGGAGGGAGGGAGGGGGTGGGTGTGAGTGTTGCGGCTGGCTGTTGGTGTTGGCGATGGAGCAAAGGTCAAGAGTTGGGTTCGCTGCAGCACGGGCAGAGGACGCTACAAGTGACTACCGCCGTGGGTCGTGATCTGGGGTGCGGGGTCTGTGCTTCGTCGTTCTCAGAACAAGGAAGGGCCAGGCAAGAGATGGCGTTTTGAACAGAATTTGGGTCAGACGCCGTACAGCCGTGTCGAATTGATCGTTCGCTGGAACTGGGATTGACGCCGAGATCCGAGTTTGCGCTGAATTACGGTCGGGCCGTCGGAAGAAGTGGTGACGGAGGGAGGGAGTCGAAGTGTGCAAGGAGTCGAGAAGACGGAGCTCTCAACTTACCGAGCAAGATAAGAGAGTGTGAGGATGGGAGATGTGGAGAGATGAGACGAAGTCGCAAGATGGTGAGCAAGGGGAGGGGTGAAGCCTAAGTGCAGGCAGGTGCAGTACTGCCGGCGTAGTCCAGGTCAGCTGGAGAGCTAGAGTGCCTGGCGCCCGGCCAGACTAGGCTGGGTAAGCAGCTGTGGAAAAAGCGAGGCAGGGCAGAGGGGCAGCCGGGCAGAGCAGGGCGGAGGGAGCAAGCAGAGCAAAGGCGCAAGAGATAGGGAGGGGTCTGGCAGAACTAACCATTCCAAGCCCCTGGCCTCGTATGGTCCTCTGCACTCCCTCGATCGGGCATGAAACCCGAGGAACGCGAGGGGCGTCAACCGCGAGGGCCAGAGCAAGCAACTGTAGGAGCTGCATACACCGCACCCCTTGCTCCCTTGTTCCCTGACAGGGTCCTGGCAGCCCTCCCCGTGTGCCTTCCCTTGGCCCTGGCATCCCTGCGCATTCCTGGCCTGCACCCTGCCATCGAATGTGTGTTCCGTTACTAACTGGATTCCATCGAACGCCCCGTTGCATAACTCTCCAGGCCGTCAAGGCCTTTGTACGGCTGCCTGTTCTCTTCACTTCTTGCTCGGACAACAGCTGATTTACAGCGGCTACACTCCCGCAGCCAGCCGCGATGGCCCCGCCTAGATCTGGACTGGACACACAGCTGCCCGCATGGTCGCTAGAATGTTGCCCCGCTAATCTCTCAAGCCGGTTAGACCATCCCGTCGAGCGCACTGGGGCGCAGCTGGTGTGCGCTGGAGCGAGAAACGCCCAACTGGCCATCTGCTAATCGCACAGCGGGTACGGCGCGCAGCAAGCAGATGTCAGACAGATGATGCGCGCGCAGAGTCAGATCCGGCCCAAAGACCCGGAGTGCTTGGGAAAGCTTGGAGAACTATAGAAGCATCCAAGACAACGGAGATGCGAACAGTGGGACGCGAAAACAGTGGGACGTCAAGTGGTGGTCCGTGTCGCAGATTGGACATTCAGACGTACGTTATCGGCAACCGAGATGAAAGAGAGCGATCGGCCAGGTTGTGTCCGCGGGTCTGCCGCCAGCTCCCACCCGGCATGCCCAGCATGCCCAGCACCTGGACTGTGAGAGCAAGCAAAGTCACCGCAGCTGTCCTTTGAGACGCTGGAGGGGGGTGCTGATGCTTCTTCGGGAGCACAGAAGCCATGATGCAGACCGACGACGCCTCCGTAAAGGTTCCATGGGTAAGAGGAGCCGTTTGCGATCACTTGGCATCAGTTGGGAGGGGATAGCAAGGGGACGCTCTGCATGCCCCGCAGGTTCTGCCAGTCTGGCCTCTTCCATGGCTGCGGATGGGCGTGCGCCGTGCGCCTTCTGCTCGTGCGTACGCCATGACTCCTGCCCAAACGACGTAAACGACCCGGAGTGGTACGGCCTTTACGGCGACGCAGATCGATTACGGATTGCTTAATTGCTGTTTGTCTGTTTGAAGGTCTTTGGCACCTTGGAGCGGCCGTGGATCATGGATCTTGGAGCGGGCGTTGCGTTCTTTGACTCCTCGGAGCTTTCGGGGGTCGAACGGCCCAGCCAGACGGGACGATCCTACACTGTGTCACTATTCGAGTTCGGGGCCGGGTCCAGCGGGTCTCCGACACAGATGACACAGAGCGCAGCCGGTAAGACGGCAGTACAGCAAGACGGTGAGACAACAGACAAGACACTCGATTGCTCGGCTCTCATCCCTCCTTGCCTCCCCCTTTGCTCCGTGCATTAGGGTGGCTGACGACGCCGTGTTTCGCTTCGCCGCGGCGCCGGTGCGGCGATCACAACGATGTGGCAGTGGGAGAGCGTGACGGTGCTTGCAATATGCATACGGTTTGTGCTCGGTGCGGAGGTGGGAGTGCTAGGTGCGGAGCTCGGTGTCTCCGGGAGCAAGTGCACAGCAGCTAGCGAAGCGTCGTGCTCTGCTCACGTTGCAGACGCCACGGCATAGCGTGCTCTGGCAGAAGCTATGGAAAGCATTCAGTACGTTGAGGTACGCGGTCTCGCTAGCCTTGCCGGGGTGCTCGGCATGGCCCGTACCTCATGCAATGTCGTTATTGCCTTGAAATATCGTAGCTGCACGTCGTAAGCCCAGCGTTACCTGCAGCAACTTGCTTTCGTCAGCGCTTATGGACGGGGACAGACTCCATGACCCTGGGCAGGGCTCGCTGTTCTATCTGAAATTGCGGCAGAGTGCAAAGTTCACGGCTCTTAAATGCAGTCTCCCTTTACTTGCATACAGGCGGTCGCACAGGCTGCAGTGAGAAGTGAAGAAGGCATGCAAGGTGGCCAACGTGCCTGCTTGCGAAAATAAGAGTACGTACGTGCCGTCATCCTGCGACTCGTCGTCCCTTTGCAGCCCTGGGTGCTCGGCGAACCGAACCCCTGGGCCGGGCGAGGCTCGCCGGCCAACACGAATTAGGAGCACCGAAGCGCGCGCTTACAGCACGTCTATGCCCGGAGTAATGCACCCCCTTATGGAGCCTGGCCTGGTCGCAGTTGGCCGACTGGCCACACCGACTGGCTCGCCGGCCGGTTTTGGAACACCAGTCCTGAATAGCGAGAGGAGTATCCTTTCATTACCCCACTCCAAACCCTCTGCCCCGATCCTTATCCAAGAGCTCCAAAAGCTCCAAGAGCCCCCGGCAAATCGTCTGATATACCTGTCGTGGGACCCAGGACGGGTGGGATCATCGTGCCCCGTTCCTTGTCGTGCGTCCTGGCACTGCCATGTACGACTGTAGTCTCGGCGACGGTTCGGCGTTGCGTGGCAGTGGGCTCTGCGTACTCTCCACATATGTGCAGAGGTCATCTGCGAGAGGGAGGAAATCGCACAACCGTTCAGACGCACCAGCGTCGTCGTACTCTTCGAATTTCGCCGCGAGACACATCAGCGTTTTGTGAGACATTACAGCAAGTGGTTCCGCAAGCTCCGCGAGCCGCGAGGTCCGCGAGGACCACCAATTTTCGCGCAATTCAGCGGAAGAACCATCCCTCGCCCGGATCAGCGGCCACCGGCCCAGGTCCCCTCTCAACAAGAGTGCGCCGCCACGGCCGATGGGACATGTGCTATTGCCCCCGGTCAGCACCCGGCTGACAATTGACGCCCATCACGGAATAGCACAGTTCCAGCTTGCTTTATGGATCGAAACGATGCGAAAATGTGGAGAGGGGCCGTGGTGGAGCAACGTTTGGCACAATGGGAGAATGCAGGCACGGAGGTACCGAGGCACACCGAGGCACGGCTTACGACCACGAGCCCCTGGCGTTTCCTCCGCATGGCGAACTTTATTTTGCTTGCGAGAGCTTGCCGGCGGCGACCGTGAGCACTACTTGTTCTCCCCATGCTCAGGCTGCATACTCGCCATGGTTGGCCCCTCGTTCTCCGTTCCTCACGCAAACTGTTATGCCCGAAACGTGAGACGTACGCAGGCGTGCAAAGCCGGTCTTTCGCCCGAAACAGTCCGGTTGACTCGGCCTGCCGCTCCAGACGAGCAGGAGCATGGAAGGATCGCAAGGATAATGAGGAGATTTTGGCTCTAGCTTCATCGATTGGGACTCATGTGTGCCGATCATTCTTGAGGGCGAATGAGAGGCTGGGCGTCATAACTCTTGTCGCCTCATGGAGTGGCGTGAGGACCGATGGCGTGGAGACGCTGATGAATGTACGGGCGTGGGCACCTATGGTCTTTCGACCAAGCTGGGTCGTCACTGGTGACTTCTCGAGGCAGACGTGCATCGCATGGAGCCGAAGGTCTCGCCTCAACGCACACACAAGTGCATGAGCGCACGTACGCCCGCCTGCCCATGTGCTTCAAGGAGCCGCATCCCGGTACAGCCTCCGGAACGCCACACCCAGATACCACCAGTACGTCAGTGCACACACCATTTCTTGTTGGTCTGCTAACAATTCTCCCCGCACTTGCACAGCGCCAGTGTTCAGTGTACGACGCAAGCGGCACTCTGACACAGCATAGCGGCAGCACTAGGACGGACCTTGCGGACGGGCCCAAGATAAGATTTGGGTGCAGGCCAGGCACGTGAATGCATCACGCTTGCCAATTCCTCAATTGGGAGGGACACCCGGTGCGCGGCTGGACCTGCCGGACCGAGAGCAAAGCGTTCGGTGTGAATCTGTAGACCAACGAATCGCCGCAGGGCATCACTGGTGGTCTGCACTGCACGCTGGACCGAGAGGAACGAGCGTTATGCACCCCTTCGTCGGGGCCTCGGGGTCCATCAATTCGCAGACAGTGACGCACAGCGAAGGTCTGCCATTCAGCGCGGAGAGCCTATCGCCGGGACCTGGGATTTGGTGGACCTTGCAGATCCTGGGCTAGAGCTCGTAGGGCACGCGACGTTCTCATAGCTTTCGAGCATGTGTCTTGTAGAGCATGTGGGCGAGCGTAACGGTAGGAGAGGGTGGTCCGCGATACGAACGCTTGCACCTCTGCGGTTCATCTGCACCGGAATAGGTGGGACGTGTGGGCACCGGGAGGAGGGATCGGGCAGCCTTAGCCGCTCCGAGAGAGACGCGTATATCAGGCCGTGCATGTTGCGAAGGTCCTGTATCAGATACGCGTTGTTACGTACGTGGCCAGCCTCATCAAGGCAACCTGACATGAGCCCCCACTGGCCGCCTCTCAGCGCTCGCCGGCAGCTTATGCTCTCTCGGCGCTGCGGGTGCTTCGGGTGCATTTGCGCAAGCTTGGGCACCCCTGGCGAGTCTGGCCAGCTCCTACATGCTGTGAGGTAACTGGTGCTTCTGGAACGCAAGTCGGCGTGGCATCGCGTCAGCACATCGTAATGGCGATGTCTCCCGCGGTCGACCCCGCACTTCCCCTCGCAGGGGCGCCTGAATTGTTCCGAACCCAAAGCCGGATGCGAGAATGACATGTATGCATATTCTGCTTCCTCTTCCCGTCTCGCCGCCTTGCGGAGATGCATAGGAGGCAGCAATATCGCAATCCGTGCAGCCGCGCAAGGCTGCGTCAGATGCGTGGCACATATCCCCGTTTCACGGTGCTGCAGGCTGGCTCGGTACGAGACTGGCTGATGCTATGTAGAACGGCTAATCCTTGTAATAGTGCCTGTGAGATGTGCAGATGGGCAGACAGGACTAAAGCTCACATCTTTTGGCTGACGAGGCTGAAGGTCTGATCTGACGCACAGGGAGGCGAGGAGATCTGTCGTCAGAGGCCGGACGCCACACGAGCGTGGTGGTGGCAGGATCGCCTGGCTGACGGGAGGTGCTGTGGCCAGGTGCGCCGACTGGCTGCAAGCGACGCCACAAAGCCCACGCCGTATGAGAAACATGACCGACATGACGGACCCCGAGGGCTGACACACAGAACTCAGGACGAGAATGCAGCAGCCTGACGCCGAGTATTGATCCCTAGGAGCGACATCTAGGAGCTGGATCAGCGCCCAGGGCCGGCGTCCACGGCGTTCAGGACACCGAGACCGCTGAATGGCCTACCGTTCGGCGAGCTTCCTCCGCAGTCATGTCCCACATGCAGTAGCGGCGGCGGCGTCGCTTGGACCCCTGCTCCGTTGTCGCGCCGCGGCACTACGTCCGAGTGCGCGAGCGCGCCGACCTCTCGGGTCCGCGGTCCAGCGCCGAGGCGCGCGTCCACGCAGCGGCGTCGGGTCGTCCTCCGCCTGCTGGTTCGTCGCTTGTGCTCCTTCAACCTGAACCAGATTAGGGTCCTCCGTCAACCCTGCTCCGCAGCCCGGCCGTCCTATCGCGCAGACCGCCCCCATTCTCGTCTCATGACAGTACTAGGGCAGGAGCGCAAGCTCGCACCCATCGCGCCAAAACTCGTGCAGTGACTGGTGTCAGACCTTCGCGCGAGTGAGCGCCAGCGAGGGCCAGTCAGACCCAGTGCGCGCGCTTACTCGATGCTGTGCGTTGATGCCCTAGATGGGGATCCGGCAATTCCGGGGGAGCGCTTAGGCAGAGCGATGAATTGTACCGGGCCGGCGCAATGAAGAGCGCGCTGCGCGCCGAGTGGGTCTGCGAACCGCGCAGTCACAAGACCGTCCTGGATAGACTGACGAAATGGTCGGTCTCGCGAGTGGGTCCTCGCTGACATGGCACATACTGCTGGAAAGCGGGGAGAATGGCACGGCGACCTGTGATGGCCGCCAATGTCCAGCTACCTACTGACGGCTCCGGCGATACTGGCGCCGGCGGACGATGAAACGTCGGACATGTCCAGTGGACCCGGCAAAGATCAAGTGAGCACCATCGGACACCTCTCAGACCAGGTCTCACTTAGATAAGGGGAGTGAAACTCGGCGAACCCCGGCGTCGTACGCTGTTCCATAGCTGTTCCAGGCGTTCCAAACGCTGTCGTATGGAGCGTCTACTGTCACTTCGGCAGTCACTTGAACAGTCAGTTGCCCGTCAGACCGGCATATCCGGCTAGTCGCCTGTCATGAGGCATCGACGATTCAACCATTGAGCGCGCTGCCGAGAAGACTGCCCGTTCCGATAATCTGGGTCTGTCGGATGAGTCTGTCCAGCTCGTCCATTGTGGCGGCCGCGCTCCGAAATGAGTGACGGGTCTTGCTGCTTCCATAGGCTCTTTTCAGTTGACCTCGATCGCGATCCCGGGACATACCCGTCAGGTTGCAAGAGTTTGTGGAATGAAAAGAACGCGGCATGCCGGAACATGAGACGTTCGCGGACTTCGCGGGCACCATCTTCGATCTTTTCACGGCTGTCGCTGTGCATGTCCTGTCTTCCGAGCATTGGAGCGAAGCGAGCGAGGGAACAACATCGCGGGTGGGTATGCGTTCCCGCTCATTTCGCGATTCCGCACCCTACCACTCTTCCGGCCAGACCAACAGCAGAAGTCAGCTGAGCGGCCAGTCTCAGCGCCACCGTAACGGCTGCGTAAGTCACTTTCCAAGACATCAGCGGGTGTTGGTAGGACGCCTCGCTCCTGCCAACAACCCTATCGAAGCATTCTTCTCCGACACAGTCATAGACATGTATTGTAAATGCTCCGGTGCTCCGGCCCTCCGATGTTCGTCGCACGTCGTACGCCACCTCAACTTTGCCCATGACACCGGCATCCGGCCGGTAATTCATTAGTTTCCATTGTCTCGTTTCCAGTTCTGCCTCGATGGCTCGTTACGTTGCGCTGCTCATCCCACTGTAGATTCCAAGCAAGCCGGTTTTCAACATGGCGGGAAGCCTGCAATCGAGGCTGGAACAGGGCTGGAAAATGGGCATGGACATCGGTCTGGCGCTGCAGCTGGACCTGCGAGACCCACGGGCACGAGACGAACCCGATGGCGCTGGTGGCTGCAGGAGTGTGGGTGTTCCATATCCGCTGTCCTCCTGCCCGACGACCGCGGATGACGGTGGCCGCCGCCTCTCTCTCTTCTGCATGGAGGAAAATCTCTCCTCGCGCGGAGTTCATCCTCCACTCCGTATTGGCCAAGCAGATCTCCCAGATCTCCCAGATCTCCCAGATCTCCCACGGTGCTACGTTCTTGCCACCGACCTCCACTCCCACGTGACAGATCTGACCGATATGACGAAGGGCGCAGAAAGTTCAGCCTGCACCGAGCGAGGAATGAACAGTTGACCGATCCTAAAGCTCCTAAAGCAACTAACACCCATGCTGTCCCGAACGCTGCGAGGGGCGCCGCGGCGCCTAGGCGGCTCGTCCCGGAGATCCCTCTCGGTCAAGGCCAACACGCTCGTGTACCCGACTCCCGAGGCTGTCGAGTCCTGGCTGGGGACAGTGAAGAAGGACTCGGTGCTGCTGTACTCGCTCAGCGCGAATCTGGGCGGATGGCAGAACTATCTCCCCATGATGCAGGGATTCGAGAGTGAGTGCACGTCCCATTGCCGCAGCTGGTCTGTAGATAGGCGTAGCTGACCCACAGGCGTCGGCAGTTTCCACCACTCGACGCTTCCCTCACTCTCCCTTGCCGCGTTTGAGCGAGACGTGCTCTCCGAGGCGACGACGTTCTACACTCCCCTGTCTGGACGAGGCCACGCAGAGGTCGGACGCTGGCACCGTGTGGGCACAGACTGGGGCGCGGACAAGAGCGGCTCCGAGGTCGGCTCCCTCGAGGCGCTTCTGGGCGAGAAGGGCTGGAACGGCGTCTGGGACGGCTCGGGTGTTGCGCAGGGGTCTGCGCCGCCGGGCTCTAACCCGAAAGCTGTTGGTGGCACCGGAGGGCGTACGGATGAGCTCAACGTCGATGCTGCCACGTCAGCTGTCCTCTGTCTCACGGACGCGAACCCCGGTCCCGTGCTTGCGAGGTTGAGTCAGAGGCTGATTCGGACCGTTGGCCTCGTGTCTGCCCCGACACCATTCGTTACGGGCTCAACGCACACCCTGTGGTGCAACAAGAACCGTTACGAGAAGGGCACGGTAGGCGTGCAGCTCCGCTCCCGGCCTCAGGTCGCCGTGCGATACGGTACGCAAGCACTTGGTGCGCCGATGATGGTTGATTCGTGAGTGTTTCGCGATGCAGCTTCCGTGAGCACTTCCATCTCCAAGCTAACATCAGTGCTCGTGGCAATCTTTTGCTCTCGTTCAAGGGTGCCTCCTCGAACCCTACTCAGACTCTCATCGGCCTTCTGCAAGAACGCGACCACGGCAAGCCGCGCACAGGACTGGAGAAGGACGAGGACTTCTGGCTCGAGATTTCCGACCCGCACTCGGACGCCATTCGCGTCGTGCGTATTCTCTCTGGCGATCCGAGCCGCGGCGCTCTCAGCCTCGACACGGACATACCGCTGAATGAGGGCCAGATGGTGCAGTTCCAGCAGCGGGCTCAGAAGGGGACGACAGAGCCCCAGGCGCCCCTCGCTGGGGCTACGATCCGCTTCGGAGCGCTGGAGAAGAAGGACATGTATGAGGCGCCGCCGCCTGAGATGGGTGAGGGGCAGACGAAGGGCTTCCTTGCTTGCAGTGAGGAGGGATTCGTCCTCGGCCGTGATATCTGTACGGTTCCGGGAGCGGCTGTCACTTGCGGGTGGTAAGGGAGCCGTGGCGGAGGGGGATGAGTTGTGTACGAGTACGTAGGCGCCGCAGACTCTAGAAGATATGCATACAACAGTAGATCAACACGATTAGTCACCAAGCTTCTCGCGGATCCGCTCCACAACGTCGAGGTACGCCTCGGTTGCCGGCGAGTCGGGGAAGGCATCGAGGTAGCTCTCGCCCTTGTCGCAGAGCTGGCCGATACGCGGATCGAGCGGGATGCGGCCGAGCAGCTCGAGCCCGAGTTCCTTGCACATGGCCTCGGCGCCGCCTGATGTCAGCTCGTGTTCCGCGCGCCATAGCTTTTCACTCATGACTCACCTGTCGTCGGGCGGAAGATCTGGCTCTCGCCCTTGCAGTTCGGGCACACGAATCCTGACATGTTCTCCACAACACCGATGATGGGGATGCCGACCTTGTTGCAGAAGTCGATCTCCTTGCGCACGTCCTGCAGCGCGACCTCCTGCGGCGTCGTGACGAGTACGGCGCCATCGATGCCACCCTGCTTGAAGTACTCGACGATGCTGAGGTGCTCGTCTGATGTTCCCGGCGGCGTGTCGACGACGAGGTAGTCCAGATCGCCCCAAGAGACATCCTTCAGGAACTGCTTGATGAGGCCATTCTTCTTCGGTCCGCGCCAGATGACCGCATCGGAGGCGGAGGGGAGGAGAAAGCCGATCGACATGACGGCGAGGTTCTCGGCGGCGTACGCTGGCTCCCATCCCGAGGCGCTTGTGCGAATCTGAGCCCCCTCAAGACCCGTCAGGAGAGGGATGGAGGGACCACAGATGTCCACGTCCATGATTCCTGTCTCGAGCTCCGTGTCCGCAGCCAGAGCCCAGCCCAGCGCAGCCGTGAAGGTCGACTTGCCGACGCCACCCTTGCCAGAGAGCACGAGGATCTTCTTGCCGACGTGCGACAGCCGCTCAGCGATGAGCGGGATGTCGGGGTCTGGTGGCGGCGGTCCAGCAGCGCAAACGGCCTGGTTCGGGCATCCTTCACACGCATCGACCTTGCCTGCTTGCTCGGACGAGGGACCCTGTTTGTCAGCTATGGTAGGGGGCTAGTGAGCTTACCGGGCAATGCTCGGGTGCGTCCTCAGGTGCGTCGGCCGGCTTCTCGGTCGTCTTCTCAGTCTTTGGAGGCTCCTGTACTGATAGCGAGGACATGCCGTTCTGCACGCCGCTCATTGTTGGAAGTGGAAAAAGTTGGAACGACGAAGTGACGGAGGCGACGAGATTGATCAGCAGCCCCGCATATGCTGGTGGCGGCCAGGCACGCAATCTCTCGACTCGCCGCTCAACGTGCGGCGGCGGGACCAATATTCGTAATCTGCGGACTTCGAGAAATACACGAGCTCTTTATCAGATAGCGGCGCGCTCCGAGCAGTGCAAGAGCAAGTAGAGTGGTATAGTACAATGCATATGTGTACTGTGCAGCCCAAGACTATGCTAGCCATACTGATGCTTGCGATGCTAAAATGCTAATTGATTTGCGCCTGGCCTCCTCTCGTCCTCCTGTCGTCTACCGCGTCCGTCGCACTCTGGATGTCAGTTCGTATCTCAGAACAACTAACTCACATGAACGCTTCTTCCAGCCGCCCGCGAGGTACACTTTGGCCTGCATCTTGATGCCGATCCAGACCTGGCGCCACCACTCCTCGACCCATCCGATCATGCGGTCGCGATTCCCGACTTGCCAGTCACGATAGAACTGCGTGAGTACTGCTTCCCGCTTCGCGAGGTCCTCCGGCGTCGGCGGGTCAGACGGGTTCAGCGCTGCAAGGCGAGCATCGCGCTGAGCCTCAAAAGCGAGGTTCGTTGTAGCCTGGCGTCAGCTCAAACCATAAAGTCAGTGCAGCCTTGATTTCTTCCGGCGGCTACCCGGCCGGTGCCGAGACCAGCAGCCAGCCAAAAGCGCAGACTTACCCAGAATCGGTGGTTCTCCATGTCGACGCGCTCCTTGTGCATCTTGGTCGACATCTGCAGCTCGTACAGCTTCTGCTCAGAGGGCTTGAGCAACGGGAACTCGGACGCCGAGTACGGCGAGTTGCTCGGCTTGTACAGCGGCGTCGCATAGATAATTGGGCGAATGTTCGACAGCGGGTCAGGCCTGAGATAAGCTAAGTGAACTCGTGTGTCGCAGCTGGGACAGTGACCTGCACATGCGTCTTCCCTCGAGAAGTCAGAGTGGCAGTCGCTGATATTCAAAGAGCAATCGCTGCCAACGGACACTCACGGAGCAACGAGGTCTACCTCACCAGGCTGATACCTCTTGCGCGCTTTCGGCGCGCTCGCCGCGCCCTCGGCGGCGGCCTGGAGTAATCGCCTGGTCGGTCTCAGCATGGTCTGTTGATGGAGGCGGATCGACAAATCGAAATCTCGGTTGAGCTCAGCAGCAGTGTTGCCGGCAGGTCAGCGTGGGAGACTTGGGCCATCCTCATTATCCCAAAAAAACTTACGTAATATTCACACTCCAAATCACGTGCCCTTTTGTACGGCCTGGAGTGCGGCCTGAATTTTGCAAGAGCCTGACCCAATGTACGTCAGATGGCTGATCTGCAGATGTAAGCGTGGCGGGGCGCGCGATCCGCGACGATCAGTGTAAAACTTTACTAGTCGCCAAGATATGCATGTGCTGTTGGTTTCCCGGTACGACCCCGGCCGCTTCCATGTGCCCACCGTATCAACTAATCAGGCGTATCCTTGTTGTTGATATCAGTGACTAACCAATGCTAGGCATTTGTATGGTCCAGTTCATGCAATCAGGCTATTCAGCGGGGTGCGGAGTAATAGCGGGGCCATGCCAAAGTCGCTGGACGGGGCGGTGGAGGCCGGCGGGACTGGGCAGGGTCACCTGCCACTGCCTGTACCTGCCGGACTGAACAGCCTCCACTGAATTTGAATCGCGACTCCAGTCCCTCTCTTCTCTTCAACAACACACAACTCACCAGCAGCAAGGAGCAATGTCCTCCCCGACAAATCGATGGGCGGCTCGTAATGCCGCCCTCAGCATCCAACCTCCCCAGGGCCGCCGCCCGAGTGGTATCTCCACGAGCCCGACTTTCGTCGGCCGGCATGGCCCTCCGCCTTCGAACCGGCCGCAGAACCCAACAATGGCGAGGCCTCAGCATGGCCGGACTCCGTCTACTAGCGCGATGCCGCAGCTGCCCAAGACGCCTACCGCGCGGAATACTCGTCGGCCGTCGGGTACGGCGGCCCCGCATGCAGGTGCAGCGGTTGGGTATGGCTCCACTAGCCCTACAACTACGACGCAGCCGGCGGGCGGCGATGGCGTCACTTCTGCTGGTGCCGGTGCCATCGGAGGCACTGGATCGGCGGTTATGAATGGGGTCGACAGCGAGCAAGCGCCCCTCATCCCGCGTGCACCTAGGCTGCACACCCTCGACGGTCTCAACAAGCCTGCGACGACTTGGACTGAGTTCGGCGTTCTCTGCCGATCGTCTGTGCCGTTGTCGGCTGGTCTCGCGCTTGAGAACGCCCTTAGTACGATTAACATCCTTGTTGTAACGACGCTAGGTGAGTCCCTTACACGGGTTGTGCCGCTTGGCGCTGGGTCCCGGGGCCGTGCGTGTGTGCATGTGTCCAACCCGTAGCCGGTGGTTTGGTCGCACGACCCCAGATGTGATAAGGTGATAGCTAACCCACAGGTGCCGAAGCGCTCGCCGTCACCGGCAACTCGTCCCTCCTGATCATGGTTACCGGTTTCCCGCTCCCGCTCGCCCTCGCTGCCGCGTTCACGACGCTTGCCGCCCCGCTTTACCCCCAGCCGGAACACCGCAGCCACATCGGCCATATCCTCCTGCGCACGCTCATGCTGTCCATGGTGCTTGCTCTGTCTGTCGGTATCTTCTGGTGGAACATCGGCCCTATCCTCAGGGCGCTTGGCCAGCCGCACGACCTCGTCGAGGGTATGGTCGTGTACATGCGCTGGGCTATCCTGGTTCTCCCCGCGCTTGGTCTCGTTGAAACGATGAAGGCGTTCGTGCAGGTTCAGAGTGAGTAAACCGGGAAGGGCGAGCGAGGCACCCGAGTGTCTCCTCTTCGCTTGCCTAACCGGGCTGCTTTGGCCACCATCGCTAACTACCCGCAGACATGATGGCTGCGCCGCCCCTGATTTTGCTTTGTCTCCTGCCCGTGCACACCGCCATCGCCGTTTACCTCGTGCACCACACCTCGATGGGCGCCGCGGGAGCCGCAGTAGCAACCGCGACGACACTGTGGCTCGACGGTATCCTCATCGTTCTCTACGCATCGCGCACCCGCGCCCGCGAGTGCTGGGATGGCTTCACCTCCGCCGCGCTTCGGGACTGGGGACCCGTGCTCTGGCTCGCGGTCCCTGGTGCGCTCATGTTCGGTTCGGAGCTGTGGGCCTTCGAGGTCATCGCTCTCCTCGCCGGCCGACTCGGCCATGTCGCGGTCGCCGCGCAGGCCGTCATCTCCACGCTCGACAATCTCGTCGCCATGGTCCCGTACGCGATCAGTATCGGCATCGCAAACCGTGTCGGCAACCTGCTCGGTTTCGGCTTGCGTGCAATCAAGCGCGCGAAGCGCAGTGTCCGTGCCGGATTCCTCCTCGAGGTGCTCGTGTCGGGCACGGCGGGACTGCTCGTGCTCATCTTCCGCCATCAGATCGCCAACTTCTTCACCTCAGACAAGAAGGTCGCAGACGAGGCGGCGCGTGCCGCCGTGTTCGTGGCGAGCTACCAGATCTTTGACGGTCTGCAGAATGTCGGTGCCGCGTGCCTGCGTGCCTTTGGCCGGCAGAATGTCGGATCGCTCATCCACTTTATCGGATACTATGTCGTCGGACTGCCTATTGGCGCGTGGCTCGGTATCACGAAGGGATGGGGTTTGGCTGGACTTTGGGCCGGAGCCGCCATTGCCCTCGCGTGCACTTCTAGTGCGGAGCTCGGTGTTGCCTTCAGCATCAATTGGGAGGATGAGGTGCTCAAGGTGCAGATGAGGGAGATCGAGAGTGACGAGGAGGAGGAGGAGAGCGAGGATGACGCGTGAGTCGAGTACCGAAAGCGAGGTGAGCGGCGCGGGGCAAGTCACTCGTGCCCGCTCTACGGAACAGCATCTCAAACATCACATACCATAGAAGTGTCATTTCCATGTATCTGCCATTCACTACGTCCATGACTGGCTCACTGACACCTGTCCCATCCCACTCTGACTGCACAGTTACAGGACGATGTGTAGTACCGATGCGTGGGGGGCACCGTGGGAGACGTTGAAACTAGCACAGCCTTTTCTCCAACCTCGAGGTCCATTCGAGCCTGGACTGTCACGTCCTTGTGTGTACGTGTGCACAAAGCACTCGTCCTCCGGTCGCACTTCTTGTACGTGTGTAGCCGGTGACTACCAGTGACCATCCTGAACCGCCGTGGGAAATGCTGAATCTAGCAAAGCCGTTCTCCAGCCGCAATGCCTACGAGGAGGACTGGGACCCGTATAAATCAGCTGTTGTGTATGTGTGTGTATCGCGTCCGCGTCTTCAGTCGCTGTGTGTGGTCACTCTTGCGACAGTTCCGCCGTGGGAGACCGTGAAACTAGCGAAGCCTCCCTCCAACCTCGAAGGCGTTTCGAGGCCTGGGCCTAGTACAACCAACTGCAGTGTATCCACAGACCTTGGATCCGCTCCACACTCCTCGTCACAGATATCGCTGTTGTTGCTGTCGTTCTGCGGCTACATCGACCGCCGTGGGAAAGGCTGAACTAGAGGAGCTGTCCCCCAACCTTGATCTCTGGAGAGGTGCAAGGCATACCGTGTCATGTTGCGATGCTCACACTCGTGCCATCGCCACTCCTAGCCGGGGTGTGTGTGGTTAGCGGCCGGCAGCCACAGTGATGTTGACAGCCGTTGGAGAGGTTGAAACTAGCCAGGCTGACCTCCGACCTCGACTTTCTGGAGGGGTGCGAAGACGGACGTGCCACTCGAGTGTGTATATGTGTGCAGTAGTACACTGTTGATCGCCGAACCAAGCCACTCCAATATATCTCGGACATGATCACTCTGAGCTCCATGGTTTGCAGAGGGGACCCACGCATGCAGAGCCAGCCCCTCCGTCACGCCGAACAGTCAGTCGAGCCCCCCATCCAAGAGTAAGAGGTGAAGAGTTAAAGCGTGACGGGTGAGACGAGCGTCACGTCTCGTGTCATATCTGATCATCTGACTAACCAACACACACCCCCTATCGCGCTTAAGCTCAGCAGAGATCCAATCGCTAATCTTATCCCCAAGAGTTGAGAGTGGCATGACCTCACCACCTAGATGCAACCCCACGAAATTGCAACACATCCATTGCAGCCCTCATCTTCCCACCTGCGCAATCTGGTCTTCTCAGCAAGGCCATGAGACACACTCGATACATTCGCAGAAGGAGACGCAGACGAACCAGAACTCATATACATTGCACGTTGCGGGGCAGTTGCGCTTATCAGCTCGGTGTACCATCACTCAAAGCCCCGTGGCTCGGTCGATTGGCTGACGTCGTCTCAAGCCTTGACGTCAGTGGACACCGACCCCCGGGTCCCGAGGCGACCCGCGCGACGCCGAGACCGAGCACCGATGACCCCTACCGAGCGACTGGGCCGCGTCTGCCCGTCCTCTTCAAACGTTCGCTACACTGCTCGTATACGATGCACGACGAGGACAAGGAGGACAAAGAGGAACAGAGACGACGATCCCTCTTCTTAGCCTCAAAGAGGGGGTGTTAGCTCGGATCGGGCCTGCAGTGCCGAAGCTAACAGCCGCGGCTATTGTCCTCTGACATCATACGACCGTTTTAGCATGCTCTGGTGGGGCCAATTCTTCGGGCTGCTTGAGCGGGTCGTGTCCCGCCATCGCCGACGCGTTCGGGTCGCGTGCTACGTGCTGCATGTTGCATGTGCTGCTCCTCCCCGCGCCACTCGTTACGAACAACAACGGATGTAAACGCACGGGGCTCGGTGTGACAACAAGTTGTGACATAGATGTCCCTTTCCCCCACCCGGGGGCTAACAAGAAATGATATGGGGACAGTAGTAGTAAAAAAGATGCAAGAATTAATGCTAGAGGACTTATGCTGGCGTGGCGAGTGGGCGTGAGATTGATGACAACTGTACGGATGCGAGGCGAGACAACTTGGACAACAAGACTAGACGGCGATGCGGGGCGTGTTGGCTGAGAGTGAATCAGCGATGTCCGTTGCGGAAGCGAGGAAGCGAGTAGTGCTGATCTGCCGTGTTTTCACGACCGACTCAAGCCGTATACAATGCACTCAGCCGGTGTCAGCATCAACCGGGCCGGGGGGCCACAGCATGTGGTGCTCAGACACCCGGATTCGGCGCGCACGGCGCACAGCGGTGGGCGACGATCACTGTGCAGTATGATGACGACAGAGTCTCACGTCACTGCTCGGCATGCCCCTCGTCCCTCGCCCGATTCACGGGCTCCGGGTCGTAAGGCGGCGGTAACTCACCCGGCAGCGTATGTCCCTTTGCGATGCTCTCCTTCTCGGCACGGACGTAGAGCTTCATCGTGAACTCGTAGATCGCCTGCGAGTACTGCGCCAGCTTTGAGAGCTCAGCCTGATCCGCATCGGCGGGCACGGCGTCGAGCGCAGTCCCGCTCGGCGGGTCCTGGACGACCGTCTCCTCGCCCTCGACGCCGGCGCGGATCTCCTCGACGAGGTGATGTTGATGCTCGCGCTCGTTCTCCTCGGCCGACACAGTCTCGGCTGCATCGGTCTCCTCGGTGGGCTGGACCTCTAGCCGCTTCGCCTCGGGTTCCGTGGCATCGGTGGGGTCGGCCAGTTCCCTCGGCGGCTGACTCGGGGACACGACCTCGACCTCTGGCGGCGTCGAGTCGGACTGGAGTGTTTGGACCGAGTTCGTGCTCGTGGTGGCGCACTCGCTGAGTGCGGGAGGCGAATCATAGTTGTCCTCGAGCTGGGACTTGGCCAAAGCCGCAGCAAGGGACTCGACGGGCTCAGTCATGGCTTCCTTCGGTGGTGGGGATGCGGCGGCGGAGCGGGGCGTCGGCGTAGAGCTCACGCTGAGGTCTTTCGGCGACACGTAGGGCATATGGTTGGGTGGTGTTATGGCGACGGTGGCGCGGACGGCGGCGGTGCGGCGTGACGGTAAGGGGCGAGATAAGCGAGGGGCAATTGGCTGATTAGTCAAGCGACTTGGGCTGAGGCTGACTGGTTGGGTGGGTGGAGGGGTGGTCGTGCGTCGATGTTGTGGTTGTGGTTGTGGTTAGGTCGACGATTAATGGATGCAGACGAGGGTTGCAATGTGGAAAGATGGAGTGTAAACAAGAAAAAGGACGAGTTATGAATGAAGTAGATGTGTGAAGAGAGAGATATGAGGAAACAGGAAAATCAGTGACGCCCCAGTACCTGCAGCTGCAGTGCATGCATACGGTGGTTAGTGATCGACATGTCAGATTGATCACTTGGCAGGGAAGTACTACGAGGCCCTCGGGCCAATGGCAGCCTCCGGATGATGATGTCAACGGCGCACCCCCTTGATCTCTCTCACTGCATGCACTGCAGTCCACCCGCCCGACGCCTGTATCCCCGCGGTCACCCCGACCCTCCGACGCCCGAGTATCGTCATCGAACTGCCCTTTCGCCCGCACTCACCCCCGCACCGCGCCCGCCGCTGTCGACCCCCTCTGCACCTCCAGCGACCATTTCAACCGACTTCGGCCAAACATTCGCCAGTTTCTCATGCACCATGCCCCCATGCATCATCTCAACGCCTCCCTGGAAAACAGGCCGGGGCCTCGAATCGGACCATGTTTCTGATCTCACCTGTTTCTCAGAGGCATGACCGAACATGCATAGCGAGACTTATTGCGAGCCCAGCCAGGCCGCCTCGTCCGTCACAGGCACAGTCTCATGGGGGCATGCATGGACACTCCTCAAAACTGTTGTCAACAAACACGAATTGGGAACAACATGGCATGTGGTGGGGTGTTACATAACGCGAAAATCTGCATCCCGCCGCTCTCGTCATGCCGGGGAGGCCGAGAGCCAAAAATCCAGACACGCAGACTGGATGAGCCAGACGCGAGACGCCAGATGGAGCTCATCAATGCAGATCTCGCTCGCAGCTCGTCGTCGTGCCAGATCCAGCGAACACTGCTTATGCAGACCAGCTGACACGCACTGCGAACGCCGGTGCAATCAGAATACGCAGCTGCGCAGAACTGGAACTGACAGGTGACAAAGAGGATGGACAGGTGACCCAGAGTGCAGAGTAACTGACGTCTTCCCATAAACAGGTGACCCACTACGGCCTCGGAAGCTCGCGTCCCTCGCGTCCCTCGACCCTTGCATGCCGGGCCTGCCTACGCATTCAGCTGTGAGGGCGGAGTATACCTAGCTATCTACTTCCGAGAATCATCCTCCCGAGAAATGAGAACCCCGGCAAGTGGTTCCGGTGTGCTTAATATAATCCGTGACGCGAGGACGCGCTATTTGAATTGCCTGCTTGGTATACCCAAGCGAGACCGGCGGGACCGCGAGACTGTCACTTGTGACGTGATGCCAGTTGCAAGCGAAGCATGGAAGGGCTGCACCACGTTGCATAGTGTTCATAAGTGTCCATTTGGGTATGTCTATCGGCACGTCCGGTACGTTCGTGCAGCTGAGCAATTGGTACCTTCGCTACCAGTACTGCGTCAGGTCCGGATGAATGCCGTCGCGCTCGCGCAGAAGCGCAACGACCGACGCCGTCTCGGAGAACTGTCGTTAGCGCTTTGTTACTGAATGGCGATCCCCCACTCTGCCCCGCCAGCTCCGTCCACATCAGCACGTCTAGCTAGCGTTCGCTAAGATACGGTGCCTCATGACGACGATAAGACCTTTCGTGCCAATGAGGGCACACTCGACGCTGGGGTCCCCACCCAAATCGGCATTCTCGCGCTGAGCCTATCTCTGCGTCGTCGTCGTCACCATTGAGCGCATCACACGCAGCAAGCTGGCGGAACGACGTCCACCTGGCTCGTATCGACTCTGCTCCGCATCCCTCTCCCCCACTCCTGCACACCGCTGACCATCCCATGTGACTTACCCCATTACCCACGAAGACGCCCGCCCGTCTCGCGATCTCCACATCTACACCGGCTCGCTCGACGCCGTCGATGCCAAAGTCGCCTGCACCGGCGTGTACCTCGTTCCAGGCGTCGCTGAGGAGCCACCGCCGCACGTCCTCGACCCAGCTCGACTCGCCAGCCGGATTCGGGACGAGGTAAACTGTCCTCAGCAGGGGATGGTTCTTCCTCATCCGCCGGGCACGGTGCACGATCGCAGTGTAGTCTGGCCGGCACTTGGCGACGTACACGCCCAGCCGGGTCGCCTCGACCGTCGACGGCGGAGGGGGCATGTTCTCGTTGCCCGGGTGCCCGGGCAGGCGGCTGAACCCGAGGAATGGTCTGCGGTCAGCTTAACAAAGCGAGGCTAGCTGGGAAACTGCATTGCTTGCAAAGACATTACTCACTCATTCGCTAACCCCGCCTGCGTGCATCGCTCGAGCCACTGCTCACCGTGCTCAAGGTGCAGGACGAGGATGTGCTTGAACGTGTCCATCTTCTGGAGTCCCTTCGGCGTTGCCTGCAGGTCGAGGTTGTACTTCGGGTACGCCTTCGCGAGCGTCGGCATCATGTCGTTCACGAGCGACAGTACACTACGCGCAAACGTGAAGAACCGTAGCGTCGGGTGCTCGAGCAGTGCCGGGGCGAGGGCGAGCGAATGCGAGGTCCTGAGGTACCTGCCCGTCAGCTAGGCGTGAACTTCGCTGCAGCTGGAAGCTGGAGGGAAGGGTTCTACTTACTTCCGATCGAAGATCTCGCCCTGCACGCGCATACATCGCGCCGTCATGTTCATGAAATCGGTGTGCGTGTACGACGTAGCGACACTGTCGCCGGTGGCGATCACGTTTCCGTCCTTCGTCGTCATCGAGACGCGATAAACGACCTCCTCTTCCTCGGGGCACACCTTGCGGTATTGAGCGAACCTGCATGTCAGCTAAAAGGTGACGGTCAACACTAGTTGATGCTGTGCACCTACGAGACAGCCCTTGGCCGCCCGGACAGCGCCTCGAAGCCAGAGACGACGGATCCGATGTATGCCGACATGGGCACCTCTGTCATACGCGACTTCGGAAACCACTTGGAGGAGTCCTCCTCCTCCTCCACCGGAAGGCCCGGGTACACCAGCGAGCGGTTCGACTCGAAAGCGAGATGGTAGTTCAGCCTGTCTGTCAGCTACGAAGACGCTCGACTAGCTCACAGGAACTGCTGCAGCATACGGTCTTGGCCTGTACGTCAGCGTACGTCAGCTGTGACATGGTTCTAGGCCTCTAGCAAGCTGTACCTTCTGATGGAGGAGGGAGGTCGAACCTGCGTGGAGTTAGGTTACTCGGGTTCATACAACTCACAAGACGTATCGTCCCTTTGGGTCTACACCCTCTGACGCCTTCTGCTCCTCTGCCCACTCCTCGGCGTACGGTATCCGCTGGCGCATGGGGGCTCCGAGAGAGAGGAGGCCGATGATGGAGCCGATGAGGACGAGCGGGAGCAACACCCGCAGCACTGGCCGTGAGGGGTAGAGCATCTTCGTCTGAGATTGTCGTTCCGTCTTCCTCGCTGTCGTCTAGCCGCCGTCTCGGCTTGATAAGTGAGAGCTTGCACGCCGCGATCTGTTGTTAAGAAGGATGGGAATGAAATGTGAGGGATGGCCTGAAGCTGATGCGTGTCCCGTTGCCGGTGCGCGCCCGCACACAAGAGTGTGGGTCGAATTCTGTGGAGGGCTGCGGCCGATCGTTGTCACCTTCTGTGAGCGCAGTGAGACCGTGAGACGGAGAAGGTGTGGAATGTGATGGCGAGCTCGTCAGCTGTGTCAGTGTGCTTGAGTGAAAACTCTGGCTCGGAGCTTGACTACGCACATCTCCGCATCTCGGCGACCTAGAGGGAAGGAAAGAGCATGCGACCGCCATGGCGCTGAGGGCATAGGGAAGTCTTTCGGAAGCATTTACTGCGGCGCAGGCGGTGATGAGGAGGCGTGCTTGAAAGCGCTGCCAGCGCGTGCCGGCGAGGGCCGCTCGGTCGGAATCAGGCCATTGAGCAATGATATAATGAGAACGTATCTGGAGAGTTGAAATGCAGCAAAAGCGAAAGATAGGAAGGCATTGAGCAGTGGCGTAGGCGGCGCAGAGGGCGCTCGTGGCTGAGTTGTCGCCTGACGTCGTCTCCTGTCTGCGGTGGTGGAGGGCGTCCTCCTCCCTGGCAAAGATGCTCAGCATGCGATATCTTTCGTGCAAGCACGCGTTGCGAACACAGCATCAAGGATGCCCAAGACAGGCAAGAGCTTACTGCGCCATCACCAGTGCACGGAACGAGAGACGCAGGTCCGTATCCGGACATTTTGGTGAGCTCCGGATGCGGAGGAGCATGGCTCCGAACACTCATCTGGAGATCTGCTGAATGCAACATGCATATCGCGGCGCAAGATGCGAGGCCACAAACGCATCGTCAGCGTTTGTGAGGCGCTAACCGAACTCTGTCATGTGTTGTTCCAACGTGCGAGCATCTGAAAGCCAAAGTTGCACCGCCTCGGCGTCTTAGTGCCAAACAACGGGCCAGTCGGCGTGCTGCGACAGTGGAGACCCACCTCTTTCCCACTCTTCTGGGTCGTTTCGAACTCGCATTCACCAAACTTAGCGCGCCAAGAACACAGACACATACGCGTCGCCTCATCGGTCCGGGTCCCGCAGCACCTACGGGGCAGCGGGCCGCAAGGGGGCGCCTTATCAGCTCCAACCTTGTGGGAACTTGTTGGATTCCAGTCCCTCGTCAGCTTCGGGTCTGCTGCCCACGAGGCACGGATGATGGGTTAGCTTGGGTTCATGTGGCGGAATGGAATTGAGTCCAGCAGGCTGGCATCTGCTCAATGATTCGCCTCGGCTCTCCTTGCAGAGCAATCAATGCCGGAGGGGCGGAGACGTATGTACTCCCACTCCGAGCACCGCAATGCATCCCGTGTGCGAATCTGGAGGGTCCGACTCGTATGCGTTGCAAGAACGCTAGAAGGGTATATCTCTTTGTGCGAGAAGATGCAGAAGTTCGTCAAGTCGAGCAAAGCCGCATAGATTCTCCACTCCCGCACTTTCCTCCAACGACTCGTATCCAAGGCCAAAAGTCCGCGGAGCAACCTTCATCCGCCATGTCACCCCGCTTCGTCCCTGTGCAGCTTACGCTGTCGTGGTTGACGGTGATCCTTTCGGTGCTCATGATCGGCTTCGGCGTCGGCACCATTGTGTGGGAAGTCGACAGACAAGAGCGCTGGCACGCCAAGTCCTTCGCCGAGGGCATCATCTTTGCTACTTGGGGCGGCTTCCTCCTCGTCTGGTACATCCCCTGGTGAGTCATCCTGTCCCCGTCGATATGGCCCGTGCTGACGCCACAGCCTGGTTGTCTCCCGCCGCGCGTGGACGACTAGGTGGTTCAACTGCATGATCACAGACGCTGTGTGGCTTGGTCTGTCTGTCTGCTTCGGCATCTCCGACGTCGCCGTCTGGGGCGGACACAAGCAGAAGATGAACGGCTTCCTCATCGTCACCGGCATCTTCGGCTGCGTCCTGCTCGCGGTACAGGTGACGCAACTCCTGTTCGAGATCATCGCTGTGCTCGTGCACCACGGCGGTAGCAAGGAGGTCTGGAAGCTCTCCTTCCACGACCTCTTTGCGTACCCTGGCGACCACCACGAGACCGTGCGCGACCCCGAGTGGATCGAGCGCTACGGGCGCAACCCCCGCCTTGGCCGTTATGCGCAGAACGACACCCCCCTCTCGCCGACGAGCTCGTTCGAGCTCGACCCCAAGGACCTCAAGGATCAGAAGGAGGTCAAGGACCGCAAGGACCTCAAGACCCCCGCGTCGCTGCTGAAACACGATTACTACGACTACGCAGACCCCTATGAGAAGAAGGGCAAGCTGGCGAAGGAAGAAAAGTCGTACGGTAGCAGCAGCGGAAGCCACGGCAGTGTTAGGGGCGACAAGAAGGCGATGGAGGCCGAGCGCGAGCTCTACGCTCAATACGCCGAGAACAAGGTGCCGTCGTACGCTTCCCACTAGACGTGGCTCCACCTGATCTCCTCCACCATCGCACACCACCCTGTTCAGATCCCACAACCTTTCCCCGTAACCGCAGCCCAGCCGGAGCGAACCGCACCACACACACTTTGTAACAATAGCAACGCGTGAGAAGACAGATAGCAGAACAATGCAGCATGTGAAACACCACGCACACATGGTGCACGTCTGAAACGCACTCCAGCGATCCAGCGATCTCGGGGACTGGAGTCGTGACCAGTGTGGCCCAAGTGTGGCGGCGTTCCTGGACGTGTGATCTGCGCCGGCTCCGGCCGCACTGACGCTGCATTGACCATTCCTCAGTACGCCCGTTCCGAGCACAGACCGTGCCTCACTTTGATAACGTGGTTGTCTCTTGGTGACGCTCATGAAGTCGTAGAGCATAGAGCAGCTTCCAACACGCGGCACAGAAGACCTTTCCAGCAACGAGGTCGGGTTGCCCGACGAGCAGCCAGCCTTAACTTGAGCGAACACTGCGCAAGATGTCCAAAGCTGAAAGTCAGCAGACGATACCGTTCGAGACAACGTGACGTGGGGCGCTAACGCACAAGGCGATCCTTCGTACCATGTGCAGGCCAGAGTGCGACGGTCCGTCGTCCTTCCTCCCTCCATGGCTGTTACGGCCTATCGGGCAATGTCGACTCACTCACTTGCCCCTCTCGCACTCTTGCACTTCGCAGCCTGTCACACAACAACGGCGTCGCAGCCCCTCCTTGCGCCTTGTGCACCATGCGCATCCCTCCGCTGCGCCTCTCGCATCGAGACGTCCACGTCGGCACCCTTTGGTCTGATGCCCTCATTAATAAGCACTTGCCGCCTTCCTCGTCTTGTCCACCACCCACCCTCTCCTTTCCTTTCGCATCACTCACCGCCAACCCTCAGCTCGCACACCTCTGTCACTTGTCAACAAGCAACACTAGACATAATCAAGATGGGCCTGTTCTCCAAGAAGTCGTCCGACAGCGTCAAGGAGGCCGCCGACGCCGTGCGCAAGCTCAGTATAAGCGACGCGAAGCCTAAGGTTGACAAGCCCGCTGAGGTCAAGGCTGAACCCGCCGAGACCATCGAGAAGGAGAAGGGTAAGTTGCCTCCGCTGTGGTCGAATGGTCTCCAGTTCTCTCGGTAATGTTCTTTTAGCTGACAACCAGCCGAGCCTGTCGCCGAGAAGCAGAGTGAGTCAGCGCAAGACAGCTCCGCAGAAGCCACAATGCAAGCTGACGAACAGCCCAGCTCGCTGCTGAGAAGGAGGGTAGGTCTTGGTTGAAGATGTGAGCGCTTTGGGAATATCTGACATGCAGCTGAGCCCGTCTCTGCCGAGAAGAAGGGTGAGTGGTTGGCCCAGCTGCTATCTTGTCTCTTTACAGCTGACATCCAGACGAGCTTGTCTCTGAGCAGGGTGAGTTCCTCTTCTCCCAGTTCTACACTCTGGGCATTCAGCTGACGACTAGCTGAGCCTGTTCTCGAGAAGAGTGAGTCCCCGTCGGCCAGCTCTGCAGGTGTGGCATGGAGCTTACGTCCAGCCGACCCTGTCTCTGAGGAGAGTGAGTTTACCGACGAGCTCGGCGATGTCCGCCAAGAGCTAACAGGCAGCTGAGCCTGTCTTGAAGAGCAGTGAGCCTTCTCCAGCTCCGCAACTGTTACAGGGAGCTGACTTGCAGCTGAGCCTGTCCCCACTCCCGTCACCAGGCGTGAGTTGGTCTTAAGATGAAGAGTCCTGGAGCTGACGACAGCCGCGTTCGGTGCCGGGACTACCATGGAGAAGCGTAAGTCTTCACCTGACAGTTTGGCACCATATACAGCAAAGCTGACATGCAGCCGACGCCGAGGCGAAGAAGCGTGAGCCTCCCTCCCTGCTCTATGTCCACCATTGAGCTGACAGCAGTCAATGCCGACGCTGACACCGTCGACGCCGACGTCGAGACACCCAAGGCCGCCACCGAGCCCGAGATCAAGTCGGAGAAGGACGAGGAGACGCCGAGCCTCCACTCCGCCCTCGCCGGGACTGGCGCGACTGCCGCGTCGATCATCCTCCCCTCTCTCAATGTTCGCGACGACGCCTCGTCCACTCACGCGACGACTGGCTCCGAGCCCCCCGAAGTGCCCACTCCCATCTCGGCCGTCGAGCCTGTCGGTGCGCCCCTCACTCCCGCCCCTAGCGCGCCCACTACGCCCGCCAAGATCGCCTCTCCTTCCGACGAGGTCAAGTCCGCCGAGCCCATCCAGGCTTCCCCCGCCAGCCCCACCGCCGCCACCGCTGCTGCGAGTGTGGCGGCGGCCGCGGCCAAGGACGCGGAGGGCGTGCAGGTTCGCCCCATCGAGGTCATGACCAACACGGATGTCCATGTCTCTGTCCAGACTGAGACCGAGGTCAAGAATGAGCCCCAAGAGGAGAAGGGCAAGAATGAAGAGCAGTGGCAGGACATCGACAAGCTCGTTCCCTCCGACCCTGCTGCGCAGCTCACCACTCCCGCTACTCCTCCCGTCAAGCCCGCCGCCCAGGGGGTTCCCACTCTCATTCCCACCACTGTCGCGGGTAGCACTGAGCCCATCAAAGACGAGGCGAAGGACCCCACTGAGGACATGGCCAAGCTCGCCGAGGACGAGCAGGGACTCAAGAAGCATGAGTCGGAGCTGCGCGAGCACGAGCAGGTCGTCGAGGCGCACCGTCCTGAGTCTGCTTAGATCGTAGGTTGCGGTCGACGATCCTGCTAACCATCCACGGATCGTCTCATCAAGACTATGGACTGTAGGTGGCGAACTCAGATGAACCTAACCTGTGCCCAGATTCAATGTCCCGCTTCATCACTATCACGTCCATTCTGGCTTCAACTTCCCCTCCGCGCTCGCGTTGTCCAGTCCGCTGCCCCGCGTTGCTCGCTACGATCGCAGTCTGACTGGCTTGCTCGCCTTGCTCGCGCACACTGTGATGTGTATATCTTTCATCTATGCATGACTATCCTATCTTTAAACCATGAGGAGGGAGGAGAGGGTGGCCTCGGTTCCGACGACGTCGAGGGCCTGCTGGACCTCGAGCCGGCGGCGGGCCTCCCGAAGCCAGTCCTCGGCGAGTTTCCTCGGCCATCCGCGGAGGTTGTTGACCTCGCGAGCGGCGGCGTCGAGGTCCTTGTTGGCCAGGGCCCATTCGGCGCGGGCGAGGTGGGCGTCGACCGACTCGCCCTCGACAAGACCGGCCTGCGGGCGGAACATGACCTTGGAGAGGAGGTTGGAGGCGACGTGGGCGCCGACGCCGGCGTTCTCGGGCGCCGGGACGAGGGCGGCCTCGTGGATTCGCGGCGCGACAGAGTTGGCGAACCAAGAGGCGAGGTAGGGGAAGGACTTGACGCCGGTCTGGGCGATGCCCGAGGCCTCGAGCGAGGCGAGGGTCGCGTTGACGATCTTGTTGTCCGCGACGGCGTGCGCGTCGCCCGTCAGAGCGTGCAGGACGCGGAGCTCGTCATCGAACGCAATGTCGCCGCGCTCAGCCTTAGACTGGACGGCACGGAGGGCGGACCAGATCTTGTGCAGGCGCACGTTGTCGTCGAGAACGGCAGAGTTGTCAAGCGTGATGCGCTCGAGCTGCTTGAGCGAGGTCGTGAGCGCCTCGAGCTTGGCGAGACGGCCACCACGCTCAGTCTCGACCTGCGCCTTGATGGAACGGAGCCACCGGCGCTGGAGCTCGATACCCTGCGAAACGACCTCGTCCTTCAGGCGCTGCTCGATCACCTTGCGCTGCTCCTCCAGCTCACCGTCGAGAACGGTGCGCCAGCTGTCGACCATCTTCTGGCGCTCGTCCTCCCAGTTCTTCTTGAGGTTGTCCTCGTCGCTCTTCCACTTCTGCTCAACTTCCTGGAGCTTGTTCTCGAACTTGGACGCCTGCTCAGCCACAGTCTTCTCGAGACGCTCCTGCTCCGTCTTCTTGACCTCGGAGATGCGCGAGTTCAGGGCGGTAAGGTCGCCCTGAGCCTTCTCGAGGATACGCGAAGAGTCCGCGGAGGGGACACCCTTGCCAGACGAGAGCGAGTTGGTCAGGGAGTCGATGGTAGCAGCGAGCTGGGCGATAACAGGCTCCTCACCGGCGATAGCCTTGACCTTGGGGACGAGAAGAGGGAGCTTCTCGCCAGCCTTGGGCTTCTTGGCCTTCTTGGGAGGAGGGACGTAGAATCCGGGAGGGGCCTCGTAGCCGAGAGGGAGCTTCTCATCCCAGAGCGTCTCGTTGGTGTGGTCGGGCTTCTGGGGCTTGACACCCTCGGTCGTGACGGCGCGGGGGCGGGCAGTGTCGGGGTAGTACGCGGGGTTGGTGAGAGTGGCGCCAGTGTCGTGCTTCTCCTTGACGGCGTCGGCAGCCTCCTCAGCCTTCTCCGTGATCGCGTCCTTGAGGTCCTTGGCGTCCTGCTTGATCGACTGGCCAGCGAGCTTAGCGTTCTCGGCGGCGTCCTTAGCGGCAGCCTGCACCTGTTGGGCGATCGAGTCGGCGGAGCGCTTCGAGGACTCGGCAGAGGCCTCAGCGCGCTGCTTGGCGGCATCAGCGGCGGACTCGGCACGGTCCTTGGCCTCCTCGGCCTTGCCCTTGACCTCCTCAGCCTTCTCCTTCATCGAAGCAGAGAGCTCGCTAGCCTTCTCCTGAGCCTGGCGGGCAAGCTCCTGGGCCTTGTCGCGAGCCTCGGTAGCGGCGTTGCTGAGAACGCGCTGCAGACCGGTGATCTTGTCCTGGAGAGCGTCCTTGGCGACGTGAGCCTCACGGGAGATCTCATCGCCGGCGGACTTGGCCTTGGCCTCGGCGTTCCTGGTGGCAGCCTCAATCTTGCGCTGCAGGTCCTCGTCCTTGTTACCGCCGGTCCACTTGGCAATCTGCTTCGTGATGGTACCGGGGCCGAACTCGTTCCAGTCGTTCTCGTCGGCGTAGTCGGCAATCGCCTCACCTCCGGGAAGCTTGACGAAGAAGTCGCGGTAGGGCTCCGACTTGGTCGAGACATAGGCGGAAACGGGGTAGAAAATGAGACCACCGATAACGACGTAGCGGACGAGCTTGCCGAGAACGCTTCCCTTCTTCTGGTTGGGAGGGATCGTGGCCGAAGCAGCCTGCGCGGTAGGAGGAATGTTCTGGCGGGCGGGAGCCGAGACGTTCAGAGCCTGTAATGTAGTGTGAGCTTGTGCATGTGATCGACGCGTGTGTCGGGAGGAGATACTTACGCGCCTCTGAACGAGGGCCCTCGGAGCCCGGGCAGGAACATGCCTGAGCTGGCCGTACATTTTTAAGGAGAGTGGTGGTGCGAAAGTCGGCTAAGACTAATGATCGTCACTCATGACATCGCCGGCAGCGTCGGACACAGCGAGCGTCCGGGCCAGACCCGCGCACCCGCCCGCCCGTCGCTCAGCGTACGGCGTTACGGAGTTATCGGGTGGACTCCCTGGTCGACGTCGCGTGCTCAGGTGTGTGGCACCCGCCGCGTGTTTCACACCCTGAGCGTCATGTTTTCGAGAGGTGGAGGTGCGCCGCTGCATGAGTGTCCGCAACCTTTGGATCAGCCACGATCGAGTTCGCATTCCTACACCCTCACGATCACCATGGCGGCAGCAGCGGTTGGACAGTCGACCGGACTGGGATACACGAAGCCGAACGAGGCGGCTGTCGAGGCTCTCGCTCAGGCTCCCAAGAGTAAGGGAGCTGATGACCTCGAGATCAAGATCGAGTTTGGGTACGTTGAGCTTTCGCTGTACGTCTCATGAACTGACAGTAAAGCGGCGGTCTGCATCTGATCTTCTCCCAGAAGCCCAAGCACACTGTTTTCATTCTGAAGACCGCGCCCGACGGACGACCGGCGGACGTGCGCTTCCTCATCTCCTGGATGAAGGACAATCTCGTCAGCGAGCGTGAGGAGATGTTCATCGACGGCGAAGGAGTGTGAGTTAACTCGCTCCCGTATGACCTTAACTGATGTCCAGTCGACCTGGAATTCTCGTTCTCATCAACGACGCCGACTGGGAGCTCGAGGGCGAGCTCGAGTACGAGCTGAAGGATCGCGACGAGATCGTCTTCATCTCGACTCTCCACGGTGGTTAGATGGTTGTCTAGAGCTCTGCTGTCGTCGTCCCTCTGGCCTCGTTCATTGAACTGTGGGCGTTCCAGACAGCTAAGACAACATTACTCGGTCTGGCCTTTGTCCGCAGGGTGGTTTCGCGTCCCTCCTCATTGTTACGGCTATCTTAGCATTGGTCTCTCATATCATTGTATGCACTACTATTTCGGCTCTGCAGATTGGCTTCTGTGCACAACGAGACCTTCCTTGCAACCGCTACGTGTCGCACTGCTGTCTTTTCTGCATGAGGAAGACACCGCTGCCCGTACAACATGTGCGGCAGCATCGTGACATGTGTATGGGGCTCCGATCCGTTCCCTCGGGCCACCTCCACTTTATTGGTCCTTCGGTCGCTTCCTGCTAATCTGCGTCAACCCAAACCACCATGTTCAAGAAGGCGCTCGCTCACCAGTCGAACGCGACGCCGATCCGCTCCTCTGCGCGGCGGCAGCTGTTGCAGAGCATCTATGAGCAGTATCCCGCCCTCAAGGCGGGATGTGTCGCCGAGGGCGAGAACGGCGTGACCGAGAAGGAGCTCGGCAAGCTGCTCTTGCCTGACAGTGTGCGGAGCGCTACGTTTGAAACGAGCGGAGGCATCGAGGGCGTAAGTTGGGCGTGCTGTTTGGTAAACTGACAGAACAGACAGTCTACAGCTCCCCCAGTGGAGATCCGCTGTGGCTTTCCTTCGGCCGCGGCTCGAAGGAGCTTATCCCAACTCGTGAGCTCCCAGCACAATCTCGGTAGAGCTGACAACAGTGTACACGCTCGCGGCGCTGCCATTCCCGCCCATGCCGGTGCTGCAGCTGCACCACCCCCTCCCACCGCCGCTATTCACAGGTGCGCCCCTCTTCCTCCCCGCCGTGCGCAACATGGCAACGCCATGGAAGCTCCCGGACGTCGCGGAGGGGGACGTCGTCGGTCTCGTCAGCGATACGGAGGGCGACGGGTGCGTCAGCTTTGTCGGTGTTGCGCGTGTAATGGCCCGCGGAGGACTGAGGGATCAGCTTGAGCGCCTGCTTCGGCATCGTGCAGAGGGCGTCGATAGGGATGAGGGCAAGTTCGCGGACATCCTGTCCATCATCGACGACCAGTGAGTTGACTACGTCGAAGGTAACTGACCCCAGCCTCTGGGAGAGCGGAAGCAAGCCCGCGCTGCCCTCTTTCCCTCTTCCGGCACCCGCGAAGCCGCTGGTTCCTCCGCCAGAGAGCGAGGCTCCCGCGCAGGAGGACGCTGCCGATGAGGCAGCTGACGCCGTCGCCGAGCTGACGGTCGAGGACAAGGGCGAGCCCCTAACCCCGGCGGAGGTATCGACCCTCCTGACTGCGGCGCTGATGCAGACGCTGTCCGCCCTCTCGCCGTCCCAGCTGCCGCTGCCGAGCTCGCAGCTGTACTCAGCGCACATCTTGCCGAACCGGCCAGCCTACATCCCGGCCGAGCGGCGGGACGACGTCGTCATAGCGCGCAGCGAGTGGAAGAAGCTCGCCAAGTGGATGAAGGAGCTGAACAAGGACGGCATCATCAAGACGAAGGAGACCAAGGGCGAAGTGGTCGTCACCTCGTAAGCTTCGGTCACTTCATCCGCGTAGCTGATGACAGCTTCGACCCCGCCCACCCCGCGATCCAGGCGCACCGCCCCTTCAAGACGATCGCCGAGGATGACACCAAGACGGCAAAGAAGGCCGCGCGCGAAGCCGCGACCGCCGAAGTGGCCGGCACAACGGTGAACAAGCGCGGTGCGCGCGAACTCGCCGTCGAAGAGATGTGGAAACCGACCGGCTCCGGCGTCGCATTCTGGGAAGGGTGTGGATTCGAGTGAGCTTTGAGCTTGACTTGGAGTAGCTAACAGGACCAGCAAGAACGGCAGCCATCCCGCGAACACGCTCAAGCCCGCTTTCGACGCGTACGTGACCAAGCACGGGCTGGTCGGGCGCGACTTCAAGACAATCAAGATTGACGAGCCCCTCGCTGCTGCGCTTGGCAAGAGCATGTCGCCCGGCGACAGGGTGAACAGGGACGAGATCCTGCGTCGTCTGCGCAACGGGGTCGGGTGGAGTGTCTCCGTCGGCGGAGTCGTCAAGTGAGCTGCGCTAAGGGTGTCTAGCTGACAGATCAGGAAGGGCAACCTCCAGCCCGTGACCATGTGTGTCAAGACGCGCCAGGGCCGGAAGCAGGTCACGCTCGTTAGTGGGCTGGAGGGCTTCGGTGTCGACATTGACGACTTTGCGGACGAGCTGCGCCGCCTGTGTGCTGGTTCTGCGTCGGTGCAGCCTCTCTCTGGTGCGAGCCCCAAGCTCAACCTCAAGGAGGTGCTCGTGCAGGGCAACCAGACCAAGCTCGTGTCTGAGGCGCTTGTTGCGAAGGGCATCCCGAAGCGCTGGATCAAGGACGAGGGCAAGAAGAAATAGAGCATTAGTAGGCTGTACATGCGTATCTCATCTATGAACTCATACTACAACACGCTATGAGGCGGACGGATGTTCTTCAAGCTACGCATCGCGCGTTTCGCACTAGTCACTCTTGAACATGTGCTTGAAGCGTCGGAACGGCCCTTCCCCCTGGTGCTTGCCCTCCTTCGCCTGCACCTTCTCCCGTTCCTTCTTCTTTGCCTTCTCGTCCGCGCGGATCCTAGCCGCGTCGGACATGAGCTCGCTCCCGTTCCCGCCCAGCATTGTCGCCATCACAACCCACAAGCTGAGCGGATGCGAGTGACTGGCAGGGCTGTCCGCCATGCCGCCGAGGAGAGCGAGGTTGCGGCCCTCAGGCTGGATTGTCAGCTAGAGTACGAATACAGGGAAGCTCACCAGGTCACGCCGCGAGACGATTGCGGAGGGAGGCGGCGCCTCGCCATTAAGCGCCCAGCCCCATGTGCTGCCTAGCAGGTCTGTGTCGTCGCCGTCGGGGAACTCTTCCGCTTCGGAGGCCGAGGACGAGCCCGAGGTGCTATCCCGGTCGTCCTCTCCTCCGTCGTCGCGGTGGGCGTGCTCGTCATCGGCTGGGTCATCGAGTAAAGACGCCTTGATGTTCTCACCGACCGAAACCCAGTTCTTCCGGATACGGTCTGCGTCCTTGTCCTTCGCCTTCTTCAGGTTCCGTTTGCGGTGGCGCGCGACACGTTTCCGCACGCGGTGGAACTTGCGGTCCCACTTCGCCTGGCCTTCGATGTAGCGCATCGCGGGACCCTCCTTGATGTATCCCGTCTCGGAGAGCGGCATCGTGCACGCCGGCAGCTGGTCCGCCGGCTCCAGGCCGCGCACGTTGCCGCTGAAATCGACGCGCTGTCTTATCATGTTATCGTCAGCGAAGGGCTGGTGTTAGCTATCAGGAGACAAATGTCAGCTTACGTTAGGTCCGGCGTAGATGCCCGGCCAGCCGCAGGTTCCCTGTCCGTAGTGGTGTGCCCTGTCCTTGGACTTGCTCTCGCCCGGAGAGCCATCGGTCGATGATGGCCAGAAGATGGTCGACATGCGCGAGATACGAGACGTCTGCCGCTTGTCCTCTACCTTGACTTGGCGGAGGCGCTCCGTAATGACGCTCGGAGACGGCATTTGCGAATCGTCCACGGGACTGCTGAGCTCCTGCGATAGCCCAGACTGCGGCGTCTCAACCAGCGGCTTGGTCGTGATGTGCGTTTCCTGCACCGTTCTCCTCTTCGGCGTCGCCGGGTCGCCAGTTTCGGCCCGGGGTGTGCTTGGATCAATATATGTTACTGTGTCTGCTGTCATCGTCTCCTGAGTTCCCCGTCCTGGCGTCATCGTGCCCGGCGTACCTGCCGGTGTGGAATGCTCGCTGGGGAGAGCGCCCGGAGCTCGTGGCGTGACATAGCGACAGAATGTGGCAATCGATCGGTATGCGCCTCGGGCCGGTTTCGTCATGCTGAACAGCGTCAGGTCGTGGCCGACACCGTCGAAGACCTGCAGGTGCACCTCGGTCGGCTTGTGCTTCTCCTCGATGCCTTTCATTGACGGAAGGAGGTCACGGACGTCATCTCGAAGGGGATACTGGTCAGGGCGGGCGGCCTTGTGGGCGCTGCTGTGAGCTTCGCCAACTGTCTATCCGCTTACCAATAGATGATCTCGTCGCGGAGCACCTCATCGTCGCCGGCGAGGATGTACAGCGGTGGTAGCCCGCCCAGATATCCGAGGATGGGGCTGATCCAGGGGTGGCACAGCTGCCCGTTCGTGCAGTACAGCTGGATTTGGGTGTCCACGACAACAGGCTCCTTGTACACGTCCATCTGGATGCCGCGGCCGACCTGTGCGAGCGTCGAGTTCTCGGCACCCATGCTCCGTGGCTCGAGATGCCAGAAGTTTTCGCTCGGATTGACACACATCTGGTTGTGGGGTCCCTTACTGTTGGCCTGCCCGCTTTTCTTCTCCTTCTCCTTCTCAGCAAACATATCGTGCAACCTCCCGCTGGCGTCGGGGTCGCTGGTATGAATCGACTGTCTTCGCACCTTCTTGACAGTACTGAAAAGACCGCTCGCACTCTCACCGTCGCGCTCTTGATGCGGGTGCCGCATCTTGTGTACCGCCTCCTTTACCCTGATCGAGATGTTATTCTGCATTTCCGCCGTGAGCTGAGTCGGGGGTGGCGGCCATAGTGAGGATGGTTTCTGAAATCAGCTCGTTGCAGCTTAGGCCTTGCGTACATGAATGAAACTGTAGGCGGGGATTACGTCCTGTCGTTAGCCAGACAACGGAAGTTGACTCTCACTGTGTCAGTGTTCTCCAGGATACTTGGGAAGCTGTGTGTCAAGTCCGACCACTGCGCGTCAGCTGACTCTCCACAATAAGACTTACAGGGCTGATTAGCACTGCTCCCGCCGGCAGCTCCAGCCCGGGTGTGTCGCGCAAGATCTGCAGAAGTGCCCAGGTCAAGCCGCCGCCCGCCGAGTCACCAGCAATGATAATCTCCTTCGGGTCGACCCGCCGGTGCGGAGCATCTTTTGGCGGGTTCACCAAATACAGGTAGGCCGCGAGGATGTCCTGGATAGCACAGGGGAACGGGTACTGAGGCGCTTCTGCATAAGTCAGCTGCGGGCTCGGTCCAAGCGGAGGTTAGAACTGACTTCGATAATTGACTGCGAAACAGCGGCCGTGCATTTTGCGCGCGAAGCGCCAAATGGTGTAGCGATGGGTGTTGATAGACCCCCAGTAGTAGGCTCCACCATGAACTAACGTCAGTGCTAGGCGGTCTCCGAAACTCACTGTACAGCATGCACCGCAGTTTGTCCATTTCAGGGATAACTGTAGTGCTTGTCAGCGTTTCCCCATGAGGCGTGAGACTGTACTCACAGCCAGAATCGAGCTCGTCCTCGCCTTCCAGCGGCACTGCGGGCGCCTCACTCTCGGCTCGCTTCTCAGGCGATGCGCTTCTTCTCTTGGACTCCTGGCGCATTTGGTGCCTGTGCCGCTCTCTCTCAGATCGCCTGTACTCATCCTTCATAACAATCCACTCAGCTTCCACACCGTGGCCAGCTCGCACTTGCCACCACTTGGAACCTCCAGCGATCTTGTACGCCATCTCCTCACCACCAAATGCTTTGATTAGGAAGTCGGCCGACTGGCTCAGGCTCTGCTGTGGAATGAGGAGCCTGTGTATCGCAACCCATGGGGGTGCGGGCGTGCGAGTCGCTCCAAACTTCTGCAAGGATGCACATGTGTGACTGCGTGTCAGTCTCCAGCACTTTCACAGGCTCAGCTCACTCGTTCGCAATGTTGAGGAATGTCTCCATGGTCAGCATGCAACGGGAAGAGAGCTCACCTTGCCGATTTCGAACGCTGGTAGTCAGATACACACTGGACAGCGTACTAACTCACCTTCATCGTACATGAGATCTTCCGAACCCGCAGTACGCTTTCCCTCGGCATCTCGTTTCTTCGGAGTGAGGTAGTGTTCGAGGAAGGTCGCAAAAACAAGCGGCCCCGCTGATCTGTCAGCAGTGGACAACGATCGGTGACTAACCCATGGCGATGACCTGAGGTGCGAGTCCGTCCGGCATGATGGCCGAACGAGCTAATCGTCGTGGTCAGACGGGTTGAGGTGGTCGTGTCTCAAGGAGGAAAGGAGAGATATAAGATGGATAGGGTTCGGAACGAATATACAGGACGAGCGAAGATAACCCGGGACAGAGGGGATCCGAATCGCCTCGCTCTATCTGCGTCGCTTCGCGTTCCGTCGCTCCGCAGAATCGGTGACGTCTGCTTCTCATATCTCCTCTCACGACTTGTCGGCCTTCTCCCGGTCCGGGGTCTCCGCAACACCACGTGGCGAAACGCATCATCATCAGCGGCATCAGCCACCCCTGACGTGCCGCACACTCTAGACGATCCAGCTCTCGGCCATCCATTTAGTCAGCTATCTTTCTCGCATCAACAACCCGTGCACGATGGCGAAGCAATACCAGCTGGCTTTTACCCTACACGGGCACTCGTCCGACGTCCGAAACCTTTGCGTCCCAAACATCAAGGAGTCGGTCCTCTTCTCCGCGTCCCGGGATGGCTCGGCAATCGCCTGGGGACCGGGGTCGACATCCAAGGACTGGGACGCCAAGGTCAGAGCCGAGGAGCTCGAGAGAAGATTCGTGAGCTGTGTGACTGCTGTGACGAACAACGGACAACGTGAGCTGCGCGTTTCACTCCCTCGCTAACATCGCAGGGTACATGGTCACTGGTTCGTCATCAGGCATGCTGTCGACCTACCCCCTTCCTCCCCTTGAATCCCAGGATGCGACGCTTGACGCACCGACGCTGGAGCCGCAGCACACTGTTATTGAGCACCGCAAGAATCTCTGCTGCATCGACGCCAGCGCCAACGGTCTCCTCGTGTCTGGAAGCTGGGACAACACCGCTATTGTTTGGAGGGATTTCAAGAAGGCAGTCCACATCGAAGGCCACCAGCAGGCTGTCTGGGCCGTTCGCTTCGTTGGGGAAGACCGAGTCCTGACTGGTGAGTCAATAATGTTTGTACAAGCTGACAGGAAGCTTCTGCAGACAAGACCATTGTTCTTCACTCCATTGATGTTGCCACCGGCAAGTCGAGGCCTCTGCAGAAGTACTCGGGGCACACTGACTGCGTTCGTGGATTGAGCTTGACGCCGGATGGAAAGGGATTCTGGAGCTGCGGAAACGATGGCCTCGTTAACCTTTACTCCTTCGACAGCGCTTCGCCGATCCAGACCTTGTCGGGTCACACCTCGTTCGTTTACTCGGTGACGGCCTTCCCCGACGGCACTGGAGCCATTAGTTCCGGCGAGGATGGGACTCTGCGCGTGTGGTCAAGTGGGTTCTTCGTTCGTGCTCTGCTAGCTAACATCAGCCTCTGAACTGGTCCAGACGATCGCCCACCCTTCCCTGTCTCTGTGGTCCACTGCCGTCGCTCCTATTCCTGGCTCTTCGAGCTACTACATCATCTCTTCCTCGGCCGACTCGAGCATCCGGTTCTTCAGCAATGAGGAGCAGTTTATGGCTCCCCAGAAGGACAGGGAAGACTGGGACCACGAAGTCGCTCAGCGTAAACTCGACAAGTGAGTTGGCTTAGCGCAGCTAGGGTATAATTGACAGTCAGGAGCCAGGTCGGCGATGTCAAGCGATCTGACCTCCCCGGAATGGAAGCACTGGGACGGCCAGGTGAGTGGGATGCTGATTGAAGTGCTAACCCTCAGGCAAGAAGGACGGGCAGGTCATCATGATCAAGAACAACGACAACGTCGAGGCGTACCAGTGGTCGGAGGCGAATACGACGTGGCAGCAGATCGGGCAGGTTGTCGACGCGATCGGCTCGGGCCGCAAGCAGCTGTACGATGGGCAGGAGTACGACTACGTCTTCGACGTCGACATTCAGGACGGTGTTCCGCCGCTGAAGCTGCCGTACAACGTAACAGAGAACCCGTGGACGGCGGCGCAGCGCTTCCTCGAGAAGAACGAGCTGCCGTCAGGCTACGCGGAGCAGGTCGTGGACTTCATTCAGAAGAACACTGGTGGCGTACAGCTCGGCACTGGTGGCGGCAACGACACCTACGCTGACCCGCTGACCGGAGGATCGCGATACACTGGCGCTTCAGCCGGGGGCGGTAACCAGTCCTGGGGAGGTGACCCCTATACCGGCGGCGGCGCGTACTCGACGCAGTCTGCACAGCCGTCTGTCCGCGTACTGCCCGTCAGGACGTACCTGTCTTTCAAGAAGATCAACCCGCAGGCGGCGCTCGGCAAGGTGAACGAGTTCAACGAGGCGATCAAGGCGTCGTCGCCTGATGTTGCGCTGAGCGCAGCCGATGAGGCGTCGCTGAAGGCTGTCGTCGATATCCTGACGGCTGATCAGCCGGCAAAGAAGGAGAAGTGGCAGCCGGCCGCGCTCCTCGCTGCCGCCGTCAAGTGGCCTGAGGACAAGCGCTTCCCTCGTAAGTTAGCTGTAACCAGTCGTTAACTAATGTCAGTCATCGACCTGCTGCGTGCTGTTGCGCTTCTCTCGCCGGCGCTCGGATCGGTGCCCGCCGCGCCGATCGATCTCCTGCAAGCTGCTGGATGGGGCGAGACGTGGAACCCTAGCAAGCCGCGCGCGACGAACCAGTTGCTCGCGATGCGCGCGCTCGCGAATCTGTTCAACACGACACAGGGCCGTTCGGTTATGGCTGCGGCGGGACAGGCGGGTGTACTCGCCGAGCTCCGCCGCGGCAGGCAGTGGGAGCAAATCGGCACGGCCAAGCAGCCGCTAGCCACGATTGCTCTTAAGTGAATTGCACACCCTTTTTGGATAACTGACTCCCAGCTACTCGATCCTCGCGCTCGACGGTGGACTTAAGGACGCGAGTGGTCTGCTGGCTTTGATCAACCACGTGAGCTGAAACAGCATTCTCGGAGCTGACCTCAGATTCTCGACAACGAGAAGACGGACAGCGAGACCATCTACCGTGCCGGAGTTGCGCTGGGTAACCTTGTAAGCTTTCGTTTTTGAATGCCAGCTAACAGCAGCTCTCCTCGCCAGCCGCCGGCTCGCTCCCTGTCGGCGACGTGCAGAACGCGAAGAGCCTCCTCTTCACCCGTTCCGGTGCGCTCAACGAGAAGCGCCTGACGGACCTCGCGCTCGAGGTCGGGCAGCTCGCGTCATAGGTTCAATTTACATAGAAGAAGGTTAAGATAGAAGTAACGAGAAAACAGGTACATGCATAAGGTACATCTAGGCCGTGGCCAAAATCTATGAACAAGAACAGCGCTGGGAGTATCACTCGACCAGATTTTTAGATAGCGCCAGCGGCGACGGCGGCGTGGGCGGAGCGCTCCATGCCGGTCGTGTTGCCCTTGGCAGTGAGCGAGTCGAGGGGGTTGAACTGGTCGGTGCTGTTCTCGTACTCCCACATGTCGAGAGCAACCTGGCACGACTCGCGGACAACAAGCGGCGCGTCCATCTTAACGGCCCACTCCCTCAGGATGGCCAGCACGCCACCCTCGGGCAGCGGCTCGTCGTCCTTGCTCATGTCGGCGTCGGTACCGTCGGACGCAATGCCGCCCAGGGCCTCGGCAGCCTCATGGCGCACCATGTCCTCCTCCTTGTCGTCACGGAGCACCTTGAGCAGGCTCGGGATGGAGTGGGGCGAACAAAGCTGGCCGAAGATGTACGCAATCTCGTGACGGAAGAGAGCAGACGAGTCGCCGAAACCCTCAGCCAGCGCGCGGACGGCGTCGCGCGACGCACCGCCATAGTCGCGCAGACCGAACATGGCACGGTAGCGCTTGAAGAGCGGCTGGGACTCGTCAAGAAGGAGGGCCTTGAGCTCCTCGACGGACTTCTTCTCGGACGACGGGGCGGGGTCAATGGTCGGATAGTCCGGGTTCGGGATGCGCGCGAGGCCCTCGGGCGTGTGGTCGTACTCGATCTTGTCGACTGCGATCTCGCACGTCTCGCGTACCTCACGGGCTGGGTCGGAGAGGTGCGAACGCAGGCACGCGAGGGAGGACTCGTCCGAGATGGCGCCGAGTGCCTCGGCAGCCTCGTGACGCACCATCGAGCAATGCTTGCCGTCCGGGTTGTTGAGGACATTCTCGAGGATGGGAACCGCGGTGGAGCTCTTCAGTTGGCCGAGGACGTAGGCGAGCTCGTGCTTCAGGAGCGGGGAGGGGTCTTCGAGGCCTGGGCGTTAGCTTGGGTCTGGGTCGACAAGCTGTGGAAGGCGGTCAAGCTCTCAAGACCCAGAGGTGGGCTCATAGAGATTGCCAGACGAGTAGATGAGGGGATGTTGAATGGAGAGCGGGGATGACAACAGCCTGACAGCGGTCGGACGGCAGACTCACCCTCAGCGATGATGTTGATGACCTCGTCACCACCGACAGCCTTGAGCATGAAGAGGGAGCGGAAGCGCTCGTGCAGCTCCGTCTTGCCGGAGGTGTTGAGGAGGGTGGCGCGGAGCGCCGCCATCTGCTCGGGCGTGACCTGAACGGACATTTTCGAAAGTTGGGTGATATTATCAGATAACAACAACCATAGCCATCTGTTGATCCTCCCCCACGCCGTGGCGGGTGGTCGAGGCGTTGCAAAAATCCTGGGGTCGGGCGTGGGAGACTTGGCATCGGGTTTGCCACCCGACCACCATAGACCATGACACTGCCGCCCCAGGCCGCCAGACCCTGGGAGGCGAAAGTGGAGGCCGTCTCACGCCGCTGCGGGGGAAGGTCACGGTTACTAATCTCGCTAGCACCCCACGGTAGACCTCCGGTGACGGCAAGAACAGGTCGCAACTACACACTTCATGCGCTTGACTGCAATCATGTCCTCCGCGAAGACGCTGAAGCCGATCCACCGCCTCCCGCTAGCGAAACAGACGCTGCAGGGCGCCCTGTCGCAGCTCCCGCTCGAGGACCAACCGTCCGCCCAGCGCATCAGCACGACCTTCTCTCCGACGACGAAGGGAGTATGGGCGCGCACCTTGCCGCTGTGGGACAACTGGCCAATTCGAATTACGAAGGATGAGGCGCTCGCACTCGGCTGCGACGTTGACAAGGGCGAGAAGATCAGTGCCGAAGCTATCCTGGGGCGATGGGATCTGCAGCGTGGAGAGAAGCAGAACAACGGCCTCGAGCTGAAGAGCTCGCCGCATCGGCTCAAGATGGCACCGGTTCTTCTCGGAGTATCCGAGAAGACGGTGCACGACTGCTTCCCCGAGCTCGATGTTGGCGACGCTGCCAAGGTCGATGCTCCGACCGACGTCGAGGGAGGGAACGAGGCGAGGCAAGTGCTCGTCGACGTGCTGAGTGGAAGGAAGGTCCTCGAGGGAGAGAACTACATGCCTTGGTCGACGCGGTACTGCGGACACCAGTTCGGTGTCTGGGCTGGCCAGCTCGGTGATGGTCGTGCCATCTCCGTCCTCGAGACCGAGGGCCCGAACGGCCGCGAGGAAATTCAGCTGAAAGGCGCGGGGCGAACGCCGTTCGCGCGGTCTGCTGACGGTCTCGCCGTGTTGAGATCGAGCGTGCGCGAGTACTTGGGCTGCGAGGGTGAGTAAACAACGCTTAGGAGTCGTAAGAGAGCTGACCTCAGCCGTCAACGCTCTCGGTATCCCCTCCACAAGGGCCCTGGCGATCCTGACGTCTCCTGTCCGTGTCATGCGCGAGCAGGGTCCGGAGCCCTCCTCGCTCGTGGCGCGCGTTGCTCCCTCCTTCCTTCGCATCGGGCACTTCGAGGCGATGAACCCCGGCGAGGCGGCGAAGAACTCGCACCAGGTCTTCTTCGGCGGTGGCTGGAAGTCCTCCGTTGAGGACGAGGCGGACAAGAAAGACGCCCTGGGCGGTCAGGGCTCGCTCGAGGGACTGCGCGACCTGACGCTGTGGGCGAGGGAAGTCATGGGAATGAAGGACGCGACCGTGAATGAGTGGTTCATCGACGTTGTGCGCCGGAACGCGGAGACTGTCGCCCAGTGGCAGGTGTACGGGTTCATGCACGGCGTGCTGAACACGGACAATATCTCCGTTCTGGGTCTCACAATCGACTACGGACCGTATGCGTTCATGGACGTCTTTGACCAGAACCACATCTGCAACCATTCCGATCCCGGCGGTCTTTACAACTACAAGGGCCAGCCGGGACGTGTTCTCTTCGCGCTCGACAGTCTCGCGTCCTCCCTCCTCCCAATCCTAGGTTACGAGGCCCAGAACGGCAAGATTCCGGACGCCGGATGGGGAGAGAAAGCGACCCCAGACGACGTGCGCGGCTGGGAGGCAGCGGGCCTCGAGTCCATCGAATCCTGGAGCGATCTGTACAACCAGATCGAGAGCGTCGCCGAGCGCAGCGGGTGGCAGAAGCGCTTCGGTCTGCCGTCGTACCGCGACTCAGACGACCGGGACGTGGTCAAGGACTTCCAGTATCTGCTGCACGGTTACGACATCGACTTTGGCGCTGCGCTGCGCCAGCTCTCCTTCTTCCGCACCTCCAAGGTCGACGACAAGGAGTACCTCAAGGCGCAGGCGAAGTTGTGGATCAAACAGGCGACGAACGACCTCATGCCCGACATTGTCAGCCGGACCGAGGAGGGTATTGTGGCGTGGCTGCAGACGTTTGCGAAGCGCGTGAACGAGGAGAAGGACCAGTTTGACGAGGACGAGCGCCTGAAGAAGATGCAGGAGGCGAACCCCCGCTTCGTGCTCAGGCAGTGGGTGCTGGAGGACACGATCAAGAGGATGGACGATGCGCTGGAGAGGGAGGACGTGCCCGAAGCCCGTCGCGTGCTTCAGCGCGTGCTTGACGTGAGTTGACTTAATCTTCGGTATAACTGACAATCAGCTCTCCACCAACCCCTTCAAGCCATACGGTGAGGACAAGGACGGCGTCATCGCCGACAACCTGACGGGCGAGGAGGCCGAGCAGGCGGTCCTCTGCGGCCTCGGCCCCAAGAGCATGCTCGGGTACCAGTGCAGCTGCAGCAGCTAGATCTGGAGTCAGAAGTTAAGATAGATTGTCAATGCAGTTCTTAAGAGTACAGATATGCATGAGAACACGAAGCTGAATCTACACTAAACCACACGGCGCTTGCTGGGCGACCGGGAGCGCGATCTCCTCCTCTCGTGTCCGCGGTCGCGGTCACGGTCGTCGTATCGCGACGAGGACGAGGCGCCGTAGCGGTCCCTCTCACGGTCGCGGTCGTCATACCGCGATGACCCTCCGTAGCGGTCACGCCTCTCGCGGTCGCCGTACCGGTCGCTGCGGTCGCCGTACCTGTCTCCTCCGGCGGGGGGTCGGTCGTCGTAGCGCATGGCCGGTCCGCGGTCGCGTGGGTCCTCGGCGACTTCTCCAGCCTCGCGTTTCGGGTCGTCCGGGTGGCTGCTGATCGGGAAGGGGGGCACGCGTCCAGGCGGCGGGCCCGGCGGCGGCGCAGCAGACGGGGGCGGACCCGTACGGGGCGGGCCGCGCATGCGCTCCTCGGCCCACTGGGACATGAGCTTGCGCAGCTCGTGGAAGCCGAGGTGCATCTTTCCTCCGAAGTGGTCCGCGAGACGCTTGTCCGAGTCGAGCACTGAGAGCATCGCACCACAGATCTCACACACGCGCAGCTTCTGGTGTCCCGAAGCACCGGCATTCTCGTCCAGAATCTTCAGCTCCTTCTCCTTGTCCGTCTTGAGCTGCTTAAGCGCCTCGACAGCCTCGAGACGCTCCATCGACTCCTCGATCTTGCCCGCCTCACCGAGCTTCTCAATCTCCTCCGTTCCGTTCTGGATAGAGAGCTCAATCTCGCCAATCTCCTTCATCAGATCGATCGTCTTGCGGTTCTCTTCGGGCGTCTTCTCGAGCTTGCGCTGCGACGCGCGGATGCGGCGGTCGCACTCCTCCACATATTGGTAGATGTTCGCCTCGTGCTCCTGCTTGAACTGCAGGATGCGGGGGTCGTTCGGCGTCGCCTCCTGCGCCTCCTTGAACTGCTTCAAAATACGCTCGCTGTGCGTCTTCGGACACGCGCCCAGGTCCATTTTCTGAAACGTCAGTTGTGAGGCAATAACGGACAACTCACAGTGTTCGAGAACGTGTCGTGCAGACAGGTGCCGAAGAGGTAGTCTCGGCACACCTTCGCGTCCCACCAGTCCAGGTTTGGCGGGTTGAAACCCATCGCCTCAGGGCCCATCATTTGCTGCACACGAGAACGAAATCACGACAAAGGAAGGCAAGTCGAAGGTCGGGAAACGAACGCGGTAGTCAGCATCGAGCACATAGCAACGGATGAGCGACTCACCTCGAGCAGCTTGCGCTGCATCTCTGCCATCTTACCCATCTTGGCACTTGTCTCTTACTTGGGTGCTTGGCCAGAGGCGTGTAAGGGCTGAGTTATCGACGATGAACGCGAGTTCGAGATTGTTGATGCAAGGTGAGCCGCGCCGGTCAATCGCTGGCCGCCGAAACCGAATTTGCTTCCGCTCCACCATCCCCAACCGTGCCTCGCCTGGACATGACCATCGAGGAAGGCGATATGGCGAGCAGCAGCGTCTCTGGGGTCGACTACGTACAGTCGACCTTGCTAATGCCCAGAATGCTGCCTATTCTCCCTAGTCTCTTCCAAGTTTCCTTAAGCATCGGTCTGCTAATGTCAGATTGAGTCTTTGGCGGCCGTGGGATCCTTTTCCGAACACTAGTTGCTCGAGTGCGCAACAATCGAGCATACATCGACGGTTGGGAACCTTTCCACACCAAAGTACAAGACCTAAAGAAACACTGGAACCTATTAACTTCTGACTTTTACTTTCCGCAACAATCCCGCCCCTCCGTCTTCGTCTCTTCGCCCTCCGGAGAGCGCCTACTCCGAGGCCTTCTCAAGGTCGACAGTGGCGCCGCTAGAGGAGACCTTTCCGCCAGTGAGGACGCGGGACAGCATACCCTGGCGCGTGTCGGTTGAGCGCGCGGTGAGGATACGGTTCAGGTGAGCCTCCTTCTCCTTCTCCATTGCGACGTGGGCTTGGATCGCGTGCTCGGTGGGAGGACGGATCGAGTCCGAAAGCCAGAACGTCTGGATCGCAGCACCAATGGCCGTGCCGACGATGTTGGTGAAGGTCGCTTCGGCGGTCATGCGAGCGGGGAAGACGCCAGTACCCCAGAAACATGCGGCGGCGAAGCGAGCTCCGAGGTCACGGGCGGTGTTGAGGGCGATGCCGTTGCCGGCATAACACGCGACAGCGCCGAAGAAGCCGAGAGCGATGAAGATGGGAACCATAGGAGGGGTGACGAAGACGTTGCTCGGGTCGAGAACCTGGAAGACAAGGATGCCGAGAGCCGCACTCGTGAAGATCTCGTTGAGGAAGACGAAGCCCATAGTGCTGAAGTGGGGAGGATAGATCGCGAGCGCTCCTGATGGACCAGCGGAGCTGTACACCATTGCCTCCTTACCGGCCGCGATCAGCTTGGCGGTCATTTGAGAGAGCTGCGGCTGGTACTGGCCGTACACGATCAGACCACCGAGGAAGGCACCAAACGTCTGGGCGACAATGTACTGCGGAACCTTGCGCCAGGGGAATCCCTTGAACAGCGCGAACGAGATGGTGAATGCAGGGTGCAGGTGGCCACCAGAGTTGGGACCAGCAACGAGAATTCCGACGACGATACTGCTTGTCAGCGGTGATCAACGGAAGCATAGAGAGATCTGGCGGAGCTCCGGTGCCGACCACATGAGCGTGCTCAGGCACTATCAAAATTGAAGCTCTGTACTCACCCGACACCATAACACATGGCCACGGTAAGAAGAGTTCCTCCGGCGTTAGACGCTTCAGTCGTAATCATGGCCGCGGTGGCACCAAAGCCGAACCAAGTGTAGAAGAAGACCCCGCTTAAGGAATGTCAGTGTCGTCACATGAGCACATGTGGTGCCAACTTACATCGTCTCGCCGACCATCTCTTGGAGCCACTTAGGGCGGCGGGCCTCCCAGGCTGTGAGCCAACGGGGAGGCGGCGGCCTCTCAGGCAGATGCGGCTTGGGATGAGTGAGGAAGACGTCGTTGACGCCGACTGGAATGTCAGAGGTGTTCGATCATTATGGTGTTTGGTCATGGGCGGCCGCGAGAGTACGGCCGTATGGGGCTAAAAGAGGGGAGTTCTTTTTCTGGACTCGCCCTCATCCGCGACCGCCAAACCGGCCGAGCGCGCCCCGGAGCTGCCGACGAAGGAGCCATTGCGCTCCGGTATATAAGGACTCACCCTCGAGGTCTCCTGGTTGACGGTGTCCGCGCTGGTGAGCCATCTCGATGGTGTTGGTGTCGCTAACTAGAAGCTGGTACGGAGCAGGCGAAGTTCATGGACCTCGGGCGTGACGACACTTTATACTCTTGCACACCTATGCTTTGCCTTTCCTGTGCGTCTACCTGACAGCGAACAGCCCACCTTGAAGACGATACGGCCTCGCAGCAGGCAGGGATGATCAGCGCGTCTGGACCGCACCCCGCGCGGCGCTAGCCTTATCCCTGTGTTGCCCCACAGATGACGCTGCCCGAGTGGCCGGGGTGGAGATGTGGCCGACGGTACGCGGGCAAGTGTGTTTGCAATGCGTCTATTGCATCGCTGTTCGACGCTCAATGCCGAGTCCACGAATAGGCTTCGGCATGTGCACGGCAAGTTTATGACCGACGTGCACAGACGCACAGCTCTACATAATGTTCATAAAGAGCGGCCCTGTCGAGAGACGACAGCAGGACAAGACGAGAGGTGTCGGCCAACAGCGCTTCCAAGACCAACAGCCGGACCCATGGGGTCCCAATTTAGAACAGTGAACAAACCGTGGAATGCCGAGGTGGTAGAGGCGTTTTGTCTTGTGGTCCCTATGCCGTCGCCATGCGCTGCGCTCGCCGCTTTCACGCACTCCAATCGGCTCACGAGACCATGCAAGGTCAGCCCAGATCCCGTCATGTGGGCTCCCTCCGGCACCGGACAGGCACTCAGCCTTAACGGGCACTTGTGCGACTGGGTGTCGGAATCTCCGGCGGATCATGACGGCGGACACGCGGGTCCCGCACCATATTTCTGCAATTCTTTGCACCGTATTCCCTGTTTGCCCAGTGAGTGGACCTCGCCGCCGTGCCCAAATTAGCCTCGTTAATATGATGTAAGGAGCAATGACAACTCATGACAGCGCGTGCTGGCCCTTATGACAGGCTTGTGACAGGCGAAGATCCTTGATTCTAAAGGGTCATTAAGCCCGGGACGGCCTTGTCGTCTGCTTAGCGACGGAGCCGACTTTCGTTAGCCGTTTTACACGCTGCACACAGTGCACACTCGACATGAACGTCCACAACTCGCTCTGTCTGGACACTCGTTGGGACGGCAGACGACGCTCGATTCGCTATAAAAGCACGGCATCCGGATTGGAATGCCGTTGTTAGCTCTGGGGCTGAATGGCGCTCGCTCTCACGACCATCGTGCAGACTGCCGAGGAGCGGGACCGTCGGGCCCCGTGGCACCGACTGTCGGCGCTAGAGTCGGCACAGTGTCTACTCAGCATGTCCTTTGTCGCTGCCCACTTCGTGTCGAGCAACTGCTTCTGAACTCCTTGCGAGGAGATGCAGCAGCCTGCTTGCCCAGGCCTGACGCAAGTATGCTTGCATAACAGGAGGCCGTTTGAAGCTGTTGTTGACTCGGCCCCTGGTGGCGTCCGAGGATTGTTTCCTCCGCAGGTCCCATGATCACCAGTGTGCTCCTCTGGCCGAGAAACAAAGCTACCCGGTGCCCGTGCTTGCCATTTGCTCGTTCCGAATCTACGGCACGCAGTTCGCCTTGAGACAACTATGAGCACAGAACTCTGCATCCCGTGGACGGACTGTGTCGAAATGAGAGGAGATCCGCCTAATCTACAGTGGAGTGAGTATAGTTTCGAATGGCATGATCTGCACTATAACCCCGCAGTGCTAGCTCAGCGGTGCGTATACCTTACCCGAAACTGTCTGCGGCGACTCAGCCGCCCCTCGCTTCCGCCCTTATTGTTCGCTCGCTACGTGCTTTTGGAGCCCAAACTAGCGACGTCCAGACCTTGTGACGATCTTAGGCTGCAGCACCCTGTTCGTGCACCTCTGCGGATCCTCCACCTTTCTCAAACACCCACCGTCCACTTGCTCGGCCAAATCCGTCTCGGTAACCCCACCATCACTAGCGTCGTTGCCGCCAGTCACGAGCCTGCACCCCCCTACCGCCGTGCAAAGCAGACACCGCAGAAAGAAGAACACCGAGCAATTCCATTCACCCTTCTCCCGCCGAGTGCTGCGTGCAGCCGCATTTGAGAGAACTAGGCCGATAAACTTCGGAGAGAAGCTCACTGGATAGTCTGACATTCGTCTTCGCCAGCATTTGAGCGCTCCTCGAAAACAGTCCGCTTTTTCTACGCCATCTTCTTCTCACTGAGGGGACATCTCCGCCGCAGACTCTGCTGGGAAATCGCAAACATGTGTTTTGCTCCGACAGCGACTTCATCACACACCTCTCGATGAGAACACTCACGTTAGCGATACTCACCATCGCGCTCGATGACTGACGGGCCAGGCGATGAAACAAGGCATGTGCCACTTACCGACGATCGAACCGAGAAGGGGCGCATGGGCGCGCCCTCCGTGCTCATCGTGTGTGTTCTCGCAGCACATGTCTGTGCACTGCTCCCTTCGTCGAGGCTTGCGTGTGTGCTCTCGCCGGTACAGATAACCTCATCGCTATCACAGATCTCTTCCCCAACATGCACACTACCCTCATCGCCTTCTTCGGCCGCTCGCCCCCTCCTTCGCCATGCCGCCCCAGCTGCCAAGATCACTTCGGCCATTCCAAACCCTCCTCTCGTTCTTTCACTGGCAGATCTTTGCCGCGGTAGCTGTGGTCTGGTTTGCAAGCTACCCTCCCCGACAGACCTGGCGGATGCTCCGCGCCGTCGCTCCCTACGCCTGCCTCGCAGCGACATGGACACTGTACTACATCAACATGGGTGCGCTGGTCGTGTACGTCTACACCTCACTTGCGGCGCAGGGAGCGGCGGTCCGGGCAGCTAGCCGGGTCGAGAGTCTCACAGCGCCCAATTCGACTTCCAACGAGGCTGCAGTTCTGGCAGCACAGAAGGCTCTCGAAGCACTGGAAGCAGTCACGAAGCTAGCCGCACGGAGTGCAGCGCTCACGCTCGCCGGGAACGTCGACGTTGCTATCGCCATATCTGACCCCGAGAAGAAGGCCGCGGCCTGGAAGACTTGGACTGCGCAGGGTGCGCTGCTGTACGGCGGGTGGAAGGTCGCTCAGGGATGGGTGCAGACGGAGGTGACGTGGGGTCCTCTTGCGAAGATCCCAGAGGTGGGGCGAATTACCTCGCTGGTCTTCGTGTGGATCTGTGTGTGGCTCGCGGGAGTGAGATTGAGCATGGAGGTGGTGTGGCATCTTGGTCGAGATGTTCGAAAGCCGGTGGACTGGGATCCGGAGGAAGGAACGAGACGGTAGAGGTGAAACCGCTCATCAAGGAGGCTGCGGAGAGTGAGAAGACATCGAAGCAGATGGAACCGCTCATGTTGGAGAAGCCACCAACAACAGCTGAGGACAACACCATGAAGGTGGCTGCTGTCCAGAACGCAGCCGTCGCGGTAGTGCCCATGAACACTTCCGAGATGGCGGAGAGACGGGAGCGAGCAGTAATAGAGTAGTCGCCCGGCATGCTCATGGACCACCCATGAGCACAGAGGGTGATGTTGTAGTGCTGAGCGCTACGAGTCTATTATCAGCCACAATGCAGCATCTCGTTTTTTTTGTGGTAATCATGTGTGTCGCCTCTTCTGAGAATGGAGGTGGGAAGGGAAGCCGCTCGAGCCATGATCTCGGAAGTTAATTTCCCTTGCTCATACTGTTAGAAAGCAGACCGTGAGGTGGCAAGGCTCTTCGCAATACTCCCTCTACGATCTATGCGACAGCAAGTACAGCGTTCCAAACACAGCGCCCAGTTCATGACAGGTATTGCAGGACGCTTGTTGCCTCATCTGGAGCTGGCCATCTCGGTTCCGGGATCCGGCCCGATCCCGCCTGAGTTCTCGGCCACTTCCGATCCTCCTCACCTCGGCCGGTTTTTAATCCTCCGCGTTTCCCAACATCTCTCAACATACCTCATAAAGCATCGAAAGCAACACCGCGATGTCGCCGTTGACCTCCGCATCAGCTGCGGCAGCGCCGGCGCCGTCCTGCGACCGCTGTCGGGCCAGAAAAGTGAGTCCCCCGATACCTGCTGGTAATGAGCACAAGGAGTCGGAGGTGGGCGGTGGGGCTCGGAGGGTTTCCGAGCTGTGTTGTTGTTATCCTGGCCCGTCGTGGACGCTTCCACCCCGCTTGTCATCACGCATTCCGTCTCCGAAGACCTACTAGGCTAAGTCCAAGATGTTTGCGGCTCTCACAACTGCTGTGTCCACGATCGCGTTGGAGCTCACTGACGAACGGAACGCTGACAGCAGGTGAAATGTACACCCTCCGAGATCGCGGACCGTTGCCGAGCCTGTCTGAAGCAGGACAAGCACTGCACCTTCACTTACGTGCACAAGAAGCCCGGTCGGCCACTGGGAAGCACAAAGAAGCGGACACCTCTGTCGTCGACGCGGACGTCTCCTGCTGCTCCGGCGGGTCCATCCGCCCCTATCGCTCCCGCTGCAGTCGCGCCCACAGGTGTGAGCGGCGTGAACGCTGTCCCCTCGATCCAGCCCGCGGCGCCGGTAGCTGGACCAACTCCCGCGAGTCTCTTCGGCTCAGCTCGCCTGACCTGCGAAGACCCCTCCGTTCCCCTCGGCGATTTGGGTTTACTCGACCTCATCCCTCCACTGCCCCTGCACCCTCCGTTCGACGCACTCGGCGGGCCGCTTCCTTCTCCCGCCGGGTCGGGATCACCTCTCACCACCTCTTCGGGCGCGCGCCACTCCTCCTTGCCTTCTCAAATCCCCTCGCTAACCAGCATACTGCCCTGGGAAGACGCCTCCTTCTTCCTAAACCTCTACCTGACGCATCAGCACTGCCTCGTGCCCCTGATCCACAAACCGAGCTTTGCGCAATCCGTCCTCGCGCGGCGGGACAAGTTTTCGCCCGTTTTCCGCGCGCTCCTCTGCGCCATTACAGCATGGACGATAGCCCAGTGTCCCATATCTCTCATGCCTGGCTACTCCCGCTCTGACCTAGGACGCTGGGTCGACCGGTGTCTAGCGCACAACGACGCCCTCCGGCGCGAGCGCGACGCCTCGGAACCCATTATCCGCCCGACGAGCGGGCTAGGATCAGGCACAGGCGCAGACGAAGCCAACGACGAAGCGGACGTGGAGCTGCTCGAGCTCCTGACAGCCAGCATGCTGGACTGGGTCACTGCCCAGTCGTTGGCACGGCCATGCGACCTCCTCGTCTCCCAGATCACGCGGTACATCGACTGTCTCCGCCTCCGGTCCGCCCGGTCCTGGCCCACACCGATCCTGACGCAACTAGCCCGGCGCGTGTTCTGGATCGTCTACACGAAGGACAAGACAGACGCGATGAGTGGGCGAGCGCTGATTCTGAACGACTTTGAGGGGTTGCCGCCTTTGCCGGACGAGGTGGACGATGAGTACATCACTCCCAACGGGATCGTGGGCCAGCCCGAGGGAAAGCTGAGCCACATGGCCGGGTTTCGGGCCATCTGCCGTATCTTCCAGGTCTTGAGCCAGTGCATCACGCGGCACAGGGCGTGGGCGAACCCAGTTCCGGGGGATGCACGGCCAGAATCATCCACTACGCCAAGCACCCGACCCGCAGACATCAGCGCCGAGGAGCCTACGGGGGAAGACGCAGAATTAGAGGCGGCAGAGCGACAAGCAGCCGCCGACGCGCATCTCGCCTGGATCGCGCGCGCACAGGCGCGGCTGCGCTCCATCCTGTCCAACCTGCCCGAGGAGCTCTGCGTGGACCTGCAAGACTGTCCGCCCTCCTTGCCCTGTCCCACCTCCCCCAGCACGAGTCCCAGTGCGACCGAGGCAGAGAAGATCAAGTATGCGATCCGGCAGGCCGACGTCGTCATCACCGGCTTGTGTGCCGAGTTCTGTCTGCTTGATTTTCGCGCAGCCATCGTGCCCGCCCTCGATACGCGGAAGGAGAGGGAGGAAGTCGCGCGCAAGTCGTATGCTGTCCTGGAGTCCATTCCGATCGAGTACCTTGCCAGCAATGGGGAGTGTATGCGCGGCAAGGTACTCCGGATCATTCTCACGTTGCTCAGCATGACGACGGAACCCGAGCTGTTCTCGCAGAATGTCTGGGATTGGTGGAACATGTACTCGCGCGTGCAGTTCTTGCAGGTCATACCGGAGGGCATGGTGCCGGGTATGTGATGAGCGAGGTAAGGGAGACTTTGTAGACCTGTTGTAAAGTCGATGGACTCTGTCAAATGGTGCGCTGTCATGCGGACAGAAGAGCTTTTGCGCCGGCGTCGCCTGAGGCTCCGCCTTCGCGCGCATTAGACATTAGGTTGCATTCGTAGTTGAACACACAGCGTGCCTCGCACGCGTACACTACATGGTACATACAGTAAGGGTAAGCTACTACTTGTCTCCGTTCTCGGCGGCGCCACCCGCCTTGCTCTGCGCCTGTCGCTTGAAGTTCGTGACTGCTGTTAGTTTCGACGGCACAGGCTTAACTTACATTGACGCGAGAGGGTCAGGGACGTCATGTATCCCTCGGGGTAGAGCTTGCCGATCTGGTTGTCAGCTGGATCCAGGTCGAAAGAGGTGGCAAAGCTTCGTAAGTGGAACTTCGAGAAGCCCACGCGGCGTCGTAGCCTCGCTTGGCTCGGCGGCGCGACCGCTCGACTCACCTTGTTGTAAAGAGCACGCCTCATGTTCAGCTCGCTCGATTGCCCCTCGATCTTCTGCCCCCATTCCTCCATCTTCTTGTTGATGTCGACCATCTCCTGCGTGTTCTCGACGAGCTGGCGGTACAGCTCCCTCAGCTCGGGCGAGAAGAAAGGTAACTTCTTGGGCGGCTCGCGCTCCTTCTTGCCCGCCTCGGGGAGCTCATCGATGAGCTCCTGCGGCGCGTCCTCGGTTGCGTTCTTGTGCGCCTCGACCGCGTCCTCGTACGCTTGCACCATGGCGGGGATCTCCGGGTCCAGGATGATCTTCCACTGCCGCAGACCCTCGACCTCGTTCGCCTGCAGCCACCGCCAGTAGTCGGCGTAGCATAACTTGAGCACGAGCTTGCCGAGCGTCAGGCGGTTGTAGGGCAGGATGCTGCAGAGCGCAGTCACGAACGCCTTCTCCTGGTACTTCTCGTAGCCGCTGTCCTGCGCTTCCTTGTCGACCGTGCACAGCAGGTCGTGCTGGAACGCAGCCTCGCCGGCACGCTTCAGAGGAGCCTTCAGGTGGTCCGGGAACTTGCCCTTGTTGTGCGGGTCCCACACGTCTGGATGTCAGTTCACGTCACACGACACTGAACTCACGCTTACTGCTATCCCTGCGCAGAGACATGAGGTAGTGGCGCACGTCGTCCGGGAACTCGTCGAACGGCGGCAGGTACTTGGGCTCGCGCGAAGCGTTCTTGTACAGCGTGCGGTCGACGGGGTAGCGGTCGAGTTCGGTGGCTTCGGGCGACGGCGAGCGCTTGATGACGCGGAGGCTCGGCGGCGTCTCATCGTCGCTATCGATCGGGATCGGCGAGTGCGCAGAGCCGTGTTGCGTCTGTCCCTTCTCGAGCAGCTTTTCCCGCACAGCGGTCGACAGGCTCTTGCGCGGCGCGATTCCGGCATTCTTCGGCGCCTTGGGCTTGGCGTACTTGCGCTTCACGGGCGACTCCTCCATGAGCTCCAGCGCGCCTAAGTGCACGAAGAAGCCTTCCTTCTTCGGCCTGGCGACGTGCGTCGGCGCATCAATTTGCAGGTCGGAGTCGTCGATGAACGGGTCACTTAAGTCGTACTCGACACGCATGCGGCGCTTCTTTAGAGACTGGGGTTAGCTACCGCACATACCGGACAAAGCTCACCTTCCTCTTCGTCGGCTTGTCGTACTTCTCCTCGAGGCGACGGGCAATCTCCTCCATCTCGCGCGCCTCGTCCGCATTCATGCCAGGGGGCAAAGGACCCACGAGGTCGGGGGGCGCAGACGCCGGGGCGATGGGGGTCTCGTCGCCAACGCCCTCGGCCATAACGACGTCGCCCTGCGCCAAGGGGTCTTCTCCCCATGCATTCGTGATGTGGTAGCCGGCGGCGGCCGCGTGCTCGGCAAAGTTCCAGTCCAGCGTGTCCTCGTCCGGGTTCATGGACACCTCGAGGCGAATGGTCGGCATCGGCGGTGGCGGTGGAGGAAGGTCCTCGTCCTCGGACTCTGAGCGAGCGCGACGCTTACCTTTCTTCTTAGGCTGCAAGACGTTTACGACCTCGCCATCCTCATCGACGGTCGGCTTGTCGCCGTCGGCGGCAGTGCCGGCTGCACCGTCGGCTGGCTCCGACTTGACGCGGACGACTGCGGAGGAATCCGCCACAGCCTCTCCGTTGGGTCCGTCAACAACGATGATCTCCTGCACAGTCAGCTTGGGGCGCAATCAGGCAAAACTCACAGAGCTGTCGCTGTCGTCGCCCTCGTCCTCGCTGTCTTCCTCGTCATCCTCGTCATCATCCTCATCGTCGTCGTCTTCCTCATCGCCTTCACCCTCGCCTTCTCCCTCGTCCGACATGTCGGCTGCGTCGCGCATGGCTTGCTCGACGAGGTCCTCGTCGGGCGCATCGTCCATGGTGACGTCGCCGTCGTCCAGAGTGTTACTGCTGTTGCCCTGGTCGTTACCAATGCTCTGGGACGAATGGTGGTCGTTGGTGGCACGGTCGCCGTTCGGAGTCGGGGTTGCACGTGGTTCTTGGTCGGTTGCATGGATCAAATTGCCCAGCGCAGCACGGGAGGGCGTAGACGGTGACGCCGATGAAGCACCAGCATTCTTGCCATGGCTGTGTGCGTCCAAGGAGGCATCGCTCTGCTTGACGGGGGACCTGGAAGCACGGGGCGACCAGGGAACGGAATTTTGTTTGCCCGGTGATGACAGACGAGCACTGCCTGGGCTGGACGCATGCGCTGGCTCACTGTTGGTGCTGTTCAGCAGTGAGGACAGCATGATGGGCTGGGTACGGGTGTTGGCCCAGCCGTATGCTGTTGCTTGCTAATGCAGCGCGGGGTGCGGGAGCGGTGATGTAATGGGTTGGTTTGGTGGATGGATGGATTGGGCAGGGTGGTGGATGGATGAAGGATGGTGGTGATGAGTGGTGGGGTGGTGGTGGTGAGCTAGTTGAGAGTTGTGGTGGTGACGAGGAAGGTGGATGGGATGATGGTGCTCTGCATTTGCGTGCAGGGCTATCGGTGGAAGGGGGGCAAGGGCTGACTAGCGGTTGGCGCGTTGTTGCCCAGCCGATGCAGCAGTCCAGTCAGGTCAGCCCCAGCTTGGCTCAGCTCCGAAGTACCGAAGTACCGACGAGACGCGGATGTACTCTGCAAAGGGGGGCGGGGGGGGGGGGGCTAGCCATGTGCGTTGGCTTGGGTGTCTGAGTGTGTTATGCTCTGCAGAACTTGACTTCTGCTTGGCCACTCCCCGAACCGCGCGCCAGTTCCGCGCCAGCCGTCCACAGATTCAAAAGGTGGAGGCGTAGCCCCGTGTAGCCACCGAACTCTCGACGCACAGAGCGGGACCTTTTCGAAATTCGAACCTCGAACGGCCTCCACCGCTCCGCGGTCCTTGTCTTGTACGGGTGATCGCGGGCGGCTCCCAGACTTGTGGTCCGCGCTTGCCACTCGGGGCATTCCCCGGTCACACGCTCATACGCAGGCTTGGTGTCTGCAGTACTTGTTTCGCATGACCTGTGTGCGGTGTGCATCAGCTGCCAGACGAGGCACATCTCGCGCGTATCAGGGACCCGGGTGTTGCTCCGAGCAGTCAATTCAGTCTGCAACCATGTCGTTCGCAGCAGGCAGTGAGCAACCGCGCTCAAGTGACCGACAACCGATGGCACACTCTGCTGGACCGACAGCGCGTAAACAAAAAAAATTGGTCCCGGGCGTCAGGATGGAGGATGGCTGCCAGGACACTGGGGGAGGCCGTTTTGAGTTCCCACGTGGAGAGTGAAGGATCTGCTGCGGTGGATCGAGACTTTGCGGGCTGTACAGTTCGAGGGACAGCCCCTGGGAACGACAGGAACGACTGTCTATCACCACTGTCCAAGGCCTCAGGGCTCACGCCAGAGGGCTCCTTAATCAAGCACCACCCTGTCGTTCGCGCTCAAAGTGCCCTCCCACAGTGCTCCTATTCTGATCACACCCAAGCCTTCAGGCGCCAGGCGATTCACCGCACGCAGCCTTGACAACTGCCAGACCCACCACTGGGATCGACCAACCTTGCACACCTCCGTTCCTCGTCTTCCTCCCCCATCTTTCTCTTCCTGCTCCTCAACACACACGCTTCCACACGGCCAGCACTCCCACCATGGTGCTCCCGCGTCGCCAGCTCTTCTTCGCCGCCCTCGCCGCGACCTCCGCCTGGGGTGCCATCGTCAAAGGTCAATTCGGTGAACAGTGCGAGTAAGTCATGGCTCTCAATGTCACATACACAGACGATGCGGTGCTGACAGCCTCCCAAGCCTTGGAAAAAACCACCTTGACCAGTCCACCTGGAACCTCGTGACTGACTGTGCCGCCGACCTCTACTGCAACAAGAACGGAACCTGCGCTCACCGTGGATGCCGTCAGGACATTGTGAGTTGCACATATGTGTCTCAACTAATAAGCAGTACCCGATCGGATACTCTGGTGTCCGCTTCGATGACCTTCCCCCGCTCTGCCGCGACGGCGAGTTCTGCCCCGACGAGGGCGACCACTGCATGCCGCAGTCCCCGCCGGGTGGACCGTGCCAGAAAGACCGCGACGAGCAGTGCCAGCCGCCGGAGCACCGCGAGGGACTGGCGACGTACCTGAACGTGAACGGCTCGATCTGTCTCAACTTCCAGTGCTACCACGCGAACGTGTCCGCGGGTGAGACGTGCGTCGTCGAGAACACCCAGTACATCTCGACGGCGGACGACGGCACCCAGTTCTCCTATGTTGTGTCCCGCGACAACTGCGCCAAGAACTACTACTGTGACGGCTCGACGCTGCAGTGCAACCCAAAGAAGAAGCGTCACGAGCCCTGCGGTGCCCCCAAGGAGTGCATGTCGTACAACTGCCAGGACGACGGCAAGGGCCACAAGCTCTGCGGCAAGGCGGCCGACGAGGCCCTCAAGCCGCAGCCGTGGGTGTACGTCGTCATTGGTCTTGCGATCGTCATTGTCATTGCGGGCGTCATGGCCGGTCTCTGGCTGCTCCACCGCAAGGCCCGTGAGGAGAACCAGATCAAGCTCGAGAACTATTACAACGAGCAGATCGCCTACCACCAGTCGATCATGAGCATGAGCCACGCCAAGAACTCGCTCCTCTCGCTCCCGGCGGGCACCACCCCCGAGGGCGCGCGCCAGTCTCTGTACGAGGGCCCCAACGGCCTCCTGCCCCCCAACATCCGTCGCGAGAGCACGGGTGCGCTCTCCGAGGACTCGGAGATCCTCCTCCACGACCAGCTCGCGCAGGCCTCGGGCTCGCAGCCCCAGATGTCTCAGGCGAGGCACCGTGGCTACGTTGCCACGCAGTGAGCGTCCGGCGCCCAAGGCGTCGAGGCGCGAGCGCGTGTGCGTATGCGTTAACATTCCGCAGCCCCGCACTCATGTACCCTCCTACATTCATAGCCACCCCCCGGCCACCGTCGGGCTCACCAGCCTCAATGATTCACGATCCTTCCCCACCCAGGCTTACAGCCAAAACTTGATGGACATATGCATTTGATTACGCTAGACGAGCCCGAGCCCGAGCGAGCGGAGAGAGTGAAGGGCAGTGGAGATTGGGCTGCGAGGCTCAGCAATGAGTGTTGAGAGCCGGCTGCGGAATTGTTCGTCGGGAGTGAGGAAAGCAGAGGAAAGCAGAGACTGTATTCCATGGACCAGTAGAGTGATGATCGATGAGTGTTGCATGCTATGCTCTATCTAGTTCGCGGCCGCCAGCATCTCCTCGACCGTCCTAAACTTCTCCCTCTCCTCGCGTCCCGTCTTCTTGCCGAGTTCCCTCTCGGCCTGGTCTACCCTGTTCCACCTCTCGATATCCACAACTCGTCCCTCCCTCAGTCCCCTCTCGACCTCATCTGGGCGTCCACCCTCCGCGGTCTCCGGGAGCCATCGCTCGCCCTCACCCTCCTCAGGTGCCGAGGAGATGTCGTGGATAATGTTGTCCGCCACGGCGTACGCGTCCTGCATCGTGCTCGCGATGACGCCGACGGGACCCCGCGCGACCCATCCCGTAGTGTATACGCGGGGCACGAGACCAGAGTCAGTCTTGACGCGGCCAGCGTCGTTGACAATCTTGCCAGTGGCGTGGGGGAGGAAATCACTGATCGGCTCGGATTTGTACCCCACACTCTCGATCACCATGTCTGTATCCCTCGTCTCAGACTTGCCCGTCGCCTTTGCCTTTCGGCCGCCATCGACGAGCTCGTTCTCTCCCCACTCTACACTTCCCACAGCTGAAGGGTTGGAAGGGGAGGCGTTGAAGCGAAGAGGGGAGCGGAGGAACTCGAACGCGAACCTGCCCCCGGGGCCCGAAAGGGGTTTCTCCATCAGCCCCAGCTGGCGAGTGCGCATGCGGTCGCCCTTTGTTGCTTCCTTCGCTGCTGCTTGCATATCAGCGGGCAAACCCGGGTAGTTGATACCGGGGAGCTTTGTCATCTCCCGCAACTCCTTGGTCGTGAATGCGACCTGGGCCGGTCCTCTGCGCCCTACAATCCTCACATCGTCGACTGCCTTGCGGGACAGTGTCTCGATGACACTCTGGGGAATATCGGAGCGCTCAAGAACAGAGACGGGCTGGAGGAGCATGCGCGCGACGTCGAGGGCGACGTTACCCTGTCCCACCACGTCAACGGACTTGATATTGGACAAGTCCACTGGCAAGTCGGCGTACGCCGGATGGCCATTGTACCAGCTCACGAAAGCCAGCGCAGGGAATACATTGCCCAAGTCTGTTCCGGGGATACCGAGGGGGTTCGACAATGACGCGCCATACGAGAAGATGAGGACGTTGTAGTACGGCTTCAGGCTCACGAGGGGGAGGTGCACGGCCGAGGGGTAGGTGTAGGTTGGGATGTGGGGTACGCCGGCGGCTGAGGAGCCGATCGGCGCAGAGGACGAAGAGGAGTGGTCCGGGTTCCCGTCGCCGATGCACACGTTGCCAAGGAAAGTGAAGCGGGGGTCTTGGGTCATTTCGTCGAATTTGTGCTGGCAGTTCTGCGGCGAGTCAGCGAGCAAAGCGAGCGACGAGCAATCAGCCATCAGCATCAACGACTGAGTGACCGGGAGAGGTCTTTGGTATTTGACGAGAAGCGTATCTTGGGGATAGCTATCGCTCCCTCGCGGCCGTTGGCCACTCGTCCGCGTGATTGCTCACCTTGACCTCCGGGTGGTCCGGAGCCACGCCATATCGCGACAATCCATACGGCGTCGGCAGACGCTCGTACATGTCGACACTGAGACGGCTGCCCAGCGGCGAGTCAGCCGGCAGCAGCTGCAGCAGCCTGCTTGCTGTGTAGAACCCGGACGGACCCGAGCCGATGACGGCGACCTTGATCGGATTGCTGGACGTCGCATAGCCCCTCACTCGGGAGAGAGCCCGTGGCGGGAGACGGAGGTGTAGACGGCTCAGCATGGTGGAGGGTGTGGTTGAGAATGAGGTCACTCGCGAGACTCGAATTTCAGAGAATGATACTGGCCGAGTCACCGATCTGACTTCGCCGATCGCCGAAGTCAACTGTCGGCTTAATCGGGCTTGCATACAGGCTCTTTCTCTCGATATACTCTGCACGACTCACACGCAAGGCGTTCCCCAGCACGCTCCTTGCTTGTAATACACATGCATTTATGGTACATACAACTGATACACATGAAGTTCACTTTTTCACTTTTTAGCCTTGAGGCGGCTCGAGGCGCGAGTCCCCTTGCCGCCCCACTTGGCCCTGGTCTTCTTCGCCTTGGTGGTGGACGGGCCGGCGGCAGGGCCCGATGCCAAAGGCGTGGCAGCTGTCGACAATTCCACCGGGTCCAGCTCATCGAGCAGCGAACGCAGGTGCTTAGCGGAAACATCGAAGGGGGTCTGCGACGACGAAGCCCCCGAAGCTGTGTTGGGTGGAGAGACGCCGAAGTAGTCGCGGTTCGTGGGCTTGCCGTCGTCCTCAGCCTTCCAGCGGTCGAGCTGCGCGCGGATCGCCTTGGCCTTCAAACGGAAGTGCGTCTTGATCTCGTTCTCGAACGGGAACGGCGGGTTCTTCAAGTTGTTCGCCATCGCGTCCACGAGCACCATGCGGCGCACGTTTGCAGAGTACGCCTTGCTCGAGGCAGTCTGATGTCAGTTACTTCAATTTCACGTGAACTTACACCAGCCTGGTTGGCCCAACCCGGCTCGTTCAGGTACGGCTCGTCACAGAAGATGAGGCTCTGGATCGAGATGAGCACCTGCAGCAGCGTCGACTTGCCCGAGATCCATCCGGGACCGCTCCAAGTGCCGAGCAGCGACAGGCACACCTTGCCGTCTGCGTACAGGTTCGGGTTGTATCGGTACTTGCCGCCATTCGTCGTCATCGACTTGACTAGCGGACACGAGTGGTTGTAGTCAAGCGGGAGAAAGATGTCGAACAAGAAGCAGCCGTTCTCGTACGGCGTTCCCTCGGGCCCAATAATCATGGCCTTGATACAATCGACGCGCGCGTCGTCGACACGGATGAAGATCGTCGAGCCCCACGCAGCGGGAAGACTCGTGGTGAGAATCGCCAGCTCCTTCGCGATCGCGAGAGACCGCTTGGGTGCGTCCTGATGTCAGCTGGCAGTGCGAGGAATTGGCAACTTACCGTTCCCACGAGCGTCTGGATGTTATTGTTGTACGCGTGCGCATACTTGATCTTGGACTGGTCTCCAGGATCGTGCAGGTCGCAGTAGCGGAAGCGCACACGCTGGGCCCACTCCTCGTCTGTCATTAGCTGGGATGCTTCTCTGGGGCAGCTGTACTCACAAACCTTCATTGTTGTCTCGTCGGTGGCAGATGTCTCGATCTTAGGCTGGTCTTCCTCCGTCTCGTAAAGACGAGGGAGAGACTCGAGCATGCGGTTGACGAACGCACGACCCTTGGTCGCAACGAGAAGACGGTCAATCTCGGTGCGAGCGTCGAGGATGCGGTCACTGGCGTCAGCTTTAGGCCAATCCCCGTGGAAGCTCACCAGAAGGCGGTCAGAATTGCATTCTGGGTGCCGGCAGCAGTCATCGCGTTCACCTTCTGCTTTTCCTTCCTCTTCTGCGCATCGGCGAGCGACTGCTGGAGAGGATCGAGCTCGTCACTGTCCTGGTCAGACTCTTCAGGGCCCGACGTAGACGAGAGGCCCTTCAAAGCCGCAGTCGCCTGGATCACGACCGTCTCGAGAAGCTCGCGGGGGCTCGGAGCTCCCTCGTAAGTGACCTCAACAGTGTCGTCGTCAGGGCCAGGGATAGCCTTGACAGCACGCATCTGGGGCATGGCGAGCATGCTGGCGAGAACCTCATGACTGGAGACGACCTCGAGCCAGTCGAACAACGCATGGTAAATCTCGGCACGGTTAGACATGTCCATGAGCGAGTCGTTGCGGAGAAGGTCGCTGACGAACGAGCTGCGGCGACGGAGGTGTGCCAACGCGGTGGGGTGAACGAGGAGGTCAGTCGTGTGCCCGCGCTTCACGGCAGGGAGGTACGCGCGGACCTGCGACATGAGCCTGGCGGTCGTTTGGTCCTTGAGAAACTGCGACTTCTCGGCAGCAATCTCGCCGGAACGCTGAACGGTCAGCTGGCTTCACGTCACGGAAAGCTGCACTCACGTCTTCGTGCGCGGCTCCGCTGTACCCAGTGCCCTTCGGCGCAGCCTGGCCCCGTCCACCGAGCCCTCCAAAGCCATAACCCCCGTCACTATCGGAAGAGTCATCGTCGCCGCCCTGCATTGTGTTCAGGAGCTTGCCTAAAGCACTCGTCTTCCTTTTCTTAGCCGGAGGCACCCCCGCTGGCTTCTCAACGCGAAGCTGGCTGCCAAATTCCTGCTCGATCATGTGGAGGGAGACGCCGAGGATGGCGCCTTGGATCGTAGGGCAGTGAAACAGAGCCTTGGACTCGTTGCCGTCAGGGGAGCCGCCCTTCACAGGCGAAGGCTCGCGGACAGGGTCTTCGCATGCCGAGCACACATTGATCTTGCACTTGGGGCACTTGCGCTGGATGTGCCGCTCGAGGTGGGAGACGTAGGCAGGGAAGTCAGGCTAGGATTGGTTAGCAAGGTAATAACAAACAAAGGCTCACGAGAAGAGCAAAGAAGTCCTCGGGAGAGCGGTCAAACTTGTGCCCGCAGTTGTTGGGGCAAGCAAACTTGCCCGACGTGAGCTTCTCATACAGTTGGAAGAGGAAGCTCTGCTCATCTGCTTTGTCAGCTATGCTATGAGTTGCAGTGCAAAACTCACTTCCCTCGGGGCAGCCACTCATCCACTCTCCGCGACTAAGGACGCGGACGCGCATCGTCTGTCCAGCGTTCTCCTCGCCGTTAGGGATGGGGATCTGTGCGTAAATCGGCTTGAGGGCCGGCTCCAACATGGTCTCCGTGCGCTCCTTGGAGAAGAACACGTTGGCGTACGGGTCAAGACAGGCTGCCGCGCCATCCTCGTCCATGAACTCTGGTGGTTAGCTTCATGCTGCCAGACCCCAAGCTTCTCTCTACGCACCATCGAGCTCGAAGCCTTCCCCGTCGTTGTCGCTCATTGTGTCCTCCTCTCCGTCCGACGGCATGGATACGTCGTGGTCCGAGTCTTCACCTTGGCTCGTAGAGTCCGGGGTCTGCGGTCAGCTTGAAACATCTTGCAGAAACTTACGCGGAGCCCGCTCTGCGGATTGGCAGTCACCGGCTCGCCCTCGTCGTCCGAGGCGATATCGTCGAATTCGCCACTGAAGACGCGTTCCTGGATGTCAGGGAAAGTTCAATGTTCGCCCTTGGAGATGCCGGTCATGCCCCACTGAGCACCCCGGTAGACTCCGGCACCTAGAATAAAGGCTGGCAGTTACTCACGGCAGCGGCCATGGCATCGCCTTTGGAGCGGTTCAGAGCTGCCTGAGCTCGTCCGCGGGGAATGCCCTGATATCAGCTAGGTGGTCCTTGTGGGAGGCTTACCATGTCCTGGAGCTGCCTGAGTGAGACATCGTTGGCGGACATCGCGGCAGTGCAGCTACTGCGTGGGAACCAGGATAGCTTTTGACGATGAAGGAGGTTGACGACGTATTGGCGATATAGGTCAGAGGGAAGTCCGATAGATGATAGATCAGCTCAAGGTCTGAAAGTATGGAAAGGGAAGGTGGAGGGCGGCAAGGGTCGAAGGGTCGTAATGATGCGCGTCAAGGGCGTCAGGCGCGTCGTGGTGGGCTCGTGACAGGGTCGGGACTGTCGAGCTGTCGGGAAGGATAAGATAAGAAGGGGAATGAAGAGAAGTTGAAAAGAGAAGTGTGCAGAAAGAAGAGGAGGAAGAGGAAGTGGGCGGAAGAGAAAGAACGGTCTGTTGGTGAGTGTCAGCTGTCTGTGGACGATGTGCGTAAGTGGAGGCGAGGTGAGGGCGCCGCACAGACTGGGTGTGAAGCTGGGTGAGGGTGGGTGAGGTGTGCAGTGTGCAGTGTGCGGAAGGGGCGAGGCGAGTAGGGACGGGCGCAACGGTGTGTGTACTGGTGAGAAGGGCGCGCGAGTAGTGTGAGATCGATGACTGGTCAAGAGTGGACTAGTGAACTTGGTCTGCCGACTAGAGCAACTCGGTTGCATGCGTGCATTCACTATCGCTCGGCTCATGGTGGCTGAGTGCCTATTCTACGTACCGGAGTGCCCCGGAGTACCGCCGCCATTCTCAGTCCCTATGTCCCTGCAACACCGCCGTGTTTGAGGTTTCGGGATCATATTAGCTGGTCGTCTATGCAGTGTCCAGCGTGCGAGACGCATACGTCAAGCCTGAACCCTATCTCCCTCCCAGTGTTGGAGCAGCAACTACCTGGGCAACTCCAATCGTCTCTGTCGCATCTTGGGAACCGGAGTGGTGCACGGGAGGCAACTCGACTGGCCGTCTCGTAACCTTGCACTTGGTCGTCGATCCAGGCACACTTGACCCAGCACCCAGCGAATACAAGGCTCAGGAGCTAAACCTAACCCGGAGCCAAGGTCTGATGCGGCATGCCGACAAGCCTCCTTGACGTTTCCTCGCCCAACTTCCGACACCGCAGGACGGTAGTGACCGTCGGGCACTGCCGGGCACTGCCGGGCGCCGGGGAGGAGCAACCCTGCGGAAGTGGCTCTTCGCTCGAGTTGACACACCTACATCTCTCCTGAACGTTACCTCATTGATAAAGACTCCAGACGTTGTAGCTCACGACCCAAAGCTTGCAGCTTGTTGCCGAGGCTGCCGAGCATCCCGCTCGCGCTCGGCACGAGAGATCGCGTCGCGAGTAACGCCGGTTGGACGAAGGAGCGACATCGGGCCGCGTTGATCTCCAGTGCGCTGGTCCGTTTAGTGAACTCTGACAGGATGGCTGCCACCGTCTCCGCAGCTTGCTCCACTCTGGCTACTGGTCGGCCAACACTGCGTCCTTCCCGCCACTAGCTGATGTGGAGCGAGGCCAATGGAGCAAGTAGGCTAGGTTGTACCACGGTCCTGGCCAGAATGAAGACAAGTCATAAGCTTGACAGCGCCCGTGAAACGACATGGTATACACAAATGATACAACGTTGTACAATACGCTTCCACTAAAGTAGTCTAGTCAACGACGAGTAGCTCCTGCGTCTGTCAGTTTCCGTCTCGCTCAACTTAACTCGCGATATTATAAGCACAACGACCTGGATAAGTCCCCAGAGGAAGGGCACCCATCTGTCATGTCAGTTAACTACCATCGAGGCTGCTCTCCTCCGTGCCACGACGGCGAACTCACGTAGACATACTAAATCCACCGGCTGCATAGATAGCCGCGAGCGCGAACCCGACGACAGTCCCCGAGACGAGGGACACGAAAGCCGCAGTCGCAGCCATGCAGACGGGGATCAGCGCGAACAGCCATAGCGGCAGCGGCTTGATCGTGTAGTACAATGGTGTTACGCCGTGGTGGTTGTGTCCTGGCTGTCGCTCGTGATCCCGCTCTTCCTTCGGTGACCACACGAATCGAGATAGTAGCAGGTTGACGAGCGCTGTCATTGCGCAGATACAGAAGACACCGCATGTCATGATGATCGTCCAGATCAGTGTGAACTCCCATTGTGCTGGATGTTAGCTACAGCGCAAGACAGTTCGAGCTAATCCAACACGCTCTTCAAAGCCATCCCCATTTCTCCTCACTTCTCGAGCAATCTCCTTCTTCAAATAGTCAATGGGGACGAGAGTAGCTCAAAGCAGATGGAACAGGACTCACCATTAGCATCGTGGAGGAAGTATCCCTCGCCATCGACGGTCGAGTCGAACGTCGGGTTGTACAGTGACGGGAACGGAGGGTTGTCGTAGACTACGGGCACCTGTGAGTCCGGGTCGAACGCGGATTGCACCTGTCCCATGGCGGCGGAGACATCGGTGGTTGGTAGTGGGACAACTCACAAAAGTACGGTAATGGCGGAGCGATGTAAGCGCGCCTAATGAGGGCGGTCATGATCGCCACCGAAGTGGAAGCTCAGGTTGCTTCCGCTGTGGGGCCCACACTGGAAATCGTGCGCCCTCCACTTGCAGTCTGCAGCGATCAGTCGATGCTGCTATGCAGTCGTATGAGTGCACGAGATGTTGGCAGCGATGTAGAGAGTAATGATGCGACGAGAGAAAAGAAGCTGAGGGGAACGTTAACATGTGGTAATTATGCATATGGTCTGTGCTGCGCGCACAGGCAAGGCGGCGTACCACCGTCCTGTCGCATGCCTCGATTCTCTATTCCAGGCTCGAATCCAGTGCTCGCATCCGAACATCTACGGGCCTTCCCTAAGCCTTCGCCTTCTTCGCCTCGCGCTTCTTCTTCAGCGCCTCCATCCTCGCCTTGAGCGCGAGCACTCGATTGTCGGCGTCTTCCCTGTAATGTCAGTTGTGAAGAGCAATTCTCAACTCACTGAGCTCGCTGCTCGTCCTCGAGACGCGCAATGATCTCCTCCTTCTCCTCCCTCGCAAGACGCTCTCTCCGCTCCTGCTCCGTCTCCTCGGGCTCCGGCGTCGGCTCCTTCTCCTCTCCAGCTTCATTTCGCTGGATCAGGACCGGAGCGGCGGAGATGGACGCTACGCCGTCCTCCTCGGACTCCTTGTACCCTACTCGTCGCTTCTTCGTCGCCTTAGTCTTCGCCGTCTCTCCTTGATCGGCTGCCGTTGGTGCGGGAGCGTCATCGTCGTCATTCAGAGAGGCGAGGAAGGCATCGAGCTCGGCATCACTCTTCTTCTCCTGTTTTGGCGGTGGGGTGGGAGCCTCCACCTCAGCATCCTCGTCCGCGACATTTGGCTTGTTCCCTGACGAGAAGAAGCCAGCTGGAAGTGATGGCCCATCGTCGTCGGCCTCAGGTTCCGGCTCCGACACACGCTGCCGCTTAGCAGTCTCCGGTTCCGATTCGGCGGCCTGTTTCCGCTTCGCAGCGGCAGCGGCTCGCTTAGCCTCCTCAGCCTTCTCACGCTGCGCGCTCTGTCGGTGCTGTTTCGTGAGCAGATGCGTGTCCCATTGCTTAACTGTTTCGTCAGCTGAACCCTGTACCAGCGGAGCTCCCCGCAACCTGGAGAGGAGCAGAGGGGAGAGACAGAAGGACAGAAGGAGGGAAGGGAAGTAAACTCACCTGGAACGGCGCACACGACGCAGCGCAGCTGCCCTGACGCATTGTAGCTCGCGTACGGGTGCTGGACCTTTGCAGCCGCCTTCTGCGCGCGGAGGAGAGCCTTGGCGTCCATAATGAGAAGATGGATTGATGCAGGATCGGGTTCAGAGATTTGTTGTGAATAGTCACCGAGTTCAGGTCCCGTTGACCCGTTGACCGGCTTCGACCTCCACCTCCATCGGCGGCGTCACGGTGTCGATCGACATGCCTCTGGTCTTCCCTCGCTCTCCTCATCTCCTCAATCACCCCTAAGCAAGCGCAACGATGCTCGCCGGAATGCTGGGACGTTGGGTTCTCGGTCTGACGCTTCTGACTGGAGCTCTCGCCGACACGGAGATTCGCAACTTCCGCCTTCCCCTTGATGGACCTGGTAGCACCGTCATGCCGAACGTGACGTGAGCTATGCCATAGCCCTTTGAGCTGACAAGCAGGATCAGTGGAGCGGAGCACATTCAGCTCGAGGTGAACCAGGACCAGCCCGATGTCTGGGTCGGCCTTCGCGGCGCGCCGGGAATGTGGACGGCGCGCGTCTCTTGGCCTGCGAGCGTGAGTACTGCCTCCGTGCTCAGGCGTCTGTTCTCCTTCTTTTCCGGACCTGTCGATGGACATTGAAGCTGGGCAGTTTTGGTTTGAGGTAATAGCTAATCCCAGAATCCCGCCAAGTTCGGCATGCAACTGATTCCATCGACGTCCGACCTGACGCTGCTGCACGTCACGTCTGAGCCTCTGACCCCGAGGTTACGACACACGCCGCTCGAGGAGCGGGGGCTCGTTGAGCTGTCATCGGGTGGCGAGTGGGACTACGACACGCCCTTCGACGTTGCGTTCGAGCCGCTCGTGCTTGACGTCATTCCGCAGGCGACCTTCCGTACCCTTCTGCCGACGATCGGAATGCTGCTTCTCCTCGGCGCAGCACTTGCAAAGTACTTCTTCAACTTACTCGACTTTGAGCTCGAGCGCGTCGACAAGGAAGAGGCGCAGGATATCCTGGCGGCAGGAGGCGTGAAGAAGGTCCAGTAGACAAATGTAGTTGTACATGCCAAACATATGATCATTAATGCTCTAACGAGGGCGCCAAAGAACAGGAGCGAGGGGAAGGAGGGGCCCAGGGTAGGTGGATAGGAGGGTAAAGGGATAGGTGACAGTAAGGTAGGGTGGTGCTTGCTTGTTGCTACATTGGGGATACTACAGCTTGAGAACCTCGGCCTCGACGCCGGCCATGTCTGCTTCATCGTCCTCGACGAGTCCGAGCGCATTCTGCCGTCAGCTGAGAATGCAACTGAAGGAGCCCACCTTTGTGGGTTGAAAGCGCAGACTGCGCCTGCGACTGGTGACATCGCCCGGGTCGGAGCTGAGACGCCTGATCTTACGCGGGCTACTCGCTTCGGTCGACGCAGAGCCAGTCGATGACCTCGGTGCGCGGAGTGATGGCGCCTGTGCGGGTGCTGGTGCGGGTTTCGCTGGCGGTGGCGGTTTCGTAGGAGATGGGGTTGGCTTTCCCCACTTGAGCGTTGTCTGGAGCGATCCGCTCTTGGGGCGTTGAAGCTTGAGACGCAGCGGCTTCGGTGACGGCGCCGAAGCCGGGCTCGGTGCGCTGGGTTCGCTCGGGTGGCTCGGCGTCGGCGTTGCAGCAACGCTGCCCGGACTGGACGGGTCGCAGTCGCTCAGACTCGATAAGGAGCTGCTCCGGCTGCGTTGCCGCTGCCGCGCTTCCTCTGCCGTCTTCCGCGCTGATTCTTTCGCGGCAGCTTCGCGGGCAGCAGCCTCACGCTGCGCACTCGAGAACAGACGGAGCTTGATGACCGGCTTCGGAGTAGACGGCGGGGGAGGAGAGGAAGCTGGACTAATCCCGAAGCCCTTCAGCGACTTCTCCTTCTCCTTTTCCTTCTCCTTATGTCCTTCCTTCGGGAGCAGCTCGTCGTAGCGCCGGAGCACCTCGAGCCCCTCCTTGATGAGATGGCGGCGGAGCCAGTCATTCCCCATCGTGGTCAGCTTGCGCCGACCACGCTGCCAGGTCTCGTCGCCGTCGCGCGCCAGGATCGCGGCCACCATGGACACCCACTGCGTCTGGGGCAGGTTCCGGAGCAAGTCCACACGCGCCTTCATCTTGTAGCGGTTGAACTGCAGCTGCTCGCGTTCCCGGATCCGCTGCCGCTTTTCGAACGCTTCGAAGCGCCGGTGCTGCGCTTCGTAGTAGGCGTCGCTTGTGTCCTCGATCTGCATGTCAGCTGAGGGCAGAGGAGGGCGAAGCTGGGCTCACCTCGAGACCGACGACGCCGTGCCGCAGTCGCTTCGACGGGGATCTGTTCGCTCCCGTCACCATCTCCTGGCGGGCTTCCTCGGCATCGTCCTCGCCCGCCTTGACCATGATCCACGCTGGAGTCTCGATACGCTTCACACCAGGGACGGGCGTGTTCAGAGCCGATGACACATGCGAGCCTTTACCATCGGGAGCAGCTCCCGGAGTCAAACCAGGCGCTAATGTCGAAAGAGCCGATGTGAGAGCGGGAACGAATGGGCCAGACGTGCTCGCAATTCCGGTCGGCGTTGCGGCGTGCGCGGCGTGCATGAGCGCCGAAGAGGGACCGGCCGGAACGCTACTGTCCTCGACGGCGTACGTGCCCCTCAGCGGCGCGGTCGTCACGCGCACGACGACGCTTTCCGGCGGCGCGGGATCTACGTCCCCTGTGACTTGTCAGTTTTACGCAGTCAGCTGGGCGTTGCTGTGTGGGCGGCAAGCTGGCGCGAAACACAGCGCAATGCGCAGCACGCAGCTCGATGTCACTCACCCCAACGCTCAAGCCAGTCCACGACCATCTCCTCTATGTCGCGTATCCCCTCGGCACCTCCACCTGCTGCCCGCCGCACTCGCGCGGGTAGGACACGGCGTTCGGGGCCCTTGGCCTTCTCCTTTCCGCTAGCTGGACCGACGGAGGGCGTTTCCCCGTTCAAGTTTGGATCGCGGGGCGGGGGCGGAACACAGAGCATCGGCTTGAGCCTACCGGTCCGCGGCGAGGCGCGGACAGGCATCGTGTAGGTCGCCGTGGGGTGTCGTTTGCGATGGTGATGGTGGTTGTTGACAATGCCGACCGGGAGAGCCGAAACCGTTCCCTTGCCCAATCCGGCGGCCTCGTTCCTCGTCCCTCACCAGTCTGAATCCGCACACTAGCTAAGCTCACTCACACTTACTCATCACACTTACTCATCACACTTCGCTTGGATGCTCCCGACATTTTGTCTGTATGCTTTTGCATCTCGAGGGAGCACCTGCGTGCACCGGGGGAAACGCAATCAAGAATCACTTACTCATTACTACTTAAAGCTACAAAAGGGTTATCACAACTCGAAGCCTAGTGTTACATTGTATTTCTGCTGCTTATTTTCACTGCTAAACCTGCTTCTCTCACACGAGCCTCTCAGGATCTACTGGGTGACATCCTTATCCGACTCTCTTCCGATGGTCTCTACCGCATCGCTCGCGGGCGGCACTGGGCTGGGGCTGCGGCTGCCCATCTGCACAGGCGTGGCCGCGCGAGACAAGGGGGCTGACTTGAAGGAAGAGCGGGACGTGCGTCTGCTGCCGACTTCGCTTGCGGTGGAGGCCGCTACGACCTCGTGCCTGGTGGTAGGTGTGAGGGTGACTCCAGACTGAGTGCGCAGGCGCATGGAGCCAACGTCGGCGGGAGAGATGTAGTTGCGTTCGAGAAGAAGAGAGGTGGGAGTCACAGAGCGGGTGTTGGACGGGAAAGTCGGGAGAGGCGACGTAGGGCGAGTGCTGGGCTCGGGCGTCACCTCGATCCCGGAACCGTCGGAAGAAAGGGGAAGGGGGGTCGACACATCGCTGGTCGCGCTTCTAGATGCGCGGCCCAGAGTAGCCTGGCTGGCTGACTTTGTCATGTAGTTGGCGTCGTCCTGGGGCACGAAGGAGCAGTCCGTACGGTCATGCATGTCGTACTCGTCGTAGATCTCTTCGCCGATGAGCTCTTCAAGAACGTCCTCGAGCGTGATGATGCCGAGCGGCTGACCGTCCAGAGTATCCAAGAACTGGACGAGCTTCTCATCGGGGATCGCAGCGTCGGCGGGGACGGCCTGGTCGAGCTGACTGAGCCTGGTTGCCCTCCTAGCTGCAGAAACGGTCCGGCGCGGCTGCTGGTAGGGCTCCTGCTCCATAGCGGCCTTCTCGTTGGCAATACCGGACACAGTGGAGTCGATGGTGTCGTACACAGCAGTAGTGCTAGACAAGGAGGTTCCCCCACTCTTCTTGCGGAAGAGTTTCATGAAGCCCTGTTCGACATCGGGGGGGTCGGCGTCCGAGTTGCCCCTGCCACGGACAGAGCGCATGAATCGGTGACGGAGGCTGCCGGTAGCAACGGCGGCGACAGACCGCTCAGTGCCAGCCTTGTCGGCGACGCGACCGCGACGGGATACGATAGCCATGTGCGAGCGACCCTCCTGGAAGTCGTTCAGGACGTGAGTCAGGCACTCGTCGTTGGGAACGGTGGGAAGCGAGTTGATGGGGATAGAAGCGAGCGGCGTGGCGTCGTCAGGGTCAAGGAGCACGCAGCTCTTGACGAGCATGCTACCGATAATCTTCTTGACCGTCTTCGTTTTGGGAGGACCGGGAGCGGGGCGAGTGATGTCAATGTCGGGAACCTCGACCATCGTGTACACGGGAATGCGGCTGTGGCCGGAGTGCACGACGCGGCCCATCGTATTGTAGTCAAGAATGGCCTCGATCGGGAGCATGAACACGTCGTCGATCGGCGTCATGGCGGACTGAACGGTCTTCTGGGCAAGGTCGAGAGCGCCTTGGGCGATGGTGACAGTGTCGCAGTCGAGATCGCCGCCGGCGTGGCCGTTGGCAGCGTGGATCTTGATGAGTTCACGCAGCTCCTTGCGGCGGTAAACGATCCCGTGGTGCGCGCCGAGGATGAGCTCGAGCAGCTTCGCGATGGGCCAGCCAAGAGGAATAAAAAACCAATGAGAACGCGCATGATGGGCGCCATCTTGGCTCCGATCGCGAGGCCGTAGCGAGAGCAGACCGACTGGGGAATGATATCAGCAAAGCTGTGATAGTGGCTCCGAGACAACCTGCTAGCTTACATGACGACGAGTACAGTCGAGATGATGACGGCATAGATGCCACCGCCGAGCACGCCGTCGGTGATGACCGGAAGCGCCTCGTTCACGATCATGTTGCCGAGGATGAGCGTGGTCAGAAGCAGGTGGCTGTCCTTGCTGCGATGGTCAGAGGCGCCACATGCTTGCATGCTTACCGGACGATCATGGTTCTGCGGGCATACTCCTGCTGCTGCGGAGTGCCAGACACGGCGAGGACTTGAAGCTGAGTCTGGTCGACGGAAAAGTAACTGCGGATACACTGACATGGCACCGAAGGCTGAGGCACAGCTCGATGGCGCGCTTTGTCGGTACTCACGCCAGGGTCAAGCCAGCGAACACGCCAGACAGACAGACGAGGACGGGAATCATGCACGCGAAGACGATGCGCTTCGTGTCCATCTGACCAGACTCGATGTGGCGCTTGGCGAAACCATTGTCGGCGGCGCGGGGAACGAGGTCGTAGCCGGCTGTCGAAGCGATCGAGTTGACGCCCCAGCTGGTGGCGGCGCCGATGGCATTGAGGAAAGGGGTAGGACGTTGGTGGTTGGGTTGCAAGGAGCAGTGCTCGACAGGCGGGGATTGGGCGGGGACAGCCTGGAGGTAAGAAAGACTCAAGAAAACAAGACACAGGGGAAGTGGTGTCGCAGTGTTGTTCCGGGCTGTGGAGAAGCGAGGAGGCTTGCGATCACGTTGTGGCGCTTGGGAGGGCGAGCTTGTGTCGGGGGAGGGCTGACCCCAGAGCTTGTCGCCGCAGACGGCCATTGGAACGAACGGTTCTGGATGGTGAAAGTTGAATGAAAGCACTCAGAACTGGGACACCGTTGGGGAGGGAGTGTGGGTGAGAGTGGTGAAGAGGAGGGAATGAGAACAAGGGTGAGGTCGACTCATCGACCCACCTGTCGCCTTAAGAATGAGCGTAACGGGCCTCACGCTACCCCTTGCTGATTGCTCCGGTTATAGAACGCTCAGGGGAGCATGCGGAGAGGTTGGACTAAGGCGTAGATAAGCTGCGGCGGCGCGCAGAGTAGCTGCGGGAGGGGGGCGGATTGGCAAGCAGGAAAGCGTGGTGGCAACGGCGAAGGGGTGGATGGCTCGATGCCAAGATGCTGCTGTCTGTGTTATCGGCACACAGCACTTCGGCCATGCCGAAAACAGCCACGGCCTGCAGCGGCGCATAGAATGCTGCGCGCAAGCACATGACATGACGTGTGCAGTGGGGAAGACGCGGGTCCACCTAGCTTCGGTGATGTGCGTAGTACGCGTGGTCCGCATGGTGCGGGGAAGTAAGTGATCTTGGGGGCGCACACTAGTCCGCGAAGGTTGCAGCCGCAGCGACCGGCACGGCGCGGCCGCAGGGAGCCGCAGAGGTGCAGCTATGCAGACTATCGGCTAGTCCTCCGCCGAGGAGCCGTCGCACGCGACTGTCTTAGTGTCAGCGCGACATGCATACTCATCCCCTCTCCTCTCAGTCTTCCTCACATTCCCTCCTGACTCACCTTGGTCAGACGCTGCTCTCCGCTGGCTACACCTCTTGTCAACCCTGTTCACTGCTGCTCAACTGCTGCACCTTGCCACCCACCCACACTCGTTCAACCGCAACGCAATGCTCAACCCGACCAGTTACCCCGAGATCTTGGCACTCATCGTCGGAGCAAGCGCATTGCGCGACACTTTCGACACTCTCCGCCTCGTCTCCCGAGCAGCTAGGCGTATCGTCGACCAGATCAGGATCCAGAGCGGCTCTGTCTGCTGCCGGATCCCATCAGCCGCCTCAACCGATTCTACCTCCTACACGCCTGTGGCTTCCTCCGGCCCCTGAGGACCAGGACCTTCACGTCTTCCCGCGGCGAATCTGTCATTATCTGCCTCGATCCTCGATCAGTGAAGTCCAAGCCGCCCCTCGCCCTCGACCGATTGTTCACCCAAGCATCAGCGCACGGCATGCAAGTTGCTTCAGAGCCTCCCAACCCCAAGTGATGCTAGGAAGGATCCCACTATTGCCGCCCAGATGACTGGGTTTGACCATCTGGCGCTAGCACCAGGCGATCGATCTCCCACTCGGCACCGAATGGCCGCGGTAGATCGCTAGCACGAATGTAACGACCATGACGACATGTTGACGACCCCAACAATAGAACTCATGTCCTGCCGTGCGATTAGTTTGACTTTCTTACATTATGCTGCATTAGCTACATCCTAGGCATAACTGGTAAGCCCTCTGTTGTCAGCTCGACGGACTGATCGTAGCTCACCGTCGTCTTCGCCTATCGCCCCAAGGGGTGTCACGCCATACATGTGCCCAAGTCTTGTGTGGCCACCGGTAGGAGTGGCCTGCGAGCGCCGCGGCAGCGAGAACGACGGCTTGGGGTCATACTGCAACGGCTGCGGGTGCGCGACCTGCTCGCTTCGATACCGGTATTGTCTGGGGATGTCAGCTGCATCAGTCGGCACCCCAAAGCTCACTCCAAGTTGTTACGAGGACGGCCCTGGAAGCTGGCGGAGGAGTGTGGTCGGCCACCGGGCGTTGGCTCCGAGTTCGCCATCCGCCTGTGCTCGAACGGAGTGGCGGTCGTCGCTCGGGAGTAGCGATTCGGCAGCGCTTGCTCTGCGTACCTGCGCGTCAGCTTGTCGATGCGGCGAGACAGCTCACTCATTGCCCTGGTCCAGTCGCTGGCGCTTAGGAGGGTAGTCTGCTCGAACAGGTTCGGCGGGATAATCTTGCCCGTCGTGCGAGTTGTCGTACTGCGGAGCTGGGTGCATGTGCTGGGGCTGGGGCTGAGGAGGAGGCGGCATGTGTCGGGGTCGGGGTGGCATGTCCAGTGGCAGCACGCTCGACGGCCGCGGTCCCCGTGGCATGCGCTGATGCTGCAGCGGGGTACTCGGAACTGCGGAGTATGAAGCGTGCTGTCCAGTGGTGACGATGGGCGACATCACGACTGGCGCGCCCTGGTCGTGCGGATCAGGCTCAAGCTGCTGTTGCTGGGCGTGTCGAGCTTGTTGCTTGTGCTGTTGATGCTGCGGCTGTTGCGAATGAATGCCCTGCTGGGTCATTGTCGAATGGACCCTCCGTCGAGCGAGGGGTGGCGTCGAGATCGATCCGTAGCTTGCAAGTTGCTGTTCCAGTGCCGCGTTTCGAGTGCGGAGCTTGTCGGTCTTGGCCCGCTCCTCTGCGACTTGTCGTGACAAGTCCTGGACGCGCCTAGACGTCAGCTGCGATATCAACCCCCTAGATCACCGTTCGCTCTCCTCCAGCCGGCTGTTCAGCAACGTCATCTCCTCCGCAGCTTCCGACATTGTCGCCTGACTGGTTAGCATTCCAAGCGCTCGCCACCAACCTTCTGCTCTGCGACCGTCTCCTTGAGCGACTTGACGAACGTAACGAGCTGCGAGTTGTGGAACTTGAGCACGCCCACGGACTGCGTCAGCGCGTCGAAGTGGCTCAAGCTGGGCTGGAACCAGACGTGGAGCTCGGGGGAGAGCTGGTCATCGAGCGGGTGGAAGGTCGCGCCATGTCGGCCACAGAGCGTGCATGTGTTCCGGCGGTCTGGATGTTAGCTTGCGGGCAATACGGAGCTGACGCTTGTGGATTGGGTCGTCGCAGAGGATGTGTCCGCACGAGGTCATGTACCACCACCGCTCGCCGTCGTTGTTCCCGTCGTAAGGCGTCAGGCTGCGATCAGCACGAGCATCGAGACAATCAGGGCGCACCAGAGAGCACACGTCACGAACTCCAGGAAGCCGAGTTGCGCATCTGGTTGAGCTGGCTGAGCTGGCGCGTTCGATTTACGAGGTGGGAGCCGGAAAGGCGTGGACATGGCGGTAGGGTTGCGACTGGACTAGGCGAGGGAAATGAGAGTGTTAACCACAGTCGTCGATGATCTGTCCTCGTCGAGCTAGTGAGATGAAGAGGTCAAGGGTCAGTGGATGGTTGCGGTGTCGTGATCGTGCAAGTGGAGTAGCGAGTGAGTAATGTCAAACTTCCAGCATCCGTGAAAGACACATGGCGAGGAAGACACGAACGGCGACGGCGAGGAAGACACAAGTTGGACCGCTTCAGTCAACCTCCCTGCCACGCTGGGCACGCCCGCGCTCCTCCTCCCCTCACTCCTCCGTCCTCCAACCTCCATGCCCCACCGAATTGCGCATACACGACGCCTCTGCGCTCCGATGCATGCCAATGGCTGAGTTTTATAAGCTTCTCTCGTCACAATCGTTTCGTCGATGGTCCTAGTGGTACTGGTATACACGTTAACAGTGGGTGCTGCGGTGGTCTAGTATGCGTCGCCCTCGTGCTTCTCAGACACGAAGCCCATCGTGGCCATGACCTTGTCCTTGACCGTGCTATCCCGTTCCCGCCGCTTCTGTTCTGTCAGCTGGAGAAAGCGCCTGGAAAGCTCACCTCGACCTCGGCCAGCTTCGCCCGCATCTCGTCCAGGGGGATCTGGCGTAAAGGAACCTCGTCCTCGGCAATCAGGTCCTGGGATGTCAGCTAGGAGGGCGGGACGGGTAGCTCACAATCTCCCCCAGGGCAACGACGTTCTCTCCACGGATGAGAAGGACACCTGTCTGTCAGCTAAAAGCATGGGACCGCAAAGCTGGAGCTCTTCGCTGCGAAACCACTCACCGATGTCGATATCGGCAAACTCGAATCCGTTGTACAACCGCTCTACTGTTGACTCCAGGAGGAAGTTGGCTGCAGCGTCAGCATTTCGATCGATATGCCCACGTCGTAGTTCGAGATTTGTTACCGCTTGAACTCACCGAACTGGTCGTAACTTCGCAGCACGCCGATGAGCTTGCGTCCGTCTCGGAGGACAACAAGGACCTTCTCTGGCCAACGTCAGCTTCCTGGCAACAATCGCACAGCTGGGAGCAAACTCACTGTCAACGAGGTCGACAAGAGACCCTGAGGTGGTGAAGGGGATGAGCGCGTCCATGGTGCGCTTCGTGTCCGCCGGTACTTGTGGTGTTCTGAGGTTGGGTGACGATCGACAACAGCGAGAAAGGGTCATGACCAAACGGCAATCTACGGACGGAACCAAATTCACGTCCTAATGCGTTATTACAGCTGCCGCCTAATGCCGGATACCCGACGAATAGCAACGTTGAATAGCAACATCGGTACATGAAACAGCATACAAAGGTGACTACAAGGGGAAAGACAGGCCGTAGAAGAACAGTGGTGATAAGCAAGGAAGCACATCTGTAGAAGTCATAATCAGGCAGGCCGCCTCGAGGCAGAGCGCCTCAGGGCTATTTCCACGACAAGCTGACGGCGCCTCTTAAGCGTATCTGGCGTGGCCGGCGTCTCTGTCCGGCGCGTGCTCATCCTCCGCAACGGAGTCTTCGCCTTGCTCTTGGGAGCATAGCTCCGCTCATCGACCGGCTCCGTCTTCCTCCTCCGTGACACCGGGCGCTCGGGTATCTCGGGAGTGTCAGCCTTGCGTTTCCTAGGCGCGGCGCCGTCTTGACTGTTGCCAGCTTCGCTATAGTCACCGAGGGCACTGTCGACGCTCTCCCACCCCTCGACCTCCTCGACCCACTCCTCAATACGGTCGCCGAAGGAACGCTCGTCCGGGAACGGCAGCTTGTAGAACTTCCGGTACCAGTCACGCCAGGCGCTGGCGGAGCGTCCACGGGCGAGTTTCGTCCACCCGGAATCGTGAAAGTTGTACTTCTGACACGTCAGTTAAAATGCACCGCGAAGCGACTCACAGTCATGGACTTGAAGAGGTGGATCGACGTCCGCCCCTTGCCGTTTGGGCAGTGCCAAGCGAGCCAGATGCCGAGCAGCCGGCGCTCCTTCTCACTCAGGCGCGTCTGCCACGTCTCGTTGTTGCACCCAATCGATCCAGGGCGGGCAGGCTTCGGCGGCGCGGGCGCAGCTGATGCTTCCGCGGCATCTGTCCTCGGCGCAGACTTTGATACAGCCTTGTGCGGCGACTTGACCTTCTTCGAGTGCTTCGCCGGACGCGCGGCGACGCGTTTTCCCTGCTTCGCGGCGCGACGCATCTCCTCCTCTATCCTGTCCTCCTCTTCTTCCTCTTCGATCTCGGCCAGGCGCTCGAAGAACGACTGGCGCGCCCAGCCGCGTAACTGATGGAATCGTGATACGTGCATGAAGCGCACATGGTCGAGCTGAGGTGGTATGTCCGCTTCGTCCATGTCGAGCAGGGGGCTGTCGTCCGCGACACATAGCACCTGCGCATGTTTCAAGGGTACGACTATCGCTCCATATCGCTGTCGTCAGCTCAACAGCACACGACGTCAGCTCACCTCAAGCGCAACCATGGTCTTGAGGTTGTCGTTCGCATTCCCTAGGTCGCTCATAGCAATGAGCGGGTTCTGGTCCTTCCACACAAGATACCGCGGCGGATCCACAATCAGACCGGAGAAGAACACGCGCGCGAGCCAGTCGGGGTATAAGATGAAGGTGTCCTTGGCGCGGACGTTGGGCAGGCGCTGCAGTTCTCGTCGCTGAGCCGAGCTCTCTCCCCGATGGGAGATGATCGCATGCGCCCACTGCACGTGCGGCGTCGTCTTGCCCCCGCTCGTCTGTTGTCAGCTCAACTGGGCGCCGAGGTAGCTCACCTCAATACGGCGCAAGATGTGCTGCCTGATGACGGGCGGTAGCCACTCGGGCACATAGAACAGAATCTCGTCCCAGGGGAAGACGCTGCCAGGATTCTCATTCATGATTTCCTGCAGGTTACGCCGCTTTGTCCTCGCTTTCTTCGCGACAGACTCGCTCGAGACGCGGTTCCTCCTCGGTCTTGACGGGTCCGCCTCTGGCGAGGAGGGCATCGAGACGTCCGAGTCGTACCGCAATGAGTTGATCTCGGACTCGCCTTCATACATGATGTCTGTGATTGTCAGCTTTGATCCCACAACGCCACAACGCACCCATGGTCACGGTTGTATGTTGCTGAACGAGCGCAACTAAAATCAAAACAATGCCAGGTCCGGGTTGCGTCACCTCCCGTCACGTATTTCGGACGCTGCTTATCTGCGGAATAGACCGATCTGCCTCCGCTAATTCTGCCATCGTAATCCTGGTTGAGCCTGGCCAGGTTTCAATCGACGATCAGGCAGATCCTGGTGGCGCGCAATACAACAGGGCAGAATGCAGAAGACAAGATGGCAACACACGTCTACATCGCACAAACAGATGGAGAATACACATTATGGGGAGCGAGTATGCAGTATGGGGGCATGAGGGCTATGGGAATATGATGATACAGCGAGATCTCGGCTGTCGTCTACAGCTGCTCACTCCGAGTTGCGCCTCGAGTCGAGCTGGAGCTTGCCGATACCGGCGTAGAGATCGCTGATCTGGCGATCGACGACCTCGCGGTCTAGCTGGATGCGGTCGAATTCGAGCTGGGCGTACTCGTCCTCAAGCTCAGAACGGCGGGACTGCTGGCGCTTCTCTGATTGGAAAAGTTCTGGGAGTTGCGGAGCCGACGACGTGGATTGCGGAATGTGTTGAGCACTGAGACTGTGCGAAGGCATCGGAGGCACGTCAGCCGTGGGAGACGGCTGCGGCATGTGTCCAGCATAGCTGTGGCTGCGCTGCGTATTCGGCTCACGCGAGGGTGGGCGACTGGGCGTGCTGCTCTCGACTGTGGTGACGCGGCGTGGGCGCATCGGTCCCGCAGTAGGTGATGAGTGCGAGTACGACTGGGACCTCTCCGAGGTCGAGCGCATGACAATCGGCGGCGTCGTGATGGACGGCGTCGACGACTTGATGCCTATCCGGTGCGAAGCGATCTGAGCGGTGGCCTGTGCCGCGCGGGCCTTCGCGTTCGCTCGTGCCGTAGCGATCTCCGCCTTCTTTTGCGCCTTCGCCGTCTTCTTCACAGCCTTGATGTGCGCCTTGTCAGCCGCCTTCATAACCTTCGTGTGGGCCTTCTCGGCGGAGACATTGGCCTTGTTCGTGAGCTTGTCGGCTCGCTTGGTGAACTTGACCTCCGTCTTCTCCGCCTTTCGGTGCGCTTTGTCCGCCTTCCTCTTCGCTTTTGCGTGCTTCTTCTCCGCCTTGCGCTGATTCCGATACGCTTGCTTCTGGTACGGTGTCATCTTCTTCATCTCGATGACAGCCTGATGGTCAGCTGGGGTACATCACGGGACAGCGCTCACGGCCTCAGATGGGGGCTCAGACATCGACGACGCGACGGAGGTCTGCGTGTCGTGCCGCCGTAACTCAGAGGTCCCTTGTGTCGCCTGGTCTGAATTCGGCGGCCCAAACGTAGCTTCTTCATATGTCGGTGGATGCTGGTGTCAGGTCGCGTCCACGTCTTGAGCACCAACCTGTCTGCTACCGCCTGTCTCATCCTTCGCGGGGACGGCCGGGGGCCGCGAGTCATTGGGGACAGCAGGGGATTTGGAACATTTGGACGAGTTGGCACCCATGGCAAAGGCCCAGGAAGAGCGGTTAGAGCGGTTAAAAGTTCTGGAGTGGAGTTGAGAGAAAGTGTTATCGATCAGTGACAGGTGCTGCATGGCTGTTGGGCCGCGATACGCGTGCTGCGGGCGGCTAAGAGAAACGAGCGTGGGAGGGCGGATTCAGTAAGAGGCTAGCGGCACTGCAGACCTGCTGGCTGGCGGCTGTAGGGTTAAAGGGGTGGATGTGATTGCGTACTCGGGTGTTGGGCGTGGAGGCGGTGCATAGATGATGCACTCAAAGGACGCTAGCAAAATGGGTTTGTACCTCAGCCCCGGAATCCTCAGCGAACACGCCCTCAGATCCCTCCCGGTAATCCCGGACCGTGGACCGGCGTCCTGTCCCACTGCAGGGCATCCACCAGGAGATGCAGCGCATGCAGGGTGTGTGGCTTTGCTGCTCTATGAGCAAAGGGCACACAAGCGACCCTTCGGACCCGACCTTCTGAACTGAACGCTTAGCAGTGCGACGCTAATCCATCAAGATAAACGATACCATATACACGACGCTGTCTATGCGCGGCCTACCTCGCCGCAGCCCTCTTCAGAACATTCGGAGACGCACATTATCCTTTACAGCCTTCCGGAGTCAGGGATCTCATCCAACCTTATTCCAGCGAGGTACAGCAGTTCACGCTTGCTGAGTGTGTTTCGCTTGATGTCAGCCCTACCTCCAGAGTATTCCAAACTCACGGCTTCTTCTCTTGACATGTGACTCCGTGTCGTGGTGGGTGAGAGTGATCCCGGAGAGTGTCCTGCAGTACTCGCAGACAGCGAGCCTGGGAACGAAGAACCAGGGAGGCTCGAGCAGGGAGAGGACACTTCGGTCTCCGTCAGGAGCTGCTGCGAAACCCTATCAGCCAAGCTGTCGACCTCGTGGTGGGGCGCGTCAATTCTGACCTGCACTGTCGGGGAGAGAAGTCGTGCTGGTCGTGGCGGTACCTCTGGGACCCCGCTCGGACTTGTGGCTCTGCTCTGCTCGTCCGCCTCAACCAATCGCTCATACACTTGACCGTCGATGTTCGTGAGCTCCAACGTCCAGCTTGTCGCTGTACAGTCTTCGATCTCCTCGCTATCGATCTCAAACTGCACTGTCAGTGCCTAGCCATTCTAGGCTTTACCTTTGGCTCCACTTGCTTGGCCGAGTACCGCTTGTACTTGAGGCCGTTCACCGCCCCAATGAGCTGTGTTATGCGACGGTGCCGGTTGCCCTTTCGATCTTCTCTCCGCATCTGAAAGCGCCGGTAGGCACCCATACCCGCTCCGAGGGCGTTGCTGATGCTTGCGGACATGATGTTTTGTTAGACGAAGACTGTATGGATATGTCGATGCTGATGTCCGCTGCTTCGTTGACCTCGTACACCGCTGTTGCTATATATAATCCACCGTTTCAATGGGGACCTGACTCATGCTGAGAGATCACCTCGTCCACATTCCTCAATCTCCGGGTTTGTGTCATGGTGGATCGAGTAGGAGATTCAGAGGATGTACCGCTTACTTTCACGACTGAGGGCGGAGCAACAAGGCGGACCAACTGAGCTGAGCATCACGGACACCGCTGCGCATGCGTTCGCAGATCAGACAATCAGTTACGATCGTCACGAATAAAGTGGTTTGCGGAATGCATGGCAAGACATTGCGGAGGCCGCGGACACTGGAGCCCCCTCATAGAGGTGCGGCGGTGGGCGGGTGATTCATTTGATTCCGCATCGAAGTGGAAAGTACGTGTCAATGGCTCTGGCCAATGGGCCAACCACACGCCTAAACTCCCACTTGGTCATGCGTCGCGCGAGGTCCGCTGGCAGTGCCGACGAGGAGTGCAACGAGATCATCACCATCCCACCAAAACCCATCATCTAGCCCGCCATGTCGATTGAGAACCTTACCCTTGAGGACAACGCCGCCGCCGGCACCACTGTCGAGATCCACTCGCGCCCTGAGCGCAAGGCCCGCAAGCAGCTTGAGGGTCTTGGCCTCAAGAAGGTCCCCGGAATCCAGCGCGTCACCCTCCGCCGCCCCAAGAACGTTCTCCTCGTCGTTGCTGAGCCCGAGGTCTACAAGGCCCCCGGATCTGACTGCTACATCGTCTTCGGCGAGGCCAAGGTCGAAGACCCCACCTCCGCTGCCCAGATCGCCGCCCAGCAGCAGCTCCAGGCTTCGACTGCCGCTGCCCAGGCCGCCCACGCCGCCGGTGGCTTCAAGGACGGTGTCCCCAAGTCCCTTGAGGAGCTGATGGGTGGAGAGGAGTGAGTTGGGCAGTCTCAAAGGGAAACTAACAGCAGCGCTCCCGAGCTCGAGGGCTCTGACGAGAAGAAGCCCGCTGGAAAGGTTGGAGAGGACGACGTCAAGCTCGTCATGGCCCAGACCGGCTGCACCGAGGAGAAGGCTAAGGAGGCCCTCGCCGCTGAGAACGGCGACCTCATCAACGCCAGTGAGTGTTCGGAACGGTCGTCCGGTTCAGGAAAAGAGCCAGCCGTCGGTGATCTGCGCGCACGACCCGGGCATGCCGAGCACGCTAACGTTTCACAGTTATGCGCATTGGCTCTTAAAATACCGGTGCGACGACCGGAAAAGAAGAGTGTCGCGGACGACGCAGCGGGTAATAGTAGATTTACATTGGTCCCATGCATCTATGCGTGAGAGGTAGACTAGAGAGAGCTATATGCGGTTGCAGTTGCAGTAGGGTATGACGTGATAGGAAGGAAATGGACGTTGGTCGTGTGGCCCACCGGCGAGGCCTCGGCGCTCCCGGTTCTTGGCTCAGCATGCTTCAACTACACTAACGGTCGGTCGAGCGTGTCTACTGCTCGCGGCTCTGGCTTCGGAACTGCAGGTCAGCTTAGAGACAAATGTGACTAATGCAAAGCCTCACGATGTCGCGGAGTTGGCCGTTAGCCTCCTCGACCTGCCGGTCATAGTACTTCTGCTTCTTCTGCAGGCTCGAAATATCCTCGCCGAGCGAGGTCTCGAGCGACTTGTGTCGGCCGTTGATGGACGAGCGAGACTGTTCGATAAACCTGCTGTCAGCTAGATCACGCCGTGTTTAGCAGCTGCCATAGGCTGCCGAACACGCCTCGCCGAACACGATTATAGGGTAGATTACGGCGGAGAGCAGCTCGGCAACCTGCTGTGAGTAACCACTCACATCTTGCCGACACCGCGGTACAGCTTTCCCTCTCCCTCGGGCACGCTGGCCAGTTCCCGCATAGTGAGCTCAAGGATCTTCTTCTCCTTCTCCTTCTGCTGGATCTGCGCGCGGACGATGGCGCTCTGGCGCTGGCCGTTGATAGCCTGCGTCTGGATCTGCTGCAGGATCTGATTACTCGTCAGCTATGGCAATAGACCCCTTAGCTCACCTTGCGCAGCGTGTCGTCGGAGAGGTTGGACATGGTCGGTGATAGTGCAGAACGCCCAAGCCTGCATGTTCGCGATCGACCATGTTCCGTGGTTCCTCGATGACATCGCGCCAACTGTGCATTTGGTTCCGCTCTTCCATTTCGCTCAGAGCGCGTACGGTTGACGCGACCTGAGGTGGAGGTGGTACAGCAATAACAGACGCTGCGGGCGAGAACCTCGCCACTGCATAAACGACCACAGAGTATCATGGCGCCTTCCCTCGTCAACCTGGACGTGTTCCTTGCTGATCCGACGTCTCCCGCAGCCCTCGATGAGGCGCGCAAGGCCGCCGAGTCCCTCATCCTCACCGGCGCACTCGTTGTTCGTGACTCGCGTGCCCCGGCTGAGGCGAATGACCGCTTCCTCGATCTGTTCGAGGACTACTTCGCGCTGCCCGACGAGCAGCTGAGGAAAGATGAGCGCCCAGAGCTCGGATACCAGGTTGTAGGTATTTGCGCGCGTGTTGTGCTGACCTACGCACAGGGTGTCACACTCGAGAACACGGAGAAGCCGAAGTGCAGCCGCGACGACGAGTGCCAGGCTGTCATTGCGCGACTGGAGCCGTCCGAGCGTCCACTTGACATGAGCGGAGACCACGCAGACCCGAAGTGCCGGTGAGCTTCGCTCGGGACTTCACTGAAAGCAAACTAATGGCAGGTTCTTCCACCGCATGACGGAGAAGCCGCCGTATGAGTCCAAGTTCCCGTACTCTACTGCGCCGAATGTAGTGCCCGAGGAGTTCGAGGAGACTTGGGAGGGAAGGGTCGACGAGTGGGGAGGATTCCTTAAGCAGGCGTGGGTCATGATCAGCGTCCTGACTAACCTCCAGCGTTGAAGGGGTTGCTCGCATGGTGGCCGTTGGCCTCGGACTGGAGGAAACTGCGTTCACAGACGCTGGTCGCTACGGGTAAGCTGGCCGGTGAAATTCTTTAGCTGATAGATAGATCACACCTTCTGGCACCGACAGCGACTGATCTTGAGAAATACGGCCAGTTGAACACGTACGTGACATTGCTGACGTTGTTCCAGCTGATACCAGGATCTACGCCGGCTTCCACACAGACCTCAACTTCCTGACGATTCACGGCCAGTCAAGGTATCCCGGACGTGAGTTGACCAAACTTCTACCACAACTGACCCTCAGTGAACATTTGGGCGAGGAATACGGGGCAGCGCATTCCTGCCAAGGTGCCGGAGGGCTGTCTCCTTGTACAGGCTGGCAAGCAGCTCGAGTGGCTCAGCGGCGGTCTGATCAAGGGTGAGCTGTCTCGCCCATGTAGACTGAGCTAACATCAGCCGGCTTCCATGAGGTGATCTGCAACGAGGCAACGCTTGCTGTAGGTCGCTGTTCCTTGTGCCAACCTGACATCCAGGCTATCGAGCGGCGCAAGACTCAGCATCCTGAGCGACCATCGATCCGCATCTCCTCGACGTTCTTTTGGCATCTGACGCCTGACTACGACCTCGCTTCTCTTCCGGAACTTCGCAAGCGTGCCGAGGACCGCTTCGGGCCGCAGAAGTCGTACGGCGAGATGCTCGTCGGCGACCAAGTTCGACAGTGAGCTAACTCGCGCCGGCAATAGAACTGACTGAACAGGGAACTCGGCCTCATCGCGCTCATGTCGTAGACCTTCTTATGTGTGTATGCATCTTACAACGTTACGTTATGCCTAATGACCTAAATGGACCTAAATTACACCTTTGCTGTCTCCATCTCCTCAAGTTGCGCGACGAGCGCGTCCATCGGATCCGTTTCAACCTGCTTCACCGGTGAGCTCGTGACGGGGACGGTGGCATGCGTCTCCGCGACGTCCTTTTGCTTGTGCGTCGGTGCCAGGATCGAGCCGGAGTGATACCCCGGCGCCTTGCGGTTCAGCTCTTCCCGCTCCTTGCGCTCTTCCTCAGCCTCGCGGTCGTGCAGCGCCTTGGCGTTGCGTGCCCGCCGCTCAGCGATGGCAACGTGCGGCGGTGGCTGTAGGCCGATAACGTGCTGCTCGAGCGTGAATGGGTACACAAACTGAGGTCAGCTCCAGATAACCAGCGCGTCAGCTCGAGAGGACGCACGTAAGCGGTGATGTCGTCCGGTAAGGGGTGGATGTCGGTGGGGAGCTGCACAGGCGGTGGCAACCACAGCGACGGGCTCTTGATTAGCGGCACCGTCGCCGCCGCGGCGTACTGCTCGGGAATGGGACCTGTCTCGTCAGCTGCAGGACACAAATTGGGCAGCTTACTCACCGATCTGCGAAGCCATCAAGTGTTCGTTGGCAACATCGATGACGCACCGTTTGGCGGTCTTGGGCGTGATCGAGGATTAGGAACGGCCGCCGCTGTCGATTAACCAGATTAGGAAGTGCTTCTAATCAGACTTCATCATTCATTGTAATCTCAGGAACGAACTCACGTGGCTTTCCAAATGTCACGTGAAGGCACTGAGTCGAGGAAAGACAATGTCAAGACGTCGGTGAGGAAGGACCAAAGCTCTGCGAGACTGCAGCATCTCCCGAAAGACCGCTGACCGACACGATGGCGTCTGAGACTCTCCAAGTAAGCCCGTCTTTATTCTCCAGCTGACATTCAGAAAGCGGACCCGAGTGCGCGTCTCGTTGAGGCGCTCGTGCTGCGCTTGCGGCGACGGTGGGCTTGAAAGTCCTTGGGTCAAGCTGACGGTTTCAGACAGATTGTTGGATCGCGAAATGTCGCCCTCGCGACGGCGGCGCTTATTCAGAACGTAGTCCGGTCGGTCAAGTACACGACGATTGACGAGCTCCTCGCCGTCATCCGGAGTATCGGCAAGCGGCTGATCGACGCGAACCCGAAGGAGCTGGCCAGCGGAAACATTGTGCGGCGCATCATCCGTCTAATCAGGGAAGAGTATCGTGCCGCTGCGGCCGCGCACCGTTCGCAGCCCCCTTCGATCCCGGGCACTCCGGGAGCCGGAGCGTACTCTCCAGCCATGTTCACCGGCCCCGCGCACTACTTCGGTGCCCAGAGCCCCGGCTCCGCCCCCGGTTCGGGGGGTATCACGCGGCAGGCGTCCCTGTCGAACTTCGTCGCGATGCGGCACAACAAGGTGCAGTTCGAGCGTTCGGCGAGCGGAGCCGGCAGCGTCCTCGACCTGAGCCAGAGCACGAGTGCGCTCTTCGCGACGCCGCCGCGCGTCGTACAGAACATGCAGCGCGAGCGCCAGGCCAGCTCCGGTGGCCTGGACTGGGACGAGGCGCAGGCGCGCGAGCGCGACGAGTTTGCGCGCCAGGCGTCCAAGCTCAAGCCTGTCCTGATCCAGGCCATTGACGAGGTCATCAACGAGCTCGAGACGACGCACGAGGACGTCGCCCGCGGGGCCCGCGAGCACATCCACTCCTCCGAGGTCATCCTCACCCTCGGTCACTCTGGCACCGTCATCAGCTTCCTGAAGAGCGCCTTCCGTGATCGCAAGTTTACGGTCATCGTGCTCGAGTCCGCGCCCGGATTCTCCGGCCAGCTCACCGCCAAGGAGCTCTCAGAGGCCGGTATCCCCACTTTCCTCGTCCCCGACAGCTCGGTCCACGCCGTCATGCCGAGAGTCACGAAGGTTATCCTCGGTGCTCACTCCGTCTCGGCCAACGGTGGCCTGTTCGCCCTCGGCGGAAGTCTTGCGGCCACGCTCGCTGCCCACACCCACGCCAAGCCCGTTGTCGTTACTACCGGACAGTTCAAGTTCGCCCCCGCCTGGAACCTGTACCACGAGTACGACGCTATCGACTTCCAGGGCCCCGGCCCTGTTATCGGCTACGACCACACGGGAGGAGGCGGCGGATACGAGAACGTCGAGGTCACTGACCCGCACTACGACTACATCCGTCCCGAGCTTATCAACCTGTACGCCACCAACGTGTAAGTTTGTAAACTCCCGATGTAGTTGAACTGACCCCCAGCGGCGACCACCCCCCGTCCTACATCTACCGCCTCATCAAGGAGGCGTACGACGACGAGGACATCGAGCTCTGAGTTTGAACTTGCAGAGTAGATTTTTCATCCATAATGCCAAGATGTACGTATGCAGGTATGCAGGGTATCTATATTTCTAAGTTGTTGTGAGGTTATGTGCGGTTTACACGAGAGCCTGCGCCTGCTCTCTGGCTCTGATCTTCTTCTCAAGGCGCTCGACCAGCAGCCTCAGTCTCCTATCCTCCTCCCATCCCTCCCAGCCTTCCTTGTTGCCTGGTCCGAATTTGGTCTTCAACGCTTCCCACGCGTGCCACACGGCGTGCAGGTCGCCGTTCGTGACGCGCGACCAAGCGAGGAGAGCGAAGTGCACGCCCTTTGGCGTCGGCGCCGCGCGGCCAGGAACGTCCTTGCCCGGCCCCAGCGTCATGAAGCTCTGGAAGATTTCGTCGAAAGCCTCCAGCGTCCAGTGGTTCGGCGCCTCCTCAACCTTGCTCTTGCCGCGGATGGCGTCGAAGAAGCCGGCAGCGCGCTTCCGCTTGATCTCGTACAGCGTGCTCTGGGACGCGAACTCGATCAGCGGCGGGAAGAGCTCGGACGCGGCCCCGGCCTCACCCTCGAGGATCTTGCCGAAACGGGAAAAACCTCGGAAGAGCGAGACATAGTTGGCGACGATTGCCGGATGACCCCGCGCGAGCAGCTGCTGCATCGTGGTCAGGGAGGAGATCAGGTCGCCGTGGTACGTGTACGCCGAGAGCATTAGGTAGAAAGTCTGCTTAGTTGGCGACAGCTCGCAAAGCTCCTCGATGAGACCGATCGGCAGCTCAGCGATGGCGTGCGAGTATGTCGTCGTCTCTTCTGGCGGATTGATGGTGGTGTATAGTGCGCCGGCGACGTCCATCCGCTTTCCGACAGCCGCGAGCCAGATGGCAACGTTGACGAGCACGGTCTTGTCTTCCTTCCGCGGCACTTTGGGCAGCGCGCGCTCGAGCTCGACCAGGAACGCCGCCGTCCGGTTGTACATCGCGCCATACGTCAGCACGCGCGACATGTACGACCAGCTGTCCGGTTCGAAGCCCTCGCCGATCATCTTGTTCCACCAGAACTCGGTGCGTTCCGGCTGCCGCGACAGCGCGGCAAGGTACATGATGTGGTTCAGACCCCGACGGTACTGCTCCCTCCTAGCTGGATCAGAGGGAGCTAAGCGAAAAGACTGCAGGAACTGCTGCTCCGCCTTCTTCAAGTCGCCCGGGTTCATGCTCTGCTTATGCTTCGCAGAGGACACGAGCATCGACAGCTCAAGGCCCCGTGGAACATGCTCCTGGTCTCCAACAACGTCGCGCAGCGCGTTTACAACAGTCTCGAAGCGCTCGTGAGCTTGCCGCTGGAACCTGCGGGTCGTGTTGCGGTCAAGCGAGTGCACTGCTTTCGCGATCGCCTCCAGCTCCGGCGCAGTGAACAGTGGTGTCGGAGACGAAAGGTAGAGGCGCGTGAAATCGCCGAACAGCTTATTCGACGTCTGCCCGCGGGGCTTCTGCTCGACTTGCCGATAAATTGTGCCAAGAATCTCGGAACGGTTCTGGGGCGCCATCGTCGGCCGTCCGATGGGAACGTGTTCGGTGGTCTCGCTCTCCTCGGCGAGCTCAGCCAGCGTCGTCGGAGGTGCCGGCACAGCCTCCTGGAGCCACGCATCGTTGGAGCGGGGCTCGCGCGCGTGCGTAGCGTACGCTCTCGGCCGCTGTGAGAGAACGTTGTAGAACGCCGTTTGGGGAACCTCGATGTTGCCAGCGAGCCTCTTCAGACGCTTCTTGCCCTCCTTCTGCTTGTTGAGGTGCTTCAGCTTACGTTCGTAGTGACCACCGTACAGGCCCGCCGTAACATCCTTGCGCATGGCGGACAGACTGGCACGCGCGACGATCTTGCTGCCGACCGCAGCCTGGATAGCAAGTTCGAAAAGCTGACGCGGCATTTCCTCCCCTGTAAACGTCAGTTACTGACCGCTGCCCCAAGATCAGAACTCACTCAGCTTCGCGACCCATGCCTTTCCGATCCTCTGCGCATCGTCCTTGTGCACAATCATGGCCAGAGCGTCGACCGGCTTGGAGTTCAACAGCATGTTGAGCTTGACGAGCTTGGACTTCTTGTATCCCGCCTCCTCGTAGTCGAACGACGCAAATCCGGACGAGGTGCTCTTCAGGTCGGAGAAGAAGTCGGTCACAATCTCGGACAGCGGGAACTCATAGCGGAGGAGGACACGATCAGAGCCCTCCAGGTGGCGGTATTCGAGCTGGTTTCCGCGGTACTTGGCGCAGAGCTCGAACATGCCTCCGATATACTCGGACGGCACAAAGATGGTCGCATTGACGTATGGCTCCTCGACGTGCGCGACGCGAGTCTTCGTGTCCGTCGTCTCGGGGAAGTCGGCCGGGTTCGAGATGAACTCCTCCTTGCCGCCATAGGAGTACACGACCTTGTATGGCACAGTCGGAGCCGTGACGATAACGTTGGACGAGTACTCATCCTCGAGACGCTGGCGGAAGACGTCCATGTGCAGTGTACCGAGGAAGCCGAGACGGAAGCCCTGGCCGAGCGCCGCCGAAGTCTCTTTCTCGATCGTAACCGAGCGGTCGTTCAATGTCAGGCGCTCGATCGACTCCTCGAGCAATGGGAACTCGGCGTTGTCGACAGGGAAAACACCAGCGAAGACCATGGCCTTCATCGGCTTGAAGCCGGGCAGAGGGTCGACCTTCTGGTTGGCGAGGCACACCGTGTCGCCGATGTGCGCCTCGGCCGAGTTCTTCATGTTGCACACGACGTAGCCGACCTGACCCTCTCGGAGCGACTCAACGGGCACCTCCTCCGGGTTGTGGATACCGACCTCGAGCACGTCGTATTTCTTGCCAGCCTGGAGGAAGGACACCTTGTCGCCCTTTTTCAGCGAGCCGGACACGATGCGTACGAGGGACACGACACCACGGAAGCGGTCGTAGCTGAGAGTTAGCGCAATGACCCTTGACAAACTCACAAGGTGTCAAAGACAAGAGCGCGAAGCTTGTTGTCACCGTCCCACTTGGGCGAAGGGAGCTTGTCGATGATGTTGTGGAGGACCTGCTCGACGCCAAGGCCGCTCTTGGCCGAAATGTGCATGTGGTCCTCGGCATCGAGGCCGAGCGAGCTTTCAATCTCCTCACTCGTCTCCTCGGGGTAGGCATGCGGCAGGTCGACCTTGTTGATGACGGGGAGGAGCTTGAGCTTGGCTTCCTCGGCGACATGGAAGACACTGAGTGTCTGCGCCTGAATGCCCTGCGTGCTGTCGACGAGGAGGAGACCGCCCTCGCAAGCACCGAGCGAGCGCGAGACTTCGTAACTGAAGTCGACGTGGCCGGGTGTATCGATCAGATTGACGAGATACTGCTGTCCGTCCGTGTGCGTCAGGATGATCGAGACGGTCTGAGCCTTGACGGTGATACCGCGCTCGCGCTCGACCTTCAGCTTGTCCAGGAACTGCGGTGAAGCCTCTGCCGGAACCGTGTTCGTCATCTGTCTGTCAGCTCAAGCTTAGAACACGCTAGCTCACCTGCAGCAAACGGTCCGCAAGCGTCGACTTGCCGTGGTCAATGTGCGCGATGATCGAGAGATTCCTGACGTCAGCTAATCGAGAAGCCTGGACAGCTCACCTGATGCGCTCGGGCGGGAACTGGGTCATGTCAATCTTCTTAGACGGTTCCTTGTCCTTCTTGTCCTTGGCTGACTTCGCAGCGGCGGGGGGGGAAGACGTCACGAACCCGCGGGTCTGGCGAGGAAGTACCATCGAGCTCGCCAGTGCTCGTGGGGTTCGGCCCAGAATCTGCGCCGCCGCGACGCGGGGCAGACCCGCCGTCGATGCCCGCGGCGTGACAGCCCAGAGCCGCGCTGCGGCTCTTAACTGTCTCATGTTGTTGTTGTGGAGGAGTTGGAGATGATCTCTCGGTTCACCGAACTCGCTTTCTTTCACCTCGCGCTCGGAAATGCCATTTGCCTCGCGTGGTCCTTGAGCGGAGAGTGCCATCAACTCCGCCCCCGCCTTCCTTCCTAATGCTCCAGCCAGATTGTAATCTCACGCGACCCCGGACTAGACCTCATTAGTAAAAGCTAAACGAGCACCTGGGCAGCGGGTAATTACCACGTGCAACCGGTCGATCACCGGCATGACGAACCGTTGACGTGCTCGCACTCTTCGCTATTCCGAAATTGGCGGTTCATATACCGAGTGACATGCTCAGCAAGGGGGTGCGCTTGCTTTGCTTGCTGCTCCTCGCTCTTAGCATCTACATCTACGCAAAAGAGAGCAAAGCAATGTTCCGCTCCGTGCTCGCTCCCCTCTCGCGCTCCGCGCGCACGTACGCCTCCCAGGCGACTGCCATCGTCCCCGGCGCGGTCGAGGGCTTCGTCGGTGCCGTCGGCAACACCCCTCTCGTGAGTTTTCGCTTGTGTGGAGACTTTTCGTTTTGGCTCCCGGTGTCGCGTAAAGGCAACGTTATCGAGATGGCTGGTGGGATCCAGCAGAGCGACGCTGCTTCGCGATCGGCGCTGGTGACTTCCCATCGCAGCTGAGCGTGGCGGATAAGCCACACTGTCTTGGCCTGGTCACCAAGGCGAACCAGCATCGCTCTTCCAGATGGGCACTGCGCTCGGCTACCGTCGTCTCTGAAGTGCACCGTTATCGCCTGAAGGTCCAGCGACCGAGAGGAAGCATTGCTTTGGCATGTTGGAGCCTCCGCCGATCTCGCTTGCGTTGCGCCTTCCTTGCCTCCTATCACATACACTCCGATGACTCCAACTAACGGCCAGCTCCACCTGAAGAAGGTCTCGGACGAGGTCGGCGCGAACATCTACGCCAAGGCCGAGTTCATGTCCCCTGGTGGTTCGATCAAGGACCGTGCCGCTCTCTTCCTGGTCAAGGACGCGGAGGAGAAGGGCCAGCTGAAGCCCGGCGGCACCGTTGTCGAGGGCACCGCGGGAAACACCGGTATCGGACTTGCCCACGTCTGCCGTGCGCGCGGTTACAAATGCGTGATCTACATGCCCGACACGCAGTCGCAGGAGAAGATCGACCTGCTGCGCATGCTTGGCGCCGACGTGCGTCCCGTGCCCGCCGTCGCCTTCGACAACGAGATGAACTACAACCACCAGGCGCGCCGCTACGCCGAGTCGCTCGACAATGCCGTCTGGACCAACCAGTTCGACAACACGGCCAACCGCGGCGCGCACATTGCCACCACTGGACCTGAGATCTGGGACCAGACCGGCGGCAAGCTCGACGCCTTCATCTGCGCCACCGGAACGGGCGGCACCCTCGCTGGCATCACGCGATACCTCGTTGAGAAGAGCGGTGGAAAGGTCGAGTCTTACCTCGCCGACCCCCCCGGATCAGTCCTCTTCAACCTCGTCGAGAACGGCAAGCTCGCACGCGAGGGTAACGGCTCCATCACCGAGGGTATCGGTCAGGGCCGTGTTACGGAGAACCTGAAGCCGGACCTTGAGCTGCTCTCCGGCGCCATCCACGTCCCCGACTCCGAGACCATCAAGATGGTCTACCGTCTCCTCGACGAGGAGGGATTGTACGTTGGCGCCTCCTCTGCTCTCAATGTCGTTGCCGCCCGCGAGCTCGCGCGCAAGAAGGGCCCCGGATCCACCGTTGTCTCCATCCTCTGCGACGGCGCGCACCGATACCAGGCCCGCCTCTTCTCCCGCGTCTGGCTCGAGAGCAAGGGCCTCATCGACGCCATCCCGGAGCACCTCCGCCACTACATCGTCCTCCCCTAAGTGCGCGGCGCCGAGCGTCACGCTAAAATTCTAGTAGTAGCAGCAGTATGGGTTCTTGCATGTATCTCCAGTTTGCATAGAAGAAGAAGTGGGTATCAACAATGCATTTCAGGACACAACCAAACGAAAAGTGTATTAGGGATAAGTATAGAGGGGTTCTATCCGAAGCGCTTCTTGAAGAAGCCCTTCTTCTTCTCCTTAACCTTTCCGTCTTTCGAGTCCTTGCTCGAGACAGAAAGGTTGGTGTGGCTGCTAGCCGAGTGCGGCAGGCGGGGCTGCTGCAGGTGCCCTCCGTGCGCCTGCTGAGGAACAGGGGGCGGGAGCGCCGGTGGGCCAACGAAGGGGACCCAGTACCGCTCGTCGAGAATAGCCTGGTACGCTTGCGGTTCTCCGGGCTGACGACGATCCGATCGCCCAGGCGCGCCAGGGTACATCTTTGCCGCGTTGGGCGGGTTGCCACCGACGCCGGAACGACCGAGCGAACGCAGGTCCTTCAGGAATCCCTCGGGCGTGATAATGTGCGTCGAGCCGATGTAGATGTCCTTCCCCAGTGCCTCGCCAAGGATGTACGCCTGCCTGATCTCGCTGTACGTCACGCCGCCGGCCACGAAGATGATGTACCGCTCGCGGTGCTCGTTGGCTGCATTGCGCGCAGAGGCGGCCTTGTGCCACGTCGGCCGGGCGGAGCGGAGCGACGTGCTCGGGCTCGATGCCGGGGGACGATCGTGCGAAGCGCGCAGAGACTGGGACAGTACCGGCGGAACGTCTCGCACGAAAGGGAACAAGTGCTGGTCGAGTCGGTTCGCGTTCGCCTCCTCCAGCATCAGGCCGACAGCAGGCTTGTACCGCGAGAGGTCGTACTCCTCGTCCTTGTTGCTGTACTTGTTCTTTATCCGCTGGCCGCGGAACGCATTCGCCCCCTTGATAACCCTAACACCAAGGTGGACGAGGTTGTTGATCATGTCCTGCTCGTTGATGTTGAGCCGAGCATGCTGGTACAGTCTCCTTCGGTCCTCGTCCGCGACGCCGTCCCGGAACAGAATGTACAGCGCGATGATGCGGACCTTGTCGAGGTTGGACATCTTGGGCTCATCCAGCAGCGGCACCATCTCCTCCACGATCGTCTTGGGCGTCTTGCCCTGCGGGGTGAAGCCGGTAGCGCAGCACTGTTCCACATTCGCGGCCAGATTCAGCTTGTGCTGCTCAAAGAGACCCATGCACTCCTGCGCCATGTCGAGGTGAAGCGAAAACTGGTCGCGCTGCGTCTGGAACTGCGGCAGGTCCGCCAGCATATCCTTCAGGTCGTTGATCTGGACGTTGTGCGCGTTGCCCGAGAACGCCGTGTGCTCCGACACGAACTTGCCAAAGTCGGTCATGAGCTTGTCGATCGCGTCCTTCATGTGCAGGTGCCGGACGGAGCACCACACCTCGTCGTCCTCGTTCAACACCGCCTCGCGCACCTCCTTGCCGCCGACCGTATTCGTGAATGTGTACTTGTACGTCCGGCCCTCCTTCCCGTCCTTGATCGGCAGCAGATCGTTGACCATCGCCTGGTACCAGAACTCGTGAAGGAAGGGCGCGCACGGGTCAACCGATCGGTCCACGACGAACAGCGTACCTCGCCCCCGGTCGCTGGGTGCCGGGAAGTCGGGGTTCTGCTCGATGTAGTGGTCGAGGTCATGCCGGATCCGCTGCGCGAGCACCTTGCTGAGCGAGTCCCCCTGCGCCTCCTGCGCACGAGACGACCCCATCGCGGCGCGCCATCGCAGCGAGGAGCCCTGCTGCTGCTGCTCCGCCTGTCGTTGCTGCTGGTGCAGTCCAGTCGCAGATCCCTGAGCAAGCGGGCCCAACGGTGGGTGGTGCGTCGGCTGGTAGTAGCGAATGTAGGGGTTCTCGTTCAGCGTCGTGAGGACGTTGAGCATCTGGACGCCTGTCAGTAGGGCTCTAAAGGTCGTGCGCATCGCAGACTCACCGTTCGGCTCGCAACCGTCATGTCGTCGTGGAACGCCTCCATCGCAAAGTCCGCCGTGACCTGGCCGCCGAGTGTGCCGAACATGCTGAAGAACGACTGCGGCCAGTGCATAGAGAACACGCGGTCCTCCGTCGCTGCATGTTAGCTGCTTGCGTCAAGTCACAAGACCTACCCCAGAAGTTACAGTTGAGCTCGACAAACGCCCTGAGCTTGTCCCGAGGAAGCGTCTCCGTCAGGCGCTGCGCGAGCTTGTCGTCAATCGCTGCATGTAAGCTTCGTCGCCCTTAGAAAGCTACTCACCGTCGACAAAGTAGATGTGCGCCGACTTGTACGTGTCGCGCCCGCTGGCAAAGTCGGCAATGATACGCTCGACGTTCTGGGCCGTCGGTGTCAGGAGGTAGATGGCGTCGACGCTCATCTTCTCGCGGGGCGACATGAGCGGCTCGACGCCCGTCACGTTCATTTGCAGAATCTCATAGTTGGTGAAGGCCGTGTCGAGGAGAGCTTGCGAGTGCTCGTCTGTAATCAGCGCCTTCCAGGTGCCAGGTGGGATCGAGTTGATCGCGCTCGCGAAGCCTGGGACGTGTCAGCTTGTGTCATCGAGAGCGTAGCAGCTTGAGAGCGGTGCGGTGCGGAGTGGGTTCGGGTGGTCAAGGTGCGGTGTGATGGCGCACGGGGAGGACGGTGCCCGGTGCCAACACATGGTCGGGCGACGCCGAAGTGCTCCGAGCGGGGAAGGAGAAATGTACTCACGCTCCTTCAGCAAGGCCTTGAGCGGCATGGGGGCGGGTATTCTGGGCCAAGGTGCTTGTCGGAGATGAGAGAATTACTTTGTGGTGATGAGTATGGTTGAGAGTGTCTGGGACCGGTGGAGGCTGAAGCTGAAGCGCTTGGTGCAGGCGGCCGCTACGTGGTGTATGGTGCCGGGGTCGCCGGGAGTGGAGGCTGGCACGTCGTTTGTACGGTGGTCTGTCTGCCAGGTGCAAGCCATGCCGTGACAATGACGCCACACCCTCAGGTCCTCCAGGCCACCCAGGTCCACTACTCAGGGAGCACCCATCGGGCCAAGCTCACAACCTTGCTCTAGCACTCTGGATTCAGTCGCACGCACTCGCACAACGGCGTCGCACCAGCACGTCCTGTCGCGCGACACCGAGTGCGTAGTGCTGCACCGCTGTCATAGCACAGCAAAGCCCTGCCCTTGCCATGGAAGCCTGCAGCCTTTCATGCATTCCATGTTTGCGTCTGATCACTTCGCAGCCACTCGCTCCTCGGTCCGCAGCGCAGCCCTGTTCATTTGCATCCTACCGATGAATTGATTCAGACCGCCTAACCCGCTCAGGCCGGCGCTACTATGCCTTCCAACCAGATTATCCCTTTATGACTCCGCGGGACGGTCCCTTGCCTCCTGCTGCTCCTGTTGCTGCTGCTGGAATCGAGCAAGACGCGCCTGGCGGATCTGTGCTGCAAAGTTAGCTTCACCTGACAGATTCGAGCTTACCAGGTGTGAGCTCCTGCACCGGCTCCTCGTCGTCTTCCTCCGTGACCGTGTCGGGCGGCGCATCCTGCAGCGCGTCCTCGGACGGCTCTGCCGGGCGCCAGCGCTCGGTGGTACGTGACGACTCGGCCACGGGCTCGGGAGCGCGCGTCGCGAAAGCGGTCTTCTTCTCGGGAGCGGGCTGGGACTGCTTCTTCACGGGGGCAGGCTTCAGCGGCTGGAGCTCAGGCATCTCGAAACCCGGAGGAAGGTCCGCCATGCTGGCCTTGAGGGCAGCCTGCAGGGCCTCGTCCTCATCGTCGTACGAGCGGTTGTGGTACTTGAAGTCGGTCGGGGCGTCGAACGCAGTGGCGTCGTGGTACAGGTCGTCGTCGTCGTCGTCCAGCTCCTCGTCCTCGGCACCCTGCGCCAGCTCAGCGTCCCGCGCCTGCCGCTGCAGCCTCACTTGTTCCTAAGACGTCAGTGTGCACCTTGCACATCAACTTACGGCAGCATCAGCTGCAACTGCGTCGAACTCAGCCTGGATGCGGTCCTGCTCCTGTCGCCAGTCGAGCTTCTTGCCCTTGTCCCTGCGCCTGGTGCGCGACGCGGAGCCCGGGGTCTCGGCGCCACTGCCAGGCAGCAGGTCCTGTTCTTCCACAAACTCGGATGTCGGATCCTGCTGCCTACGCTGTCGACGGCCGGAGCCGGTTGAGTAGCTCGGCGCTGGCACGTCATCCATGGCCCCTGCATGGCGAGATGCTGCGACGAGTTAGCCGAAGCCATCTTGATAACTCACGACCGGCCAGGGCCGAAGGGCCAGCCTCGTCGACGGACGGCCGCTCTAGGTTGCCTGACATGCGGCCCCTCGCATGCCCCATGTCCTCAACCATAAGGTCAGCGCCTGAGGACGGGAAGTCAGCGACGCCTCCATCGCCCCATCCGGCAGCTTCTCCCGGATCGATCTCGGCATTCTCGCCAGCCCCAGCGCCGGCCTTGCGGATGACGAAGACATGGTATCCTTCTGCTTCGGCCTGTGCAAGCACGAGCTGGAGGTACGTCGGCGAGATCCACTCGGGCTGCGGCAGGAACGAGTTCAGGTTGTACCACCTGCTGTTGAACTTGAAGCGGCGCAGAGTGAACCAGTGGTTCTGCAGGTTCAGAATGAAGCCTGCCTGGTCCCTGTATGTTAGCTGTGACAACACTTGAGCAATATGCAGCAACGTGGGACAGGCGATCACGATCGGCCGGTGAGAACACTCACTCAGGATGGTCCTGGTGCTGGCGCATCGCCTCGCCACGCCACCTGACGAGCGTGAGGTCCCACACTTGCAGCGCCTTCTCGAGCACCGAGATGGAGAAGAAGCCAGTGTCGTCAAAGTTGTACGACTTGGCATCTGGCTGTCGGTGTCGGGCCGCGTGTTCCGCCTGGTCCAGCCTGCGAACGTCAGCCGTGGAGTGTTCCCATGGGCTCACTTGGATGCGAGCTCGGCGAGGTCAATCTCAGTGTATACCGGCTGCTGGAGAAGGTTGTTGAGGCAGTGCTGGGCGCCTGCGTGTCAGTCAGACGTGCCTTCCCCCGTTCGTTCCCTCGCGCCGACGCGTCATCAGCGAAAGCGAGGAAGCACTCACACAGCTGCGACCCCGGCTCCTGTTTCTCGTGATAGATATCTGGATGTTAGCTTCGAAGTCGTGTCCTGCGAGGCTAGGACGCACACTTAACCAGGTCCATGATGGCCCCGGATGGTTGATGAATAGAAGCTCAGTGAGTACGTGAGTGAAAGTGAACAACGACGGCCTCCACTCGAAATGGGGGGTGGACGTCATAGGCATTCAGACATTCCTCGGATCCGCCGATTTGCCACCGTTTCTAATCATCCTTTAAGCTGGGCTGATTATCCACCGTCCTAATCGCTTGCAAATGCCTATCGTAATGGAGCACGTTGGTGCAGGAAGAGTGGCATCCGTTGCAGTGATCGACGATCACTCCTCGCTATGGGCCATCGCCCTTCGGACGCCGCATCGAGGCCTCCTGGGAAGCTTCTGATCGCGATGCAGTCCTGCTTCTGTCAGACAGTGCAGCGTAGGTGCCCTCTGCCTGTGCTGCTGGACTGATCCTACTCCGTTTGATTGCATTTCGCCCTCAGTTCATGCCATGTAGCTGCCTTCTCGGTCGCCCAGATGCCTTAGAGAGATGCTTGACGGCTCGGGAACGCTTGAATTCCATGCAGCTCTGGAAAAATCAGAGAAAGGCAGGCCTGGGAGCGCTGTCGTTAGGGTCGAGACACGTTCGCGTCTTCAAGTCCAGTGTACGCACTCACAAACGTCTACTGCTAGGCCACATGCCCCACGACCGCTGGCGGTGTGTTCTGTCTCGATCACATGAGCAAAAGAAACCAAGCACGTCTACATATCGGTGTCATGTGCGTGGTTTATTGATGCAGTGCACGACGGTCAATGGCAGTAGGTGAACCGAAGCCGGCCCTCCCAGGCAACAAACAATCGGAGCCCCCCTCATCGGCACCTGCTCTCATCTAGCTCGCCTAGAAGTCTACCCGGATACTGTCTTAGCCACAATACCCTTTTGTTGCTCCATGATGAGTATGGGCCTGCGATGCTGCAGCTAGACTGCGCACTGCGCTGCAGCATCACAGGCCCAAACTCCCATGCCGCACCCGCCGGCGCCGACACGTCCATCTGCCATTGCTGCTCCGCATTCGAAAACCTCTTGGCGTCCATTTCGAATACCAATATACAAGGAACCGAGCTGTGTCGCATTTCCTCTGCGCGTGATCTCATCCTGCTTGTGCCTTGTCGTGTGATCGTGATGCGTGCCAACTACAGCAGGCCGGCTGGAATGCACACATCCATTCTGACGGAATGTGATCTACCCAATTCCGGCGCCACACGCCCCTCCCAGGCGGATTCAGTGCCTGGAGTAGACCGTATCAGCTTATCTCGTCCCCCCTCCCTTGTGTCCGTGCGCGTATCGAGCCCTCACCCCCGGTTGCCACGGAACCGGCAGCTCGCCTATCTGATACCGATGCACCGACACCTTCGCGTTCCACCAGCTTCACTCGAGGATAAGCGAGCACCACCACCAACCTGCACGCTCCTACGAGCGATGCAACTGATGTCTGACGGAGATGAGAGGAGCCGGCTCGCACCAACCGAGACTGCCTCGCGCCCGGGACTCTCGCGCCCGGCTCCATCCAGTCGCCGACGGTGTAATTCACATTTCATGGGCAGGCGCGCACGAGCACTCGGACTGGCCCGATCTACAGGGATTCGGGTGCGACATGGCGCAAACGCCTCTTGCGTAACCCGTGTGCGCGAGACGGCCGTGTCGTTGCGCCATACCCATGTCCGGGTATGGTTTTAGATCTATGCTCCGCAATGCGTTACGCCCATGCTCAGTAGTGCCCCATGTCAGTAGATATGCTCGACAATGCTCGATGCTGTAATGCTGCTGCGCGCTTCGCTCGTAGTGTGTGCGTAATGGACAAAATACATGAACTAATGACCTACAAATGCTCGTTGATTTTTTGATTTTCGCAGCTTGGCACGTCGCCCACTTATGCGAGTCGAGCGCAGACTACGACATGATAGGATGGAGAGTGTTCTTCTGAAGCAACACCAGTTTAGAGGATGGGACCGGCGTTCTTGACCTCGGCAGAGACATCGGCCTCGTACTTCTGGAAAGCCTTGTTGAACATGCCACCGAGCTTCTCGACCTCGGCCTTGAAGGCGGTCTTGTCGGACCAGGCCTTGGCGGGGTCGAGGATCTCGGAGGGAACACCGGGGATCTCCTTGGGGATGGAGAGGTTGAAGACGGGGAACTGCTCGTACTCGGCCTTGGCGAGCGAACCATCGTGGATGGCGTCGACAATGGCACGGGTGTACTTGAGCGGGCAACGACGACCAGTGCCGAACTTGCCGCCAGTCCATCCGGTGTTGATGAGCCAGCAGTCGACCTTGTTCTTGTCCATGCGCTCGGCGAGCATCTTGGCGTAGCGACCGGGGTGGAGGATGATGAACGGCTGGCCGTAGCAGGTGGAGAAGGTGGGCGAGGGCTCGACAATGCCGTCCTCGGTACCGGGGGTCTTCGAGGTGTAACCAGCAATGAAGTGGTACTGGGCCTGCTCAGACGAGAGACGCGAGACAGGGGGAAGGACACCGAAGGCGTCGCAGGTGAGCATGATGATGTTCGACGGCTGGCGGTTGGCAATGCAAGGAATCTTGGCGTTGGGGATGTACTCGATGGGGTAGGCGCAACGAGTGTTCTCGGTGATCGAGACGTCGTCGTAGTCGGGAACGCGGTCGGCGGGGTTGTAGACAACGTTCTCGAGGATGGAACCGAAGCGGATGGCGTTGAAGATCTCGGGCTCCTTCTCCTCGGAGAGGTTGATGCACTTGGCGTAGCATCCACCCTCAATGTTGAAGACACCAGTGTCAGACCAGACGTGCTCGTCGTCACCGATCAGGAGACGGTTGGCGTCAGCCGAGAGGGTGGTCTTTCCAGTTCCGGAAAGACCGAAGAAGAGGGAGACGTCGCCGGACTCGCCGTCGGCAGACTTGGCCTGGTTGGCCGAGGAGTGGAGGGAGAGCTGGCCGAACTTGACGGGCTGGAGGTAGTGCATGACGGAGAAGATACCCTTCTTCATCTCACCGGCGTACTCGGTACCGAGGATGACCATCTCCATACGCTTGAAGTTGACCTCGACGGAGGTGGTGGAGGTCATTCCGGTGGTGAAGCGGTTGGCAGGGAACTGGCCGGCGTTGTAGATGATGAAGTCGGGCTCTCCGAAATCGGCGAGCTCCTGGGCGGTGGGGCGGATAAGCATGTTGTGCATGAAGAGAGCGTGGTAGGCGCGCGAGGCGATGACGCGGACCTTGATGCGGTACTTGGGGTCCCAGCCGGCGAAGCCGTCGAAGACGTAGACGTTCTCACGGGTGTTGAGGTAGTCGATGGCACGCTCACGGTTGATCTCGAAGGTGTGCTCGTCGAGGGCAATGTTGACAGGGCCCCACCAGATGTCGTCCTTGGAGGTCTCCTCGTAGACGATACGCTTGTCCTTGGGCGAACGGCCGGTCTTCTTGCCGGAGAAGTTGATCAGAGCTCCGGACGAGGAGATGACGGCACCCTCGTTGACAATGGCATCCTCGTAAAGGGCAGCGACAGGGGCGTTGCGCTGAGAGGGGCGTCAGCAATGAGATCTCGGAGTAGTGTAGATGTGGTCACGTGCCACCGTCATCGCCCGCTCGGCAAATCAAGCAGTGACGAGCGATGAGCCGTGGTATTGGGCAACTCACCTTGATGTGGATGCGGTCGAGGTCGAAACCGGCCTGGGAGAAGTACTTGAGCTCCTTGCCGAGGAGCTCGTTGTTGTGGGCGTTGGCCTGCTGAACCATGATGAACGAGTAGGAAGGGGGAGGTAGAGTGGGGAGGAGGGAAGATGGGAGAGAGGGGAAGGGGTGCGGAGAGACCTGGCTATAAATAAGGAGTCAGTACTTGGTGCATGCAGTGGGAGGTGCGGGGTTGCGGGTGTGAGGTCGGGTGTGAGGTCTGGTGATTTCGAATCTGGAGATGGGAGGCGGTTGCCGAGAGAAGGAGTGCCGAAGGGGGGAGGAACGGATAGGAATCGTGGAGTTTAATGAGCCTGCATTTGCTCCGACCAACCTGAGCTTGCCCTTGCCCAGGTGATCACACGCTCAGGATGCAAGATGCTCAGGTTTCTCCAGATTTCTCCAGTCCTCGCGGTCCACTGTCGGCTACGCTGACCCGCACCGTCCGCACCGGGCTGCCCGGGCTACCGATTGACGGCTGATGCGGGCCTCGCGGGCGGTGCGGGGCGTGCCCCAGGGATCACCAAGGCTGGCCCAATCAACCACCGGGGTTGTCACCTCCACCTATGGGACCCCTTGTCTCCTCGTCACTCGTCCCTCGCCATCTCATTCCACACCGTACGGCGCCTGGCACGCGGCGTCGTCGCTTGGTGGCGGGGGGATGGAAGAACTTTGTACTCACCTATGCAGCGAACGGGTTAGGTCAAGCAATCTGATGCTGAGTTCCTCTTCCTCGCCATCAGCTCGAGGTCTTATGTACTCAAGCACTGCTATCTGAGATCAGCCCCAAGCCAGCGACGAGCCGTGAGCCGCGAAGCGCTTGCCGTCCGGAGCATCTCTGACCGGATCCCGTACTGGCACTGTCGAGCTCACGGCCTCGGAAGATTCCGGAACTGCCCGCACCTGGCCATAGCTGGGTGATGCTCGATGCATCTCCCGCCGGCAAGTGACTGTGGAGGCCCGTCCCGTTGGTTGTATCGCTCAGTGGGCCGAACAAGGCCGATGCGGCAAGAGCCAGCGGCCATCTCCCGAAAACGCCGACTAGCCACTTGTCATCCAATAACATCCACCCGTTTGGGCATCCGTTCCTGCGGTACGCCAAGGCCTGCGGCCACCTTGCCGTGCCTACTCGGTCTAGACCAGTGATAGGCGTGAGAAGCCGCAAGGCACGACAGTCCACGAACCCCGGCGCCGATCGCATTTTCGAATCCTCGACCCATTATCGAATTCTAATGTCGTCGGGGGGCCGAGGACTAGTCGCTTCAAGTCGCATGCTGGGCGTCATTAGAAACCGCGGTGAAACTATGTTGCAATGCTCGTCGTGCGCATCCCGATTTCTTCCGAGATCGAGGATCGAGGTAGACGCCCGTGCAGCGCGGGCTGTGGTTCTCGGGCAGGGTCACCTTCGCAGGGCCGGGCTGGCTGGGCTGGCTGGGCCCACCGCGGCACCGCCTAAACCAAGCCGTGAAGCCACGTACCGCCTGATCATGCGAAAAAAAGTTCGACGCGTGCTGCTCGACGCTTCCGCCGGGCCCCTGGCCTCCACCCGCCATCACTCCGACCCTCCGTGTGCCAGCTCGGCACGCGACCACGAGCCATCCTCCCCACCCCCTGTGGCTGTCCACATGCACATCATCCCTCGTATCATTGGCCCAAGGCAGCTTGCGTCTCCGCGATCGCGCACAGCTGCACACCACAGGCCCTCCGTGGTTCGGGCATTCTGTGGCCGCATGCCCGCCGAGCCGATACGCCGAGCCCGCTGGACAGTACCATGGCCGCAATCCCGCAGGCCGCAAGTGTCCTCGGCATGCCGTTCGTCGTCCCTGGCTACCTCGGAGTATCCGGAACATGCCTTGCGTCGGTCCAGCAGCAGCAGGGGGGCGGCGTATGCACCACCAGTTCGAAATCACGCACCCCTCCAGACCAGATGATGCTCGGCCCCTTGGAAATCAAAGCTCGCAATCTGACCTCGAGGACGCGAAAGGTCAGATTAATGCTATCGCCCAGGGTAGGGGCCAATCGGACCAGACCGATCGAGACGGAGCCCTCGCCTATCAGTAGCTTTTCCGCGACTACGGGTACCACAAGCGCTAGGGATTGCTATATCGAGCGCTTCTGATTTCGATTTTAGTATTTGGCAGTCTGTCCATGCGCCGTGCTCATCATGTACACGGTGCATGAAACAACCGAGAAGAGGTTGCGCGAATATGGAACAGACTAATTGCGCGGTTTTGCTTTGTGCTTCGGTCCCGCAGTCTTAGCAGTCCAGTTCAACAGATACCGCGCAAGGATCTGCGAGACGGGGCGCATGACACGCGTTCGCCGGTACGCGCTCTCGCATGATAGCTACCGCCCAGTGCTGGCAGTGCCGCCGGCCCTCGATCTCCCCGACGCCCACGCCACCTCCGCTCGGTCTCTTGTCCAGCTGCTCAGGCCCGAGTAAGGAGGCTGCCCGTAAATGCGCTCAGGCATGCACATACGCCACATCACTCTGCATTGCTCCGTGCCCCGGTTCCGTGCTGATTATGGTCCGGGCCAAGAAATAGTCCATGCGCTGATGGATAAGCTGGTCTGCTGTACGGCGTTCCCGATAGCGAAATCACTCGCGCTGAGCGCGAGGCAGATACAGGCACAGGGGCGACCAAGGGGTGGGCCTAGGGGACACTCACCCCGTCTCCAAGTTCTCATTTTGCGGCTCAATCAAGAGCATGCGTGCATGCCACATGTGCACGGGTGCACGAAAACCGGCACCTCTTAGTCCAGTTTACTTGGAATTTGCGAGGCTAGTGGGGCTCGCGGGGCTGATCTGGCGGCCCGGTGGCCTGGCGGGGCTCGGTAATCTGCTCACCGTGGACGGAAGGCACGCACACGCCAATCGCGGAGCATGGGGTCGCTTCGTTTTTCCGAGGTCGATCCCTACCCGTCTCTCGTCCCCTCTCCCGCCCGACCGATCAGACCGATCAGGCCGATCGAGCCGTTGCCAGCTTCCGTGGCTCGCGTGCCGAGGCTTGCCGACCCATGCCCCTGCCGTATTGTACTGTGCATGTCTGCGAGGGTTGCAGTTGAGGTGGCTCTGTGGCGAGTACAGTGTACAAGAATGCATAGTGCTACGGTTATTGTCGGTGACAGACCAGACTACACCTGCCCCGCGGCCGCAAACATGTTCTCAACAGCGCGCCCAACCTCTCCAAGCGAGGGGTGCTCGTGCTGTTCCTCCTGCTCTACGCCCATGTCCATATCGGGCGTATGCTGGTGCTGCGCGATCTGTTGTTCGATATCGTGCTGTTGCCCAATGTGCTCGATCTGCTGCTGCTGCTGCGCCTCATCCATGAGAGCTCCCATCTCGTTCTTCCGCTTGCGCTTTCCGTTGTCGTACCCGACTGATGCACGCGAGGCAGCCTTGCGCTTCTTCACGCTCTTGCCGTCGCCCCAGAGCTCGTGCGGACGCAAAATGCCGAATTTCGCGTGATACAGACCGCAAGCGTTGCAAACCTTGAGGTCCTCGCCGTGGAAGGTCAGCTTGCGCCACACGCTCGTATGCGTGCGTCCGCATACCTCGCAGCTTCCGGGCGGGCCGCGGCGGAGACGAGACAGGATGCTCGATTCCTGCGGCACCTCTTCGGGCTGGGCGGAGAGTGCATGCTCCATCGTGGCGGGCTGGGTTGGCGTGACGGAAGCATCGTGCGGTGACGGTGGGAGGAAGGCGGCGAAAGACGAGCTGTCGAGAGGCAGCTGGGCGTCCCTTCCTCCGTCGGCTGCTTGCGTCAGATGCGACAGGAGATAATCGTCGTGCGCGGTCGCCTGAGTGCTGTCCATAGCACTGCTCGGGCCGGCTTCGTCGATGCGGATCTCGTTAGCGAGACGGCTGCGGCCGCGGGAGAATGATCGTCCCGCCCGGCCACTAGAGGTACCAGACCCCTCGCCCGAAACATCGGTCGTTCCGCCCGACGACTGTAGCGGGGAAGAGTACATCAACGAGTAGACGTACTTCGCCGGTAGCGCCGCCTGCTTCGGAGGGCGTCCGCGCTTTCTGCGCGCCGTAGCAGGGGAAGCGAAAGGAGTCATAAGCGGACCAGCGTGGAAGTCGCCCTGGACGTCAGCTTTCAAGAACAACAGCCAGGCTCGCGTAACTCACCCCTGGTGCATTCATCCTCGTGGTGACGTGTGCTCGCAATCCCCGGAGAAGACCAGCGATCTGCTCGCGCTCTCGCTCATCGCCGATCATCTCAAGGTCCTTCAGCTCAGAGACCAAACCCTCCACCTTTTGCTCGTCCTCGTCGTGAGCGTCGCGCATCCGTGCTATAACTTCCCGCAGCACGGCGGCTTCGGATTCTGCGTTCGCCACCTCGGCCTTGATTTCCTCAGATCGGCCGAGCAGCGCCTCGTTATCAATCTCTAGAAGCTCTTTCGGGATCGTCGCGGGAAGTGGGATCGACTCGTCGTTGGCCCCGTCTTCGTAGACCGGCTGGCCGCGTGCCCGCGTCAATTCGCGCTCCACTCGTGCGATCGCGGCCTTGGTCTTGGCAATGTCATCACGCAGCAGCTTCTCCATCTCGGCGTTGATCGCAACGGCAACAGCCGAAGCACTGCTGGTGGCGAGGGCCGGCAGTGTCGGGCCGTACACCGAACCACCTCGGGATCGGTTGCCTTCACTGAGCGCATCGCCGGTAGGGGTGTGTCCTTGAGACGTCTGGTCATTGTTACCGTCTCCATCTTGTCCCGCAGCTACCGCTGCGAGCTCTCCTAACCGCCCACTGACGTCGACCTCATCCTTGAACAGGCTCTCGACGCCGCGCATCCAGTTTTGCTCAGACTCCGGGTCAAGCGTCGCAGTGAGCTCATCGATGTTACTCCCGGAACTGGACAAAAGCGCTGCGAGGAGGTTGCCCTGTTGGTTGTGCGTGTCGGCTGCGTTGATTGCAGCGGCTGTGGCAGCCTCAACGTCCGCCACAGTGGTCGCTGTTTGGTCCCCCGTCGGCATGTCGTGATCCGCGCCGCCCTCCTCGCGCCCCTCCAAACGTTCAATCTCCTCCTTCAGCTTGAGGTTTTCGTCACCCAATGCCTGAACGGCCATCTCGAGTGCGATGATCTTCTCATGCTGGCGGTTACGAGATCGCTCAGCCGCCAGACGGTTCGCTTCACGCCTTCGCGCATCCGCCGACGAACCTGCGGACGCCGCCGCACTTTTGCGCTTCCCTCGCGGAGCCGGGGTAGGAGCTTGTTGAACTGGTTGTTCGGCAGCTTCCGCACCCTCCTGCACATGTTGCTGTACCGCGGCCTGGTTCTCGAGCACCGAATTGGCTGCTATGTGCGTCAGTAGAAGTTTTAGGAAGCACTCCGCTGCTGCTCACCTAGCACATCGGACAGCGTCGCGTCCAGACTGGGATCCATTTTGGTTCAAATCTTGTGAGCAAAGTTGGTAAACGAGGTCGGCCGTCGCGTGCCCGATCGCGGTTTCTTGGGTTGGATGGGTGTGGTGGTCGCTTAGGTGGTCCTGGGTGGAGCTAAGTGTTGACGACGGCAGACGACTAAGAGTAGCGAATCGGTCTAGCAACGCCGAAACTGTGCCATCCACTGGTTTCAGGTCCTTGTTGCTTGTGCTGGCGTCGGCGCGTCGCTCGCGATGGTGACGGCTAGGGGGAGGTCGATGGTGGTCACCGTTGATGTCAACAACAATATCGGGAGAATGACTTGTCATTGACTTCCCCTTGTCAGAGTGCTCTGGAACGTGGGACAACCGAGTCAACGCCTCACCCCGCTCACGTGCCTTCCCCTGCCCGATGGCACGCCTATTTGTTTGTTGTTATGACAGCATCCAGTCCTCCCTTTCTGTCGCGTCGCAGCCAACCTCATTGTCGCATCCGGCACCCGTTCAACCATCCTCACCACCGTCACCGTCTAAAAAAGGCCCAAAAAGCTCGCCGTTCTGACACTTGCTATCGCTTTATCGAAATCCAGCCATGGCCAACGCAAGCTTGGCTAAACTGTGAGTCACCTTCTGTGCGACCCTGACTCACGCCTCAGGAAGGTTGCCGAGCTCAAGGAACTCGCTGCTAAGCATGGACTCTCGCAAAGTGGACTGAAGAACGATCTGGTGGAACGATTGACCGCTGCGGGCGTGAGCCCTGGTGGTCAGGCTGAGTCCGAGGAGCTGGTGGACGTTCCAGACGCAGCGCCTGCCGCCGCATCCTCTGCCCCTGCTGCTGTTGCGCCAGCCCCGGCGGCTCAGTCCACTCCTGCTGCCGCCCCTGCGGCTGAGGCCCCAAAGGTTCCTGAGCCTACGCCATCAGCACCTGCTGCTGCTGTGCCCGCTCCCGCTGCTGCTCCTTCTGCTGAGCCCAAGGCTGCTGAGGCTGCCACTCCGGCTGAGGTAAGACGACGTCTGTGTGCAAGCGCTGACCAGCAGTCAACGTCTGACGAGGTCCCCGACGACGAGCTCACCGAGGAACAAAGGAAACAGAAGGCGCGCGCCGCTCGCTTCGGCATTCCCTTCAAGGTCACCAAGCCCAAGCCCGCACCTGTGCCCGCGGCTGCCCCTGCCTCTGCTGCCGCCAAACCTGAGCAGGCGAAGAAGGAGAAGCCCGCCGCCATCGACAAGGCTCCACTCGGAGAGTCTGCGGAGGTTCTGGCCCGCCGAGCAGCCAAGTTTGGCCCCGTCAAGAAGGCTGAGCCCACGGCTGCTGCCCCTGCCGCACCTACCCCTGCCGCTGTCGAGAAGAAGGAAGAGCTCACTCCGTAAGTGATCAGATGTGCGGCTTTGCTGACCTTCCAGTGAGCAAGCTGAGAAGATCCGTGTTGAAGAGGAGAAGAAGAGGAAACGCGCTGAGAAGTTCGGCACCGCGAAGCCCGCTGAGCCTGCGGAGGCACCGGTAAGCTGGTAGACCATGGTTTAAAGCTGACAAGCAGGACGCTAAGAAGGCTAAGGCTTAGGTGAGTACCAGGCGGTGTAGAATGGATGTGGTATCTTGTACCGAACATTTGTTTGAGCGCAGCGAGAGCTGCGACGAGATCAGATGTAGTCAGCTGTTGTTAAGTTGTTGCCATCTTGATGCTTCCGATGCATTGCGCATTTGTTGCTTAGGATCGGACAGGTGTCGCGAGGGCGGTAAAGGAGGTAGATAGCGGGTACCCTGTTTGCCTTTGCAGCCTATATCCAGGAAGTATCGGCTCTTTCGGTAAGCTCCGTGCCGACGATGATGTTGATTCTGGTGGCAACTGATAGCATAAAGTTGAATAGAGTTGCATGAGCTGTGGCAAGATGCTGTCAGTGGCCGTTATGGCAGTGGCCGTGTCGCGATGAACGCTGAAGTCGAGTCCACTCGAGCCGAGCACACCAACGGCACGAGACGGGGTGACTTGGTGACTCCCTACTGTGCCAGGGCACATTCCGCGCAGGGCGGCAGGGCCTGGTGGGCGCCCTCCGCCGGGGTATACGATTGGTTATGTGATGCGGTAACGATGTCTAATGACCTCATTTCAGCCACGGAAATGGCCATTAGGCCCCGCCTCAGGTCACTTGAGCTTGATCCCCGCGCCTCCTTACCGCTTGCTCACTGTCCGGCAACGGTTCGCAGCTTAGCAACCGTCCGCTCTTGACATTTACCCATCACCATCACCATGCACCTCGCCACACTCCTTGCACTCCCCTTGCTGGCGGCCGCTATCCCCGCTCCCCAGGCGCCTGCTGGTGATGCCCAGGCTGTTTTTGGCATCGAGAACAAGAACAACGCCGTGTCGTCCGACCTCAACATCGACCTGAACGAACTTCGCCTCGTCAAGTTCTCCGAGGATGAGCCCCCCAAGTACGCATTGGACACTCTTCGGAGGCTTCGCATGCAGCGTGCTGACAAGCTACAGGTGGATTACCGAGCTCGAGAAGATTGAGGCTCGCGCCCGTGGCCGCAAGTTCATGGACATGTTAGTGGGCAGCCACCATCAGGTACTGATAAGCGCAGCACCGACACTCCCACCCTCGGCCTGACCTCTTTCCTTAACGAGGACAAGTACGGTGAGCATACAGCTTTCAGGATAGCTGCAGGAGCGGCTGCGCAGAATGCACGCTGATTTGTGGCAGAATACCCGAAGCCGGGCAAGTACAAGAAGGACATCAAGGCCCTCTACAAGTCTCTCTCCGAGGACCACATGAAGCAGTTCTTGACCAAGTTCACTGGCTTCCGCACTCGCTACTACAAGTCCCAGACTGGAAAGGAGTCGCAAAAGTTCCTCCTGTCGACTATCAAGGAGATCGCCAGGGACGAAAAGGGAATCGACATTTCCGAGTTCGAACACCCGTGGGGACAGAACTCCATCATCGTCCGCTTCCCTTTCACCGGCAAGAAGGACGCTCCTCGCGTCGTTGTCGGTTCCCATCTCGATAGTACTAATATGTGGCCGTTTTTGCCTGCTCCAGGTGCTGATGACGACGGCTCTGGGACGACTTCGTCCCTCGAAGCGTTCCGCGCACTCGTCCACGGCAACTTCACCCCCTCCGCCCCGGTGGAGTTCCACTGGTACTCGGCCGAGGAGGGCGGTCTTCTGGGGTCGCAGGCTGTTGCCAAGTCCTACGAGGACAAGGGAGTCAAGGTCAAGGCTATGCTTCAGATGGACATGACTGGTGAGTTGCGCTCAAAACTTGTCGTGGTCGTAGCTGACGTCGCAGCCTGGGTCAAGACCGGCACAGAGGAGCACGTCGGCCTGGTTCACGACTTTGTCTCTGCCCCTCTCACCAAGTTCGTCTGGAAGACTGCCGAGACCTATCGTGAGTTCTCCAGAGCTCAACAATGGAACTAACATCCAGTGGACATTGGTGTTCGCGAGACCAAGTGCGGCTACGCCTGCTCGGACCACGCCTCGTTCACCAAAGCTGGCTACGCCTCTGCCTTCGCTATTGAGGCCGAGTTTGACCTGACCAACCACAACATCCACTCGACGTCGGACACGATCGATCACCCCGAGTTCTCCTTCAGCCACATGAAGGAGTTCTCCAAGCTCGCCATTGCCTTCGCTTATGAGCTTGGCGCCTAAGCCCGCTTGTCCCGACTTGTGCTGTGACTTTCTCTTGTGTCAAAGGCATTTTTCGTGGAGATACCCCTGCAGCGGCCTCCCAGCCAGTTTTAGACAGTTCATAGTTATTCCCAACCACAATCGTTTCAAGCCAGCCCGAATGAGGCGCAGCTTTAGCATATGTTTCTAAATGTTATCCGAAGAATATATATGACGCTGGCAAAGTGCCACAGCCGCGCGCAGCCCACCGCGTCCAGTACTGCAGCCTCTCCACGCGTACTCCAGATTCAGCGCTAAGCTGACTATCGTTAAGCTGACGGGGGCGTAAAGCTAGAAGTGAATAGCATCAGAGGGCACCTCCGAGCTGCCGTTGGGAGGCGTCATCTTATAATGATACATCGGCTATGCCGTTCTAGTCGTTGCCTCCAACGATGATATTCTATTCAGACATGTTGTCCTTTTGCACTCCCAAACTGTGCAGCATCTCCGCATATCGCGTAGGTCTGTCGTGCCCTCCCCTGTCGATGGACGTTGTCAAGGACGCTTGTCGTTAGCTCGCTGCGATAGGTGCCCAGCTCACTGTCGAGGTTCAAAAGTGTCAAGCTCAGCTGCGAGCACGGTCGGCGTTAACAGCAATGAAGTGGTATGCGACGATGAGGACCATGGCGGCGACGCCGAGGCCGTTCGAAAGGTCGGTGAGTGCTCCGTCCGAGATCATCTGAGGTCAGCTTGAAAGCACTTTCGATTCTCCGGAAGCTACCGACAAGCCAGGCTTCTGTAGCTTCCATATGAAGCCTTCCGCAGCCTAGTGACAAAGCAGGACTCACTTCGATATCGTTGTGGATGTTGGAGGAAGTGACGCGCGCCGGGTTCATCGGCATGGCGACTGCACGGCGTGGAGGTCTGGTTGCCGCGTTGGGTGGCGGGACCAAATAAGCCGGCTCTCGCTGTTGTCACTGTCCGGTCTCCTCCACAACTTCGGTTCACTGCGCGCTGGTGACTTGTTCTTCGCTCTAGACCTTAGGCTATCGCACCACCAGCAATCTTTTTGACGCCAAGTGCATCTCCGAAAACATCTCTTCTTGAAGATCAAATCGCTCGAACTCCGCTCGGGAGAACATTCGCAACACAGCAAGCTCGACCAGCTCAACCAGCCCAATCCCCGACCCCATCGCCGACTTTTGACCATGAGTTTGACCTCGATCAGCGCGCGCCTCACGTCGGCGCAGAGTGCGCTTTTGGAGCGTTCCCGTGTGATCTCACTGGGCATGACGCCGTCCGCATCAAGCACGCACAGCCTGGTGCGCACGTTGAAGAAACGTGAAGGGCGATCTGGACGAGGCCCCCGAGTCGGAGGAAGGGGACGAGCTGCGCGAGCTCGAGACGAGGTACGACCGCATCATCGACATGCTCGCTGCCGACGACGAGGGGCGGGAGCGCGCCAAGGATCTCAGGCGGGAACGGAGACGGTGAGTTTGGCTGCATGACTGTCGGCGTGGTGGCTTGCCCCACCCAACCCCCACCCTCTGATTGAGAACGGGGAAGTGAACGAGGAAGGCACCTGTACCCCGCAAGCTCCAGTTGTGCCAGAATAGCTAACAACAGCGAGCCCACCCCCCCGCCCGTCGCCTCGCCGCAATACGGCAACTCGCGCTCGCCGTCGCCCACCCCGAAGCCTATCAAGCCGTTCAGGGATGAGCCGTCCGACGATGAGGACGAGCCGGAGCAGTCACATCACGAGATCTTGCAACAGCAGCAGGACATGATGGAAGGTGAGTGTACAGCTTGGGATTGGCTTCATCGGACTACGGAAAGCACTGGCGGCTGCTGCTCTGGCTGAGGCTCGAGCGTTCTGCGCTTGGGGCCAGGGAAGGGCTCGAAGATGCTCTCGCCCTCGTTCACCTTCCCCGCGATGGAGGAAGACGCGCAATCGCTGTTTTGCTGTGAGGAAGGATGTCGGGTACATGACACAGCGATCGACGGTGCCTGGGATGTGCGGCTGCGTGGACGAAATGCGTCCGGCGCAACTGGCGCGCAGCTTGCCCTTGACCCCAGCACCATTTATCGTTCTGCTCTTTCAGCAACAGTTCGTTGGCTGTGCGAATGGTGGCGCAGTTGCCTGCTGTGCAGTGAGCTGCCGTCAAGGTACAAGACCCAGTGCGAAGCTGTAGGGAGCTGTTGGGAGCGTGACGTTCAGGAAAGTGTTGGACGGTGTCTCGTGTGTTTTTTATGGCCGTCCTCTTTCTCCACAGCATTATCGAGTCTAGCGCACGCTATCAAGCAAGGTCTCTCGAATTCTAGAGGGGCTAGAGTGACATGAGCTTGCTTCTGCAGTCTTTCCATTGACCGATGGTCCATGTCCCTCTCGCGCTCGAGCTGGCCATACGATACTCAAATCACCAGCTAACATCTAAGACCAAGACGAGCGTCTCAACCTGCTCTCGCACTCCATCAACCGCCAGAACCACCTGTCACTACAGATTGGTGATGAGCTGGACGTCCAGGCTGAGCTCCTCGAGTCCACGGACGCGGCCATGGACAACACCGCCAACCGACTCAACAGGGCCCGGCGGAGGTTAGACCACGTCGCTGACAATGCCAAGCAACACGGTGAGTCTCGTCCCCTTGAGACAAGTGAGGTTGTTGTGAAGGCAGCGGTGTGCTAGGAGTCGTTCCTCCCCCCTTGCTCGCCATCGCCGAGTGAGTCGTTCCTGTGTACCTGGAGATTAGGAGAGGGACCTCGGCGGTCAGCTGCTACGATTTTTACGAGGTGGGCAGAGCGGTCAGGCTCTCTGGGGATTGGGAGTCTGTACCTGCTCGTCATCGTGTTCCTTGTCTCGGCGCTGTGGATCTTCCCCAAGGTCGAGGGCTGCCCGTAACCCGTGGTCTATTCGTTCTCGGCAGCCAATTTGCCACCCGCAACAAGGCTTGTCCCAACTTTCTCCCATACTTCCTCCCATACTTCCTCCCACGCTCTCTCATGGGGCAGGCGGTCGTATTCCCTTCCTTCTTAGCACATTGTACGCCTCTGAACCGCACCTCTCAAAGGTCGCAATGGGCACGGGCGATGACGGCTCTGGCGATCCCCGCCTAACTGTTTTCCACTCGTCATGCCTTCCTCTATCCCTTCACCCCTCTGCCCTTCTAAAGTCAGCCATTCCCTTTACGTTCTTTTGATGGCGCTGGTTTTGGCACCACTTGTCGCTGGTCGGCGTTGGGCGGGCTCGTTTGACGCCTCACTTCTCCCCGCGCTGACAGAGCGGCACGCTCTGCTGCCTTCCTCGTTCGGATCCTTTCTCATCTCTTCCGGCGGCTTGCGATTTTCTTCGCTCTCTTAGGGTCGGCGTCCGGCTGCTCGATGTCTTTCATCACTCCGGACGGCGACCGTGAGGTAGAGTATGCCACCGGGTATGACGTGCGGCTTGGCGGCCGCAGCTTCGATGCTATTGTTGTTCAGGTGCCGTTGTTTCCCCGCAATTACGGCCATTCCTCGGTCTGCGATTCCCAGACACTTCCTGATCTATTCGTCGTTGAACCCCGGAATCCTGGGTGCGGTGATACCGTTCGCGCTGTCCACCTCCTCGGATGTCTCGTCAGAGCTCAACTTGCCCGGCGGATTTGAGGAAAAGTGATCTTGTCCACCTCGATTCCTGCTTTCACGTGTATGGGTGTCTGCCGAGACTTGAGAAGGGGATTTTGTCGCCAATGGGGGTGGAGCCCGTAACTGCGTACAAGCTACTCCTCGCTGCTCGCCGTGAGCACATCCTAATATCCCGCAACGCATCATGCGTTGGCTGTGCCATCGACGTCGGGCATCCTCGAGCTCACCTCTTTCTCTTTCCTTCCTCCAGGGAAGGCTGCTGTCGTCGATTCTGTGCCATCTATTTTTTGGGCAGCTATGGGAACGTGATTGAGATAGCCTGCGATGGGTCTTGTCTGCTGTGAGCGCGGTCCGCCCGTTCCCTCATTGAAGTGTTCGCGTGCGGTCTGTGGCCTGGAAATCCATCCTGCTGTGGATGAGCTAGCGCCATCAGAAGCCCTTGCACAAACTCGACGAGCTCCAGCGCCGCAAGCTCCCTTCCTCGTCGAACTTGCCTCAAGTCGAACATGATAGCCTGACTGATGGACAGGGAGCACAATCACTATCGTAGCGTTGATCTTCATTCTACTGCTGCTCATTATCATCTTCAAGACGTAGAAGGGCGCGCGCAGTCTTTCAGGCAGGCGGATTCCAGGTCGTCTCGGCGGCCGAGGTGGGGCGAGGTCGTGGTGGGAGGAAGGAAGAGATCGACACTGAAGAGAGATCCTGTACGACCCTTTGTCATATTATTTCCTTTGCATGAACCAACACGAATGTAAACTAGGGTCACAGGTTAAGTCGAACGGATGCGCACGGTCCCGTCATCGTCAACCTCGCCGTGGCTCATGTTCTGATCCATAACTCATGCAACGGTACTCTTTATGCCTAGAAACTCCGCGTAGAGCCGAAAGGAATGCTTGGCAGCTCGGACAAATGGAGCTGCAGAGCGCACCGTGCATACTGGCCACCACACCACCACAATAAAGCTGCATGTCACCACCCTCCTTATCGCCCTAGATCTCAGCCACCGAGGCCTGTGCTTGCCCCAAATCTTTCATGTATCAAGCTCCGAAGCTGGGCTTTTGGAAAATCCAAGAATTGAGTCGAAACCATGCATATCGGCAGCGGAGTCCGTCCGACTGTCCATCTTTGTGGCATATAAGCCTCCTTGAGTGCCACTTCTCTTCCACAACAGCTCTACCTCATCAGAACTTGCAGCTATGCCTCGCCCTTGCCTCACACCTCGCCGCCGCGCCAAGATTGCGTCCTTGGCTCGCTACCGCAGCTATTCCTCTGTCGCCTGGGAGTACAACATCGCCAAGAGCACTGTGGGTTACTGTGTGATGTTAGCTCGCCTCCAGGCTCTCATTCCACCTGCTCTGGCTGTTCTGAACCCTGTCCAGGGGATCCGCATCCCCCGCAGCCACACCAAGCTCACTCCCGACAACCTCAGAGCGATCTACGAGGTCTTTGAGGCTCAGCCCTTCGCCAGCAATCGTGAGGTGTTGGACACTCTTGCAGACAGAGACATTGTCCTCTCTCTCATGACTCTGCGCCGTGCACGTCGCCAGCTTGGTTATGGCCGCTTTGTGGCTCTTGTGCGGCCGTATCTAAGCCCCCTTCACAAGGAGAAGCGTCTCGCTTATGCTCTTGAGCAGCAGCGACTCTTCCAAGAGTGGAGGAAGGTGATCTTCTGTGACGAGGTCCCTCTCTACATTGACCAGCTCCACAGAGCATATGTGACGCGCCCCATCGGTTCTGACCGTGCCAATGAGCGGTGAGTGTCTTTCCTGACGTTCTACATGCTGTGGAAGAGTGCTGACACTCAGGTACATCCAGTACACCTTCAGATCGAGCTGTGGGTCGATTATGTGCTGGGGGGCTATCTGGTATGGCGGCAAGTCGAAGCTGGTGTGGTTTGACACCTCCCAGTCGACCTCCAAGCGCAAGGGAGTCAATGCGGCCATCTATCGCACCCAGGTGACTGAGAAGGAGTTGTTTGATTGCTGGAAGCGTGTCAAGACTCAGTGGCGTGGTTATGGCTTGCCCTGGGTTGTAGAGGACAACGCTGTCGTCCACACAGCCAAGGCCACCCGTGGCAAGGCAGAGCAACTTGGCATGCGCTTCCTGCCTCACCCTCCCTGCTCTCCTTGCCTCAACCCCATTGAGAACCTTTGGAGCAACCTCAAGCGCCGCCTGGCCCGTCTCAACCCTCGTCCCACCACCCAGGAGGGGCTATTCGCTGCCGCTACGGAGCTCTGGAACACCTATGATCAGAATGAGATCGACCGACTTATCATGTCCATGCCTAACAGGATCAAGGACACCATCTCTGCTAATGGAGGACACATTAAGTATTGATCCCAGGTGCACCATGCTTCGTATATAGGTTACCAAGACTCCCATGCACGTGGAACAACTGTTTATAGAGCAAGAAACATGCATATGCATGAGTTATTCGTGGTTGCAGCGAGGTCGACAGTTCACGGCCTCGTTTGTGGCACCACTCGTTCGACTTAACCTGTGACCCTAGTTTACCGCACTTGTCGAACTTGCTTCGACGACGACTGAGCGCCTCTGCCCACACCATCTGTCCATTTAGCTTGCTACTGTACATCGGATCCTGGAAATAGATCAATGGCTTACGGTATGAAGGCTCCCGTTGTTTGACCACCTGCTTCCTATTCGGATGGTAACACGCCCACCCTCACGATTAAAGTTGGTGTGGCTTTTCCTGGCCGCCCTGGCATCCTTGGGCATATCCTGGCGAGTCCTGGTGCGGAGCTTAATCTCAAATTGTGTCGATGCCGGTATGAGGGGAAGACCACTGTTTCTGGCCTTTCCTGGCCTTGCTTGACGAGGCAGACATCGTTTCCATTTCCGTTGTCACACATCCAGTCCGCTGGGTGGAGCGAGTACGAGCCTGTTGGTCTTCCGGCGGAATGATCTACGATCCTCGATGATGTCGCGTCCGATTGCTAGTTGAGCGCTAGACCCGATCAACACGGCGATTCTGGAGCTTAAGCCAGGTCGCCGTTGGTGCTCTGCGCAGCGAGCCGGGGCATGTTCTGCGTGTATTGCTGAATGCGGTCACGAGTTCCCAGCAAGCCTGCAAGTGACCGAGACTGCAATGACACCGATCCGCCAGGCGATTGGCCCAGAAAGTGGCACATGGTTCACCGTCCCTCCATCCCTCTAGCGGGTCCGACCGACGTAACGCTGCAGTCCCGCAGAACTGCAGGGTACAGGCGCGCAGATATCCCTCTCGCTTGCGCTGCTGAAAAGTCTGTGCTGATGTGGCGAACCCAGCGAGCGTGCGCTCGAGCACAACGGCGTCTTCGGTGCATTGGGCGAAGACACCGAAATCGTTGTCCCGCGTGCGTCACTCAAAGCTCGGTACCTGTTTCCTGCTCCCTGCTGGATTGTCCCTGCGGGCTTGCCCACCCTCGACTCGGCCGTGTGCGGACCGTGCGGCCCTGCGGCTACGGACGTCGCCCGAGGGCACGGTAGATCATCGACAGATTGTCCCCAAATGGTGCCTTGGGTCTCCAATCAGCGTGGGGCAAGTGCCATAATCTTGGGTTGCAGCGAGTCAAGGAACCTGAGTGTCTGGACCTGGGAGATGGAACAGTTTCGCGTAAGACACTCGTAATGGCCTTGAAGGTGACGAAGATCCGCAGCGCGGCCCTCAGCGGCGAGGGCGGACAGGTTCACAGGCCAAGGTACGACCCCAGACACGCATCCGTGCAAGGAGAGTTAGGTCCAAATCTGCCAGGCCTCCGGAGCATTGACAGTACGGCTCATCTTGTTCGCAAGCGTTCCTAGGTCCACCGTCAACTGCACCCAAACAAGAGCTTGAGCGGGGAAGGGCGGACGCTTTGACAAGGTGCAGTGCAAAGCTTACCTTTTGTTGGGATCTCACCGTGCACCGTGAAGTGCTGCCAGTGCTGAACACAATTGCGCTCCTCGGTTGGAACGCTGGCCTGCCACATTAGCAAGCCTTCCACAAACCTAACAAGGAACTCGCAGGTCCGTAAGTTCGTACGTTTCTGGATACAGTTGCAGCCGTTGAGGACCGCCGTGGCCAGGTGGTTCACGTAGGTTTGTAACGGCTTACGCTCTTCTGCTGAATCACACCATGTCAATTGTCTCACTCCGCGACCCCAAACTCAAGCTCTGGCTCCATACTGTACGCATCCTCCAGAGTCTGGATCCCGAGACGTTGCTATCTTACGCACCTCGCTTGATGATATGTGCACGCCATCGCTGCACCGTGATAGTGCGGGCACCAGCACTGACCATCTCGTGAATGTTACCACTTGTCTCGGTTCGTTTCGGTTTGGCTACAAGTCTAACACAAGGTACGAGCATCGCAGATGCCAGCATGGGATCCTTTGTTTTGGAGCCAGGAGTGTGAGTCAGGTCCTGCCCAGGATCCAGCCGGTAGACCCAGGAGACCCGATGTCGGGAGTGTGGTGGCCACTGCGGAGGAGGGTTTGTGGGAGTCATCATCTGGCAGACGTGTCCTCGGTTCTCCTGTCGTCTGATCAGCCTTCCCTGCCCCACCTCCCCACCTGATAGCGTCCATACCACGTACGTACTCACTATCAACGCCTGTCCCCGCTCATCTCAGACATAACTCCGCTCGGGGTCGTTGAGGATCCTGGAGCGCTCAACATTCCCTGCCTGCACAACGTAAGAGTGAGCTTGCTCCAGATCGCTGGTCACATGTAATCCCTTTCGTGCACTAACCCCTACTTCTCCTGGGGATGAGTGCGGCCTAGACAAGAAACACAGCTGATATTAGCGTTCCCCGATGCCCACCAGCGCCCCATGGACACTCGATGTCCCTGGTTCCGTGTGCAAGTTCTAGGCCACCTGTGATGGTGCTGTGGAGCCCGTTACCTCGTAGTTGCGGGCCAAGTGCGACGTAGGTGAGAAGCGTAAGAGAATGATAAGCTCGTAATTCAGCTCAAAGTAGGAACCCGTGCTACCCCCCGCTGCTCCGATGGGCACAGCCGAGATACACGCTCCCAATGTCCTCCATATGGAGTGAGCCTTTGCTCGAAGCCTTATCTATAGTCGACAAGAGGGAAGCAGCATATCGCCTCCCACGTATGCACACTCCCAGTTGGGTTCAATTGTCTGTACCTTGGTAATCTCAGCCTAATCCGTTTAAAGTAGCTGAAGAGCAGTACGACTTCGCCAAAACGTTGATACGCAAGAGCTTGGAGAGTTGTGCTTCCTCCGACACCTACCCCTATCGCCTGTGTCCTACCCGGCTCAAGGGCCTTAGTGCCCAGTCGCCTGTTTTGACGCCGTTACCGAACATCGCTTGAGCTTAACCAAAGCTTAAACTGGGCAGCCTGCGGCTCAGCGGACGCTACGGGCCTGAGTAATGCCGGTATACGTACATCTCGGAGTCGCAGTATTAACGACTGTAGTGCGATACCGCCGCGAGGCACACCCACAGACGTAGTCCGTTGAGGCAGAGCATCTGCAGGTAAGAAGAGCGCTGTATCGGGTTAAGATTTTCTGGACTTACTCATTATGTGAACGTCACGCACAAGACGAACCAGGAAAGGTGGTATCGTTGTCGTAGATCTGCAGAAAGGCTGATCGTCGAGATGGGTCATACCGAGGAACTCTGCACGTCCACTGTCCCAGTCGGCCCCTCCAGGCCCATCTGGGAGCACGGTCTCCGAATCCTCCTTCGGGTAGCGCGTCGTCCTCTGCTCGGCCACGCTCGGTCGGCGGGCCCTCTTTAGACTTATCAACCTTAATGGCGGACTATCATCGCGCTCGCATGCCTTTACGCCTGGAAACCTTGTTGTGAATTACCGGCGACCAAAAGGGTGCTAGTGATTCATGCAGACGGTAAAACGAGAGCCAAAGTTGCGGAGAGGAACGCCGCTGCACGGGGATGCACTGACCTGGTGGACCTTCGCGGACCTGTACGGACCTGGCCCCAGAAAGGCTCACAGCAGCAGCACGGTGGTGGCTGTGCGCATGAATCGTCCTGGCTGTCCTGTAACGCCCAGTGGGGCGCCGAGCTACGCCGAGACAGTGTGCCCTGTCCTTACGGGTGTGGTCGAGGCCATAGGGCCAAGCTTGTACCGTGAGCCAGGAGTCCTTGAACAGCTTCGAGTGTCGGGCGACTGAATAGCGAACGTATCGGGAGGGTATAGGGCAAGTCAGCGCCGAGCCTTGCAAACCATGTGGGAGCTCCTCCGTTGTGTCGTTGCGCATCTTTAGCTCACGACATGGGTCTGCTATTTCACATCGGAACCGCTCGGGCTCGCACACAGCACTGCTACAACCTCTCTCAACTTCGTGCGCCCGAGATCCCTGCTTGTCTTCCCCAGTCCTGGGCCTGTTAAGCTGCAGATGTGGAGTGCGAAGTCCCAAACGAGCTCGAACGCCACTTCAGGTTGACAAGCGCTACCCGAGGCAGCAATCGTCATTGGCCGAAGGTGCACGGTGTGCGGTAACCTGCTGTAACCGCGTACATCTGGTGATGTACTTCGAAGCTGAGTACGTGGCCCCGTCAGGATCGAGCTCTTTGCGGGTCTACGGTCGTGCCAGAGAACCCTCATCGACTGGCGCCTACCTGCTCTCTCCCTTCCAGTGGCGGGCAGCCAATATCCGCCCACAATCAGATGCCCCCCCTCTCTACACCGACGTACTGGGAGTAAATGGACAGCGCGTCTGTTACAGCCAGCCGTCGATCTCGCTAGGTAGCACGTGAGCGAAGAGATGCAATCAGGTTCAGGTGCTTGTTTCGGGAGCGTACGCTGCAAAGACTGGTTATCTGCAGCACGAGTTGTTTTTCTTCGAGACGCTCCGTGACTGAGCAGGTTGGGGTTTGTTCGCAACACCGTTGACACTCCCGGTTTGCGCCAGAAAGGAAGCCTTGTGAGCCCCTTAAGGTATGAAGTGAGCGGCCGCTGGATGTCCCCGAAAGGTTAATGTGCGTGTGACAATGCAACACCGAAAGCACGGCCATAAACAACGCCGCAGCAACATCGCACGGCTTACGCCTCGCTGGCGCCACTGCACCTCCCGGCAGCGTGCTGATTCCCGTATGAAAGGTGTGAATTGCGGGGCTGCGCCACTGGGAATGTGAGATCTGCGATGCTGTCAGCTGCCGCAAGCGGGTTCCTTCCTCGACACGAGCACCGTAACCCACCCTCCGAGAGCGCCTCGGAGTGTTCAGTGGCGCAGCGCGTGCATTGCGGAGAAGCGGCCGATGCATTCAGCATCGTTCCAATAATGGGATCGCTTGTTTTCGAATTTATCGATCTTTATGAGATTCCTGGAAGCGAGATTGACTCACACTGGCGCCCATCAGCTCCTGGCTGCAGACAACCATCACCACAGTCGCACGGCCCCAATGCCATCGCACTCGTTACGCTATCCATTTGATGTGTCGGAGCAGCCCTGTACGGCCGCCCACGGAGCGTTCTCTGGTGAGATGCTCGCGGAGAACAGTCCGTCCATCCTCCACCTCATCTGTGCTGTCGACGCTGCCTCAGCACCTGATCGGCTGTTTGACACCTGATCGCGAAGGACTAGACGGGCTGATGGTGTCGATTACTTCTCGTCACCACCCCTTGCTCGGGCGATTTCCGTGACGCCAGCTCGACCGACGAGGCTTGATTGAATGGGCGCCCGAGTTACGGGCAAGGGCTCAGCTCCGATGACTTTGGTCCGCAGCGGGCGTGCTGGAGCTTGTCCGATGTACACAAATGCTGGTAACCCCCGATGCCCAGGAGCAAAGTGAGACAATGGCCGTAATCAGCGCAGACGTAGCGTGATCTTGGGACCTTTTGGTCACTGGCGTTAGCACGATTCAGACGACAAGAACAGGGCGACAGGGGTGGGGAAACACCCAGAAAAATGATTTGTTGGCAAGGGTGCCGCGCTCCAATGTCTCAAACCATCCTGAAAGGAGCGTCGTACGCAGCCCGTCTCGGTGAAACAATGAATAACGCCACGAGTGATCTGCAGAGCCATCCGCTCACAACACTGTCGTGTGTGCGTGAGTGGCTTGTCTGGGACCTGGAAGCTGGGACACTGGGAAGTCACGCTGAAGCCAAACCGTCGTGGGAGTGAGTGTAGTCATGAGAGATGTCATGCTTGAATGCGGAAAGAGTCCATTTGCAGGAACTGGAAACCTCCCTGTGTAGGTGAACACTTACGCTTTCGGAAGTGCTTCGAGACACAACGCTTAGTCATCGGGTGACAACCATCGCGTCCGATATAGCGTGTTCGAAGCTCGTATGTCAGTGCGCAATAGAAGCAATCAGTTGAACCTACCAGGCGCGAGTCCACTTCTGTACCATATGAAGGAAGCTCGCAATTATGAAAGTCGCGCACTGCTACAGGGTTTCCAGTTCGACGGGCTCGGCCGTGCTTTTGATGGTCTTCAATAACCATCCGGTGGTACCGAGGGCACACGAGTTTGCACGGAGGCTGAAAGCAGAAGCCGGTGGGGGTGGCCCTGCTGCCAAACATGTCCAACGACAGGGCCAGTGCACCTGAGCGATGCGAGACGAGCAGCGGTACTGGAAGTGGCGCCGGCTCAGGGCCGTACAGGGGTACTCGCCGGCCGCCCTCTTTGACCCTCGCTCGAGCCTGAAAGGTCTCTGGACCATCGAAGATGGGGGAGGTACGTACATGCTGTCACTGATGTAACCGCATGGTTCCACTTGCACACAGACAGGGCGGGTATGGCGAGGTCATGAAAGCCGTCTGCCCGCGCGGGGCGGTCATCGCAGCCCACTGTCGCACCGGCGCACTTGCGGTGACTGCATTGGCCGCAGTTAGGTACAGCGCGTGCCTCTTGTGGTGCTAACCAGTACTCGGCGACTCGGCGATGCACACAGGGTGGGATGAGTGAACACCCCAAATCGCGGTGACCTGAAAGCCTACATGTCGCGTTCCTTGCCGTCTGCCTCTGTGAGGATTTCGCTGGAGCATCGGTGCCGAATGTCATCACAGTCACGGGTAGGACCATCGGCATGGACTGCATAGCGTCGGTCACCTCGGGTGCTTAGAGCCAACTTTCGGGTCGGTCTAATGTGAAGAGCCACTTTTCGTTACGAACATTGGTGTACATGCGGTATGTGCTGATAGTGGGGTATTTTCTCCGTCAATGCTGCGCTTCCTGTGGCTCCTGAAACTATGGCCTAGCACAGGGGGTGCACACGCACACGAAGGGGCACGGTCATTTCGGCTTGACTCGTCAAGTCCGTGGATTCTCTCTCTAGAACGGCCTGCAAGCGACGCCCACTCTGCATCCCGGCAGCTGCCGAGCGAGTGTGGGATCACCCCCAGACCGTTGAAGCTGTATCTGCCGATTTGGAAACTGACGCGGCGGCCAACACCAACTCCATCGGCTCACCGAAGATCGGCGGATCAGCACATTGCGAGCGTGGCAGTCGGCCCCTCCTTTCCATTGTGGCAGCATGCACTAGACGCCATCGGTTCATGCATCTCGCAGTCTGACATTGTCCAGCAGAACACATGTGGTTACTCCAAAACCCGCAGTCTTTTCACTGAGGAAATGACAGGAATAGTGGGATGACGAATCTTACTTTCGTAAGACGTTCCTTGGAACGCCGGGAAGCAGCACACGGTGCTCACCGAAGGTGACTATTCATACAACCTTGTTAACACCGCTAAGGTGGTCGAAGGCTCACTGCCAGTCTTCATCGTCGAGATCCAGCAACACTTCCGAAATAGGTGGGTGAGGGGTATGCTTCGTTGGAACTCATGTTGGACGAATCAATCGCAGCACATCCCTCGCCGAGCCATCGTTGGAACTCGATACCAAGTCGCAGTGCCCTTAATCAAAGTCCCACTGTGCCGTCAGGTTGCGTGAAGTTGCCTGATTTCGGGCAGTCCCTTTGGTCCGACTGTGACACCACCGCCGACAACGCAGTTACGTGTACTCGTCGGTATCGGCATGCCAGCTGAAGAGATTCCAGAGATCCTCTTCACACTTAGTTCCGAAGTTACATCCTTAACCCACTCGGCCACTCGGACGAAAGGTGAGTAACCACCTCGTTACCAGACACTGCTGCGTACTATTGCCGGGGATCTCGCTCGCTACCGCATGCAGTGGGTCCGGGAGTAGTGAGACGACGGCTCTTACTACAAACTCTCCGGTCTCATGTGGAGTACAGTTGCTGCGTGCAAGGCGCGCTACGCTAGAAAGATCCTAAGAGAAGCTTACCGCCGAACTGACCGATCTGACCGGACCTGGCCGAACAAGAGTTCCGCTGATTAGCTGGAACACGTCCCCCACTATCTGGCTGTTGGGCAGAGCAGAGTACGGTTCGTTCGGTGGTTGGTCACCGGTGTTGTTGCTCGCCCGCCCAGCGACGGCGAAAGTAGTATGCAGTCATGCGAGCTGCGGCCCTCCGTGCGCGGCTGCAGAGACCATGCGGCAATCACTACGTAATAGTGCACAGCACACGACACTCGACTGTCGTGGTCTGTCGTGGTAGGACCCGGGCGGGCTTGGAATGGGTGGAGAGATGCTGCTTCGCCAGCCATCCCCTTCTGTAAGAAGCCTTTCTCTGGTATCTTGCTCTAGGGGCAGGGGCTTTATTGCCTGTCTCAAGATTCTCAAACTTCCGGTCCGAAGAGACGCAAGTTCTGATCGGTGTTTCTCCGTGGCTCTTAGGTTGTGTCCAGTCTGGGTTTATTGCTTGTTAAGGCGTTTCAACTTGCATCAGCGTTTCAACCACTGTTTGGTGGGGACTTCTCCTAGTGTCAGAAACTTCTGAGAGCAATGTCCTGAAAGCTTCTGATCATATGGAACGTACAACAGAGCCAAACAATCAGGGGCTTCCATTCATTGCGACATTAAGCTCGCGGCTGGTTCCTGATCGAACCTCCCATCTCAAAGGTGGGGTCTCTGGCTGTCAAGCCTACGGAGAGGTTGCCGCTCGAATTGTCCTCCGTCGTTCTGCTTGATGGGATCTCGCGGTCGGTGCAGATAACTGTATGCACGACGTCCTCAATGTCCGGACTATTCTCGGATATCTTTGAAACGGTCATTGCAGTTCATCTTCGGGTCATTCCTTGCCGTAACAACGCGCAGCAGTGGCGATTGCTTGCGAACCGAAGCACGGATGGAAACTGTCAGGCAGGCAAACCACTAATTAGAGTTCGCCGACCGCATACAAGCGATGATGAAGCCTGGTGAAGCCTGAAGTATAAACGTGCCGCTGCTGCTAATGCTGGCCTACATTGGGCTGACTAGACTCCAGCGCTGGTTCCAAAATGACGGTAAATACGTAATTATTACTCATTTATGCACCTCTGCCCACCGCGCGCGGTGCTCTGGTCTCCTTGTGTTTGCAACCTTCCAACACTGCGTCATAGTGCAAGGACGTGCTGCAGTGCAAGACCGAACACAAGAGGTACTGGAACCGCGCAGGGTACTGGTATTCAAATCCAGGCAACGGCTGGAGGGTTCAACAACTCTTTCAATTGAGGAGGCAATCGCTTGACTTAAGGGACACTCACGCGGCCATCATCAGTGAGACCATCAGGTGAAATGAGCGGACAGGCAGACCATGTGCTCGTGCGTCTTACCTCTGCATAGAGTCAGTAAGAGTAGCCTTAGCCTACGTCAGATGTTATAGGATTCTGTTCTGATTTCGGGAGACTGCCCGATCTCCAAAAGTCTGCCTGCCCTCTCGGAACGCAGTCATCTACGACTCAGACAGACGAGTTACAAAGAGTCTGTGCACACAGTGGAGCTCTTTCAGACGCAGCCGTCTGGGATCCTTGAATGTTAGACAGGTTTCTGTCTCACGATCCGCACGGAGGAGACAGACCGAGGGTGGAATCGGCCCGCGGGTGCACGGACCCATCGATGCTGTAAGCCTGCCCGTTATTGCCATTGCATTTCCGAGAACCTCGCCGCCTCTCCTGCCGATGGCGCCGTATCGAGGACCTAGATACTCGCCCGTGTAACCCCGCCAAAACATCATTCGCGAGAGACGAATGGTCGAGTTCGCATATGCTTCGGAACTGGAAGACAGGTCCGAACCGAACTGTAATGGCGTCTGAATAGCGAAGGCACTGTTGACATCTCGACGCCGACAGCTCTACACCTTCCAAACTTCGGTAGAGATCGGGAGCTGGCGACGGAAGCCTAAAGCCGCCCGTCAATAGCGTTGTAATTGAATAATCTGTTATATTGCTGCTGGGCCACCGGAAGCTTAAGCTCCTTTTCAGTCGGTGTTCGCCCGTCTTGAACCGACTGACCGTGCCGCAACGCATGCATTTCGGATTGACTAACGTTGGCTGATTGGCTCTCAGGGATGGTTTACCAAGTCTCGGACGAGATTCAGCTACAAGCCCACCGGTCCGTGTGCGTAGTCCGTATACCACTGGATATGATTGTGTGGACAATACGTCAGTTCAGTGGGTAGCAGCTGAGGAGTAGCTTTATGTACTCGGATGTCCTTCCGATGTCCCCTGCCGACCAAGTTGGGTTCAGCCTGTACTCCGGTTGAAGTTGTCGGAGGTTCTTCAGCCCGGGATCTGGCAGGTGGTGCTTGAGTCGCGCGCGCGTGTCAGGATTACACTAGCCCACTCTTCCTCGGTGTTACGACACCAAGAGTTTCGGTCACCCTCCTCGTCGATGTCTAAGGGCCCACCCCAGGACCTCGCGTCGGTCCAAGAGGCGTTCCGGGTCCTGAGGCCTGTCCTGGTAATTGGGCGCGGTGGCGCTCTCTCTACAGACAGATCCTGGAGTTAAGGGGGCTCGAGCCTCCAGATGGCGCTCTCACGCGAGACCCCAACGTTGTCACCCAATTTGAGGTCGATCTGCCGCTTCGGAAGCAGACTCCTGTTGTGTCAGCCCATCAGTGCTGGAGATCGAGTTTCAGCACTAACAATGTGCACCTCCTTGCGGTTCAGTGACCTCGGAGGCGTACCTTGGCGTGTCCTTGTGTCGTATATCTGTTTACGAGGATGCCGCGGATGCTGCCCTCTTGACAGAACCTCAAGTCGGAATGACTTGCGGCAGAAGGTGGACCGTTGGTGACGAAACTTGACCCCAACGCAGCCCAGTATCTGCTAAGCAAGGCTTTGCGCATGTACATCCTCGACCTTCCTGTCATCGGCATGGATCCGGCAAAGTAACTTGCGCCCCCGAGCAGCCTCAAACGCACCGACCACTATCCGAATGAGGGTGGGCCAGGTTCGTCGGACACCAACTAAGAGGCGCATGCCCCGGCAACGCTGCACTGATGACCATGGCCACGTCTTGGCAAGTCCTTCTCACGGAGACGGAGCTCAGTCTTCATGCATCATACCACAAATAACTTGGTTGCTATGCAGCATCCGGATCTACCCTGCCTGTTTCCATTCGTGAACCCACACCCCACCTTGCATCGGCTTACATCACCGTCGGTCGAAGCCCGTGTTCCTCAGCGAGGTACTGCACTGCCCACCTCCGGTACCGTCTCTCGTTGGCTCCGACAGATCGCAGATCTCGGCGGCTTCGGTAGACCCACAGCCTCATTACATCAGGCAGTTTGCTTCGCTGCTCGGCGCTCTCGTGTGACTTGGCGCAGACCGCACTGCTGGCACGATTGCATTCCGAACAGCATCACGTTGTGCTGCCGCCGGGAAGGAATTGAAGGAATCCGGTAACGATAAAGCCAATCGCCCGTGCATTGAATGAGCCCGTCAACAGGAGAGCCGTCATACCATCCCCGTGCCCCTCTCCGCCATCCGCCTCGCCGTTGATCCGTGGCTTCGCGTCGACGTCTCGTTGGCCAAGCCTACTCCCACTATATTCATCGCCCCCGCGTTCTCATGTGGTGAGGGGTCAGCCCTATCACCCATCCCCGACCAGTGTGCCTTGTACGCTGAAAAAGGACTACGAGGCTCGGTAGCGCGCGCCGCGCGTGCCATCGAGCAATAGTGGACCGGCATTCAGTGAGCAAGCGAGAGCGCTTAAGCAATCCACGTCCGCGTGGTGGTCAAAGGAGGGTTAAGGAGGTGGCTTGGATCATTACATCGGTTGTATTCAATGCGTATTGCACACCCGTAATGGCTGAAGAGCACTTGACCTGGGTTTAATCTTGTTTCCTGAACCATCCTGTCTAAGACGGCCGGCCAGCAGAAGGTCCTGATTCCCCCTTGATAGCCCCTTGCGAGCAGGAGTAAGCAGGTTAGGCATTGCCCTGGCCCTCTCGTTCGAATTTTTGAGCGAAAGGGAAAAGAAGGGAGGCGCTGATTCGCTGAACAGCCAGTTGGGGTCAATTGCGGCCGAGTCCGCGGCGAGGGTGGGCGGAGAAACTGCCCGGATGGCCGTGTTGCCGGCGTACTGCGTACCGGATCGCTGAATACGCGCACGCACGCATGGGCGGAGCGTTAAGGGCTCGGCGCAAGAACGAGATCAGTGGCGACGGGGAACCCCAAGCATCCCAATTTCCCAATGCGACGAGGTCGCTCCGAGTCCTGGAAACTGGGACGGGGTCCTAAAGTTGGATCCGTGTGCCTGCAGTGCAGAGGTCCGTGTCATGCACATGGAACGCTCGAGGAGCGCTCGCTGACATCAGATGCCAGGTACACCAGCGCCGCATGCGTCTGTGGCGTCCATCGGCGGCGCAGCAGCCCTAGTCGTGTGTCACCGAGGGGGCTGCACCATGTGCTACCACCGTCGCTGTGCGCAGCGCACGGCCCGAGCGTGAAGAGCGCCCGCATGCAGTCCCCCGCAGGTCCACCTCCGCAGATCCGCAGCTCCGCGCTACTACCCGCACCAACGCGACGGCTCCACGCACATATTCCACATCAGCACGCCCAGCAGCCTAAGTTCGAGGAGGTGATCGCAAATATCACCTTTTGTGTATGCGTACATGCGCTGGAGCACGTTTGCAGGTCCGAGGTACGGAGGTATGGTAGGAACGCCGGCGGCCGGTCCGGTGTCCGATGAGTGGAGTCGGACGTCTCTCTGCCACCGAATCCATCGGCCGTCGCACCCGTGCTCTGCAACAACAGGTTTCCCGAAATGACACTCCGGTCATTCACAAGGATGAAAAGGTACTAGCCCGCTTCGGGCCGCCGGCTTCCCCGAACGCTCCACCGAAAAGGCAAATGCCGAAGCGCAAAACCGACACTGAGCGCTGGAGACGGCTTTCGGGCACAAACTGCTGGAGTGTCTGCCCTGTGTATGAATGCAGGAATGGATACACCGATGCTCCGAGCAGGCGTCCGCGTCGTTGGCACTTCCACGCCATTCCCTATCATAGGACTCGGCGCTGACACCTGATATCTGACTGAAGGAAGGCATTTCTGGCGACTCGCAGCAACCAGGACTTTAGGGCAAGACGATCCCGTCGATCCAGCTGCGCTCCACAAGTGGGCTGCGGGAGATGTGCGCGATGTGCGACATAAGTTGTGATCGGGGCGATCGGCGCGAGTCTTAATAGTCATAATGACTTGTCTCTCGTGACGTATGGTTTCAAGTCGGAAACCGGAAGCGAGCAAGGCCACGAGAGGATATAGCAGGACGCGCCGTCGTAAATCTAACTGTCGCTTGTCGTCTAATTTCGTCTGCCCTGCGCTACGTGCGCAGCTCCAACAGCGGAAGATATGTGGCATGCCGGAATTCGTGCGCAGTTGGTCTCCCGCATCTCCTCGCGACAGCGGTGTTCTTGACTCGGTGCACAGGAGAGGATGACTACTGACGGAAGTGGAGGAAATCTCCAGGCGTAATGCGGGCAACGCAAGGGCCAATCAGCACCCAGCGACTAGGCGAGCTGCGCGGGATCGTTTCTCATCCGGGCCATGGGGGAGGGACGAGGGGACTTGTAATGCAGAATTAACTACGACAGAATGACCTTGAGCGCATTCAGCACAGACTGCAGAATTGGGAACACAGGAAGCGTTACGTCAATTCAGTCTCCGCTAGACGCTTGTGAGATCCAGGAAAGTGGTGCGTTTGTCACCTTTGTAAGCGGTCGTGCCTCCGCAGTTCTACGACTCAAAGAGAAGGCCACGCAGTGAGACGGCCATCGGTCGCCCACCCCCGTCGCTCGCGAGATAGGGCAACTGCTCGGCTAGACGACGGTCCGACTGCTCGCCAGTGGCCGGCCTGCGCAGACAGCGATCCTGATATCCTGACCACAATCTCGACGGACAAGCCATGCAGCTCCGGACGTTGTTCGCCTCCGGGCTGTTTGTTCCACTTTTTCCAGACGTTCCAGGACGTCCCAGGACGGCGCGGCGTTCCTGCAATTTGGTGCGCGGTGCGACTGTGGCAGTGGGCAGAGGAACGGTGCGACTGACACATGGCACAGTGCGGTGCTCGCCTTGCGACACAGTCCCACCCGTAATCTTGGCGTTTGTGTCAGTCACCAGCATCTTGGCACGCGCCGTTGATCGCATCAAGTAGAGCGCAGCTGTGTCGTGTTCTACCGCGGTGCAAGTGCTGATTTTGCCGTATCTCTGAAGTCGGAGCATGTATGCTGCATGGTTCTACCGAAGGTTAGTCGCCTTTGTGCGGCTTCGTTCCGCAGAACAGCCGCGGCTAACTCAACGCCCTCCAGTGCCAGACGAACTTGACGCTCCGCTTCCCTCTATCCTCCACACTTTGATGACACCGCTTCGGTCGGCACTGACGATGCAGCTCGAGAATGGCGTCTCCACCATGCCCAGGCAGCAGATCGAGTCATAATGCGGACGCAGTGGCTGTCGCTGGCCCATCCCCGTTCCCGCACCTCCGCCTTGCGGAGAAGTGCCGGCTGTGCCTTGCCCGCCAGTGCCGCCAGCCACGGCGCCGCCGCGACCGCCGGTCGTCGCTCCCCCTCTCTCGGCTCCTCCGTCATTACTGTTGGGCGCACGGCCTGTAGATCCACCTCCGCTGTGGGCGCCACCAGGGTGGTGTGGCGCGCGGGCGTTAGGGAGCGTGTAGTAAAGCTGAGGGGTGGCCTGCGTCGCTCTGAAACTGACATCCTTCTCTCTAGGAGAGCCGCAGATAACGAACCCACCCCCGTTTCCAGCGAGGTCCCAGTAACGGATGACACGGTCGTCGCCGGCCGTCACCATCCAAGAGCTCGCGCCCGGGTCCTGGGCAGGGGAAGCCAGCGAAGCGAAGCCTTGACCAACGAGTAGCGACTGGACGCTCGGCTCGTCCACAGAGTCGGCAGAGATGTGTGCGAGGCCGCCCATGCCGCCAGCTAACTCGGCGATGAGCTCCGATTTGGTCTGAAGGACGTCGCGCGATGGTGGGATGGCAGGACGCTGGGGTGGCCGCGTGGAGCGCACCTCGAACACCTCGACAAGCTTTGACGTTTCAATGTCATATGTCTCGACAAGAGGTGCCTCTGACGAGGAAGGCGATCCGGAATCGCCCGGATCGTCCCGATCAACGGACACCATGATCCAGCGGCCGCGACCACGAGATGGGTGGATAGCGCAGGACGTGATGCCACCACGAGCAGCCCAAGACTTCAGCAGCAGTCCGAAACGCAGATCCCACAAGCTGAGGGCACCGGTGACGGTTCCAATAACCACCCAGTGCGTCGACGGACACACTGCAGAGATAGGACCCAGTTCGAGGGGATGCTGGAACCGGGTCTTGAGCTCCATCGACCTCATATCCAGCACCCCAATCGTTCCGGTGCTCGTCACGATGAGCAATGATGATTCTGAGATCAGCACATGAGCCCCCGATGATGCTTACCTTGCAGATGGGAGATCTTGATGACATAGCCGTCTTCGGGGGCGGTTCTCCAGGTCCTGATACAATCGATGCTCTTATACTTCGTCGTCGAGGCTCCCGGCGAGGCGTGAACGCGTAGCACATGAACGGCACCGTCCTCGCTCGCGGCCGCCAAACAGTGTGTCTCCTCAATTTGGCACATCGTCGATACCGGCGCCTCCATCCGATACGTCAAGCGAGGACGGGCTGCCACACTGCGCTCGAGGCGGGGGATATCCCAGATCAAAATCGAGGAGTCTTCAGAGGCAGTGGCAAAGAACATCTGGTCGGGGGCAGTCACAATCGCGGTCACGGCCCCGGTGTGCTGGGGCAGGTGTGCGATCATTGTTGCTTGCTGCGGGGAAGCCGACTTTGGCCGCGGCCCTCGCTTCCGATGACTCGCTACGACGCGTGGTCCAAAGTCCAGCAGTGGCTCGCGATAATTCTCCAGATCGACCTGCTCGAGGAACGCTCTCACGCCAGGGTCAGCACCCTCGTACGTGCTGCTGTACGGTGCTAGTGGCCCAACATGGCCTCCAGCTACGGTACCAGCGACAGGCGTGCTCTGCCCGGACCGAGAGTCCTCGTGAACGCTGGTCGTTCCGGTCGCAATGGCGTGGCTGGTGACAGCGGGCAAAGCCTTCGAGTTGTGCCGGACGTGCCCTTTGGTGACCGCGGGGCTGGCATCGACGGTAGAAGAAATGACAGAGTCCGAAGCCGCTGCCTCTGACCGAGGCGCCGGAGCCTTAGTCGGCGCCGTGGAGAGCTCGTGATGACCGATGAGGCGTTTGCGAATCTCTTCGGCCGGGTTTTCTCCACGGTTGCTGCGACTGGCAAACGACGAGCGCCGACTGGAAGATTCCCCGATCAGATCTGGACGCAGACGTCTGAGCTCGAGCTTTGCGTCAACTACCCCCACTGTACGTGGAGAGATGAAGACAGTTTGCGGGGTGACGCCTAGGTTTGTGAGAGAGATGGACTTGCCCGAAGTAAGGGCCGCCTCTGGCGGTGTCGGCACCTCGACTGATTCACGGCTGCGCGTTAGCTCGGATCTGGGTGCTGAACTTACGCTCGGGAGGACTCCGCCTGCTTGTAGATGAAATCTTTCATGGCGACAACCTTCTTCTCATCCTTCGCTGTTATGCCCTTGTCCTTCAGGAGATGCGAATCACCTTTGCTGGATGAGCTTGAACGGCTGCTCAACGAAGATTTGTTCGCGTACCGCGGGTCGCACGAATCCCAGAAACCTCCTGGTGACCTTTGCAGAGCGGCAGACTTTGCCAGTTGCAGCGATGCGCGAGACAACTAACTATCAGCAATCGCTGGAGCGCAGAACTCACAGGTGGCGAGAGAGCGTTAAGAATCGAGTCCTCGTCTAACGTCACGATGTCTGAACGCAGGGACGACCGCAAAGACGGGTACAAAATGCACCAGACATCTGACGTCGGAAGGTTGCGAGCGGCTGCGGCAATGAAGCCAGCTGTGCTTTGGCGGATCCACGTATTCGGGTGATACAGGAAGCCCAGCACTCGGTGGTAAACATCCCAGAGGTACATTCGCTTCAGGAGTCTCAGAGACGCGAGACTGGACAGTGAGGCGATCACTCGGGCAACGACTGCCTCCTCAGAATCTGGGATCAGCTTGGACATATGGCGCCGACTCACCAGCAAGCGCTTGCAGCATGAGCGGCAGAACGTATTCGTGAATGGCTCTGATGCCGATGAACGCTCCCACTGTCACAATGCCGTCGAAGAAGGCCAGTCGGAGTTGCCAATCGCGGTCGTTGAGGTACGTCATGATGTGGCTCAGGACCGCGTCGCTTGACTTCTGGCGTCCGAAGAACAGGCAGAGGTCCGAGACGGAGGCCAGCATGCTCCGCTTAACATTGCTGTTCGAGTCCACGAGCAGCATTGTGGCCTGCTCCTCGATCACGTTCTGAATCTCTGCCAACATGCTATCGTAGTCAGAGTCTGGAAGCTTAGGAAGGTCCTTCCTCGACTCTGGCTGCGAAGCATAGCTAATCTCCAGCATGCGCACTGCAGCATCTGCCAGACGGACGAGCGCCCGGGCGTACGTGGCCCTCACGAACACGTCTGGATCGTTCGCAAGTCTTCGAGTTTGAGGTAGCAAGTACTCTGGAAGGAAGGTTGCGTTATGCACTGTAATGGAGTTGACTGACTCCACCTTGATCGTCAGCTACGCAAAGCATTGGTGTGACATGAGCTCACAATTGTTACCAGAGTACGACACGCCTCCGCCCGGACGATCGGGACGTCGTCCGACAGCAACTCTACCACGAAGGGAACGACGCGGTCCACCTTGTGCTCATCCACAAGAAATGGGCAGAGTTTCAGGAAGAGTTGCAGACCGTGTAGCCTCGAGCTGGGCGAGAGACAGTTCCGGATACTTGAAGTGACAACGTTGAGCAGGAGCAGAGCAGGACCGTCTGATATCAGTTTTGGCGTTAAGCGAAATAACTCACGTTCATTCGTGCCTTGCCCTTCCAGATGAACACTCAACGAGTCCCATTGCTCCAGCATTTGATCGACCTTCGTTCCTGGCACTCCACATACTCGCCTCAGGAAGTCAGGTTCAGGACTGTCTGGCAATTCCGAGAGATCAGTGATGTAGTCTTTGAGGAAGGTGTAGAAGTACTCGGGGAACACGGTGCCCCGGAAGGTGTTGAGGATGCGGTCAAACGTCGGTCGATCGACTGGGTCTCGTGAGAGCATCTGAGCGATCATCTCCTGTCATGTTAGCTCTGGTGACAAGCTCCAGCTCACCTTTACGTTCTTGTCCTCCAAATTGTCCAGAATGCCATCGAGTCCGAGTTGTCCGTCTTTGTACGCGAACAGCTCACTCAAGTTGAAAACCGTTCGGCCATCCGTCCATGTCTCCGCCAGTACACAGCCCGCGGAGAAGACATCCATCTCTTCGGTAACCTTTCCCGTTCGCTTCTCCCACGGTGCGCTGCCATCGCTCGCTGCTTCTCCAGAAGCCTCGGCTTTCTCCCGTGCGATCTTTGAGTCGGCCCCGTAGAACCGCTCGGGAGCAATGTAACATGTCCTTCGCGCAGACGTGTCGAAGAAGAACGAGAAGTCTGCCGGGTCGTCGATGGGAAGATATGTGGGTTTGAAGGAGGACGAGAAGTCTGTCACCAGAACGGTGAGGTCTGACGTGATGAGGACGTTGTCAGACTTGATGTCGCCATGCGAGACCTTGTTCATCCGCGCATCTCGCAAGGATGTGAGGAGCTGGAATGCAATCCACTTCTTCTCGATGTCGGTGAGATACGGCTGCGTGCTGATGTGAATTAACGCGGAACGAAGGTGGTAGACTTACCTAAGGCGATCGTACAGACTGGATCCGACCCACTGCCTGATGAGATAGCCAGCCTTCTCAGTCTCGATGAATGTAGAGTAAGGATGCACGTTGCTCACACTCGCGAGCGCATCGCGCTCACCTGCCAACGTTAGCTTCTCCCTCGACGCTGACTCACTCTTTAGCCGCCGTTGAATCACTCTGAGACTCATCGAGCTGTCGGGCTTGATGAAGATCTTGAGCACGAGAGGACCGTACTTGTGTCGAGCTACGATGCTCTTCATGAATCGAGATGACGACAAACTGCCGGGTAAGCTTTTGTCCTGGACGGCGATGCTCACCTCTTCTCATAGGATATGTCTGTGCCGAGTTCGGAGACATACGAGTCCAGAGCCGTCGAGCTTCCATCAGCAATGCTACGTCTTCACACTCACGCTCGCGCCATAGAACTGATGTTTCCCATAGTGTGTCGCACACACCCATGCTACTGGGAACAGCCTGGGACAGATCAAGGTGTATCGATGGTGGCAAAGAGGTTGAGTTGATTCGAAGGACATGACGGTGAGTCCGAGCAACTATGTGTGACGCTTGCCGATGCGGGACCCCGCAAATACCCGTCACTCATCCCATCGCCGCGTCGCCGCTCTGCCTTCCATGTTGCCTCGAAGCGGTTCTGAAAGATACATTGAGATGCATAAGGTAACAGAAGCACTATCTAGAACGGAGGGACGTTGCCCCAAGCATGCTCTTTCAGCCATTCCGAGCCCTTCTCATCGTATTCGGCTCGAGTAACGAAGGCCGAGCGACCCTCCGGTGACCGGGCCCACTCAGCCATTCCGCGCCAAGCTTCCAATCGGGGATCGTCTCCACCTACCGCACCGTAAATCTTCAGCGGTTTGCGGTATGGGAGCATCGGAGTCAACGTGTTGCGAGTCCGCTGCAGCAAACCTGGAAGCTTCGTCGAACCGCCGGAGAGGACAATGCACTGTGGGGTTAGCGATCTTAAACGGACGGAGCTCTAAGACATACCTGCATGAGACGCTCGCGAATGTCAGGCTCGAATCCATTGAGGATCCATCCCGACATCTCGCCGATACCAGCAGAGTCCATGCCAAACATGGAAGGCTGGAACCAGGTCTCAGGGACGCGGATGCGCTCCACGTTCAGATGGACCTGGTAGCTCTGTTCTACGCTCTCCTCGTCGTAACGACCGTCCGTGCCGCCGCGAACGAAGTTGTTGAGGAGGGCGTTCTTGCGGCGCACTCGACCCTCCATAGTGTCGTCCTCCGTAAAATCAGGGTCGAACTCGAGAAGGCGAGCTTCAATGCTCTCCAGCGCAGCAGCGTCGTCCTCCTCGGCATCAGAGTCTTCTTCGTCGGCCTGAGGTCAGTCCCTGAACGTCTCAATTACCTCACGATCTCGCGGTAGGCATTCCAATCGCTGTCGTCTCGTCCAAAACCATCATCCTTCTCTAAAGGTCAGTCCAATCATCCTGGTGCAACTTGCCTTCGTCTCCCTTTTTCCGCTTTCGTCCACCGTTGTTGTCTGCAGCCAGAGCAGCGATCGACTTCATGCGATTCTGGGCGGCGGCGGATTTGCGGTCACCAAGCTGCGCCTGTCGCTTCTTCCGGTCTTTCATGCGCTCGATCACCTCGTCTTGCTCTTTCCGCAGCTTGGCTGACCATCGCTCGAGGTTGTTTGTCCTCTCCTCAATCTCCAATCGCTCGAGCTCAGCCTGCACACGTTAGCAACCACGCGCAACAGCTTAACTCACTAGACGCTCCTTCTCCTTCTGCTTCTCGTTACGGGCCTTAACACGAGCCTCCCAGCCAGCCTTCATGAGACGCTGCTTGCGCTTCTCCTTCAGCTCCTCCTCGTTCAGCTCCTCGTCTGGCCGGTCCACGAGAGGGAAGGTCGGCTCCTCTTCCGGCTCCGGCTCTTCTCCGAGATCCTTGCGTTGCTTCCGCTTGATCTCAGCCTCAGTCTTCTTGATGTATGCCTCGACTTCGGCTTCTGTCTCGAAAGGTGTAGAATCGTAGATGCGCTGGGCGAACTCCGCCTTCTTCATCGAGCCACGCTCGGCGAGGAGCGCCTTGAAGTCCTCCACTTCGGCGATCTTGGCAGCCAACTTCTCCGCGCGTTGCTTGGCCTGCATCTCTTGGAGTCTTCGGCCTTGTTCCTTCCTGCGGGCCAAAGCAGCCGCGATTTCGGCCTCCGACTTCTCCACGACCTCGGGCTGAGTGAAGGGGAACTGGACAATCTTAGTCATCTCGGCCATCTTGACCGGGTTCTCGAGTGATCGGAGTTCCGAGTCGTAGTCCGATGAGAAGTAGCACGTCTCGTGATACATGTACTGTGGTCAGTCATCTCGAAAAGAGCACACCCCACAGTTGCTTGGCCGCCAGTGATTTTCAAGGGGAAGGACGGGTACTTAAGTTGGACCAGCTTCAGCATGAGCTCCGAAGCCTGCGCTCCTCCGAAGGGTATCCTGTTGTCAGTCACGCAGACCGACGTTAGACATACCGCTTGGCACGCGATATGATGCCTCTCCCATCAACAACGGGGATGACGGTGCTCGCGTTGTGTCCCATATTGATCGACAGTCCATCCTTCTGGTGGTGACGCGAGAATGCGAACAGGGAATCGATGCCGTAGGAGACTTCCGGTGCGCCATAGAGCTCGAAGAGAAGCTCAGACGTCACTGAATGTCAGCGTGAACCGAGTTTTAAGCTCGACTTACTTGCTCTCGTGAATAGCGGGTTCGTCAGACGCTCCGTCATAACAATCGGTTGCTCTATCCGATCGGAGTCAATACCAAGGGTGAGGAACGTATAATCGAGGGCACATTCCTGCCAGGTCAGTAACATCTATGACCGTTTGGCCCACCAGAAGGTCACCATGGATCAGGAGGTCACCGTCAAACATGTTCCTCGTGTTCGAACGCGAGTTGGCGTCCGCGTCGACGTAGTTGCCGAACAGGAGCATGTTTTTGCCGATCTTTCTCTCGCGGTACCTAGCGATCACGTTAGGGTTGTCGATGTAGGGGGTCGACATCGTGGAGAAGCCAGCGCGCCATGAATGAGATCCTGCCCCGTCAGCGTTTCTCACTTACGGTCACTAACCATTGTCAATACAAATGACCGGATCCTGGCCATCAAGGGAGTGATAGTCAAATGGAGGTTGGGGTTCGGGGTTGAAGGTCCCCTCGGGGAAGTGGATGACCTTGCTGCCTGAGGTGGCAGGGTCCTGGTCGTCGCTCATGGTTGGGGATGTGGTGGAACGGAAGAGGATTGGATTGGAATCATCGTTGGTGACTTTGGTTTGAAGGATCCGATGCCGTGCCTGAATCGACAATCATCCACGAACCTCCACTCTCGCATCGACCCTCCTCAACTACTCTCTTGCGGGCAGTGATCGCGAGAAACCCTCCTTCTATGCTTAGCCGCTTGGGTCCGTCAGCGCGACACTGTATTATCGGGCCCTTGGCTTTTCCTCGAGCGACTCCGGTAATCTCTGGCCGACTTCTGCGACCGAAATACGCGTCATCGGGCCGCCGCCCGAAGAAGGAAGTGCTGGCGTTCGACGACTTGCCGACGTCTGCAACACCAGCACAAGATGACCGGGCAGTCGGACCGGTGGAGTCTTTTCTGGAATCATCAAAACCGAAACGCAAGCGAAAACTCAAGGCTGGTACGTCGAAACGGCTGTCACGCAGCTGATCCAGCAGAGACGCCAGAGCCCAGCGGCGATGCAGGTTGCACTGAATACGTCGACATCTCGCCCGAAGAGCAAGCCGAGTATGAAGCAGCACTGAAGGCTGGAGATATTCCTGAAACACCGCTGTCCAAGCTTGTCTGGCTCAACTGGAAGCGCTTCCCGGATTGCATTCTGCTCACACAAGTCGGCAACTTCTATGAGGTAGGCTCGTCTGCCTCTTCGCTGTCTCGCTCACCACAGTCCTACTTCCAGCCGGCGATCGAAGTCTCTTCCCTTCTCGGCATCAAGTTGACCAGCAAGACTTACAAGACTGGCCAGTTCCCGTTCACCGGCTTTCCCATCCACCAGATCGACAAGTATTTGAAGCTCCTCGTTCAAGATCTTGGTTACACCGTCGCCCTCGTTGAGGAAGCGAAAGATCCTCTGCAGCTCCGGGATCCGCGAGACGTAGTCAAGAGGAAGGTGACAAGAGTCGTGACTCCTGGCACGCTTGTCAGCGAGTCATGGGTCTCCGGACAGGAGAGCCGGTATCTGCTGGCGTTGGCAGTCGGTGCTCACGCGAAGCCAGGCGTCGGAGGACTGCCGCTGTACATGGCGTACGCAGACGTCTCGACGGGCGAGTTCTTCACAAAGGATACGACTGTCGACGATATCGAGGACGAGTTGACCCGCGTATCGCCTAAAGAGATTGTTCTCGACTCGACATACCGGGATGCGTGGCTGCAGGGAATGGAAGCAGTGGACGAAGCAGTTGACCTCGATCCGGACGTGGGAGAGTTCCTTGGCCTCTTGCGCGTCCTGGGCGTTCATGTATCATTTGCAAGCGCCGGCGAGGACGACACAAGCTTGCAGCGGAGGGGAGTGCCGAAGCCTGCCAGTGCGCTAGCATTGGAACGGAGAGCCATCACCCTTCTCCGCGGTCACCTGGAGTATGCTCTGCGAGACTCGGTGCCCGCGATGCCGACACAGCCCGAAGAGTTCAATCGCGAGACGGAGCAGCTTCAGATGCACATCGACGCCCCGACCCTTCAAGCACTCGAGATCCGACATGCTCTTCGACCAGGTGGCCTGATGCCGATCAACAACATACCATCCCACCTCCGATCACCGCTCAGTGTCAAGGGCACCCTCCTGAGCGTCATCTCCCGCACAGTGACGGATTCCGGCCAGCGTCTTCTGCGCCGTACGCTTTCAGCTCCATCGACTTCGCTGCCACACATCAATGCCCGCTTAGCCTTGGTGGCGACGCTCGTCGACAACGAGGACCTCCGCCTCCGCTTGCGTGAGCAGTTGAGGGAGCTCTCGGATGTGATGCGTACTGTCCAAAAGTTCCGCTCGTACCAAGGCGACGGCAGCGACGTATGGGATGTTGCTCGCTGGATCCGGCATGTGGAGCAGATCCTAGCTCGCATCCAGGAGACGGTGCGCGAGAAGAGGCGAAGGGCTGTGCCCGAAGGCGGGCAGGCGGAAGGCCGCGAGCGTCTTCGTCAGTTCGTTGAGGCATTCAAACCGCTCACCGAGCTCGCGGACACAATCGAGAGTGCGATCGACGAGACGGCGCTGAATGTGCTGCAGATTGTGGACGAGTCAGACCCCGAGCCCAGTCCTCGGGGGACGAAGGGTGAAGAGGAAGACCGGAAGCGGGCAGAGCGCGAGCGCGCGCTGTGGTGGATCCGTCCCAGGTGAGCTTAGTGGCTGCAACCGTTAGCTGACAGCAGCTTCTCGACAGAACTGTCAGATCTACATAAACAGATCGAACGCCTGAAAACGCAGAGAGATAAGCTCGAGGCTCGCCTGCGTGAGGACATGGCGGCGCCAACGTTGAGCCTCGGCCAGAACGTGCGCGGCGCCTTTGTCGTCAATGTCAAGCGCAAGACGGAGATTGGCAAGCTCGACCGGTCTCCCGACTTTTACGTCATGAGCGAGACGCGCGCGTCCAAGACATTCGCCAACAACGTACGTACCCCCCTTGGGAGCTAAAAGATCTTCGTGCAGTAAGCTGACGAACAGGAATGGTCCCTGCTAGGCGCGAAGCTGGCTCGCGGGCATCAGGAGCTTGAAGTGGCACACTCGCGAGCACTGAACCGGCTGCGCGCAATCGTGATCGAGCACTCGAGGGTAGTGCAGCACAACGCAGAACTCGTAGATGAGCTGGACGTCTCAGCCGGGTTCGCGCAAGCAGCAGTCGAATTGAACTACGTCCGTCCTGTGCTTGACGAGGGGTGGGCGAATCGTTTGTTTTGGAGCTAACCGCAGAACCGAGCTGCACGTCGAAGCAGGGCGGCATCCCTCGGTTGAATCTGGCCTGCTCGCCGCCTCGCGCGCCTTCACGCCAAACTCGACGCACATGACGCCCTTAGCGTACCTGCACGTCGTAACCGGGCCAAACCAAGGGGGCAAGTCGACGCTCCTGCGGCAGACGGCCGTGCTCGCGATTCTGGCGCAGAGCGGCTCCTTTGTGCCCGCCGACAGCGCCCGGATCGGGATAGTCGACAAGGTCTTCTCGCGGATTGGCGCGCGCGACGATCTTTACAGGGACAGGAGCACCTTCATGCTCGAGATGGTCGAGACGGCGACCATCCTCAAGAGCGCGACGCCGCGCTCCCTCGTCATCATGGATGAGTGAGCACATTACTTCGCGAGGATAACCAGAGGACGGGACAAAGCTGACGACAGAATCGGCCGCGGCACAACACTCAACGCGGGCATCAGTATCGCCTACGCAACCCTCGACTACATCCTGCGGCACATTGGGTGTCGCACCCTATTCGCGACACACTACCACGAGCTGGCACACATGCTCGGTGCGCCGCGCTCACCTACTGAGTCTGGGGACGTTCGGCCCGGCGTCGCGTTCTTCTGCACCGACGTCGATGTCGATGCGGCCAGTGGCGCGTTCGCGTACTCGTACGCGCTTAAGCCAGGGATCAACTATGACTCGCACGCCATTGTGAGCGCTCAGAATTGGGTAATAAGCTGACGAAGCAGAAAGCTGCACAGCTCGCTGGCATGCCGAGCGACTTCTTGGAGATTGCGAGCGATACGCTGAAGCGCCTCGACGCTACCAAGCCCGAATCATCTTGAGATCTCACTTGTACGCAATGCACATGATACATGTAGGGTTGTCTGATACAACATAGTCGTTATGCTACAGAGGTGAATCAGAGGCACTTGGCCCAGTTGACGTGCTCGGTGCTCCACGCCTGTGCCTCGTGGAACGCATCGAGCTGACAAAGACCGTACTCGGTCAACGAGAAGGAGCGGCACGCGATGTGGTCGACGCGCATCGGGCGGTCACTGCCATCAGTTGCATGCTCGGGGCTCGACTTACTTGACGAGTACGCGGACAAACATATTGCGGCTCTTCCACTTGTCATTCGTCTCGGCGTCGTGGCGGGAGCGGCCGCAGCGTACGCGCTCGAAAGCCCAGCGCGCGCCGAACGGGACCAGCTTGGAGAGCACAAACTGCCTGTGCTTTGGAATATGCGTCGTGGGCAGCTTTTGGTCCATGGTCAGGACCCCCATCGCCGTCAGGATCTCGACCATCTCGTTGTCATGCGAGAAGTCCTGCGTGTCATTTCCAGAAATCCTAAGTAAACTCACGACAAAGAGCCGTTGGCCACCCCGGGGGAAGGTCTCGGCGTTGTCATTCAGCGTGTGGTTGGTGGTGGTGGAATCTGTGGGTGCGCGATCGAACAGACGAGCGAGCAGTTCGTTCACGTATCCCGCGCCCATGGTCTTGCCGTACAGCTGATATAAGCTTTAAGCTGTAAGAACCTAGCTTACACTTCCTTCACCGACGCTGTACCACCTCTCGGCATCGGCGAGGTGTCCGACCGCCTCCCAATCAGCACGGCATAGCATGTTGCACCAGCTGCTCCATCCACTCCAACGATGGGCCGCGGCGCTGTCGTAGCCGCACATGTGCCCGAGGTGTACAACATCCAGAGGCGTGAAAGGAGGCTGGGGTTGAAGAATCCCGTTCAGACGCCTGGCGGCGGACTTCAGGATCGGTAGCAGGGCGTCCCTCTCATCGATTCCGAGGGGTGGGTCCGCCGACATGAAGCCCCGACAGTTGTGCACTGAGAGCGTGTTGTTGCTGTGCTGCATCGTCAGCTTGAGCTCCTGGCGGAGTTGGCTCACCGGTCCTTCCTCGATAACGACATCGGGGTTACGGGTTTTGTTCGAGCCAAACTTGACTCCATGGTAACCTTGGAGCCAATACTGTCCAGTCTCCAGTACACGGCCACTATCCGTGCTGCGAGTGAACAGCTCGAGGGGGTATCGCTTCGCAATCTTGGAGCCAGACTCCCAAGCACTGCTGTAAGTTCACCACTAATCGTGTAACCTACTCCCAGCGACCTTGGTCAGTCAGTTCGCCCATATGCCATCCCTCAAGGTCGAGGTTGGCACCGAGGAGGAAGCCGAACTCGCGATGATCGGGATACTTGACTCGACGTTCAGCAATCTTGGCGAGAGTCTTCTTCAGACGTTTGGCGGCGGCTTCTGTGGGATACCTCGCGGTATGACGGTGCAACTGTGATGTCAGCGATGTAACGCAACTCGACCTGTAGTGATACCCACGATCGATACCTGATCGACCTTGCATGTCGCTGGAAGTCCATGATAGCGTTGTTCTCGAAAGGGGGCGTAGGTCCCAGTGTTTCTGGCGATGACTTCACTGAAGCTCTCGCGGCACAGGTGAGGAATCCCACACGGCACTTTGGAAAGAGACCAGGCGGCAATCGTGACCGTGAACAGGATGACAGCAATGAGGGCAGGCAAGTAGTGAATGGGCGGCGCCTTCCTACGGCGCGACCCCCGGCTGCTCACGGAGAAGTCGGAGGTGCGCCGATAGAGAAGGGGAGACCGGGGTGTGTATGGAGAAAAGTTGGGCGGCAAAGATGCCTTGGAAGAGTTGCGGCTGAGATGCTTGTAAGGGAGAGAGAGCGTGTTGTATTCCGTACTGCGGTAGGTGGTGACGAAGGGTGCTTTGGGAGAGTTATACCCCTGCTCAACATCCATCCCGGGCATAATGGATGGCTCGAGAGGCTTTCAAATAAGGGGAAGGCGGTGCTGGTGATGAGGGAGGAAGGCAAGTCGATAGGGGAGCGACAAGAGAGACCGGGTGACTAGGCCAATGCTATTTTAGCGCGCACGTTGGTTCATGAACATGTTGTGGGGACTCCGCAGTCAGGGACGCCTATCTGCTATCAAGATAACCTGACGGGATGTGGGTGGCCACGAGTGTAGGGGTAGGGGAAAAGGCAGACCATCTTCAGACATGCATTATCTTTTGCGCTGTTCTACACAGTGTGTGCTTCTAGTCATATTAATCATAGTCCTCGATCACGGAACCTAGTCCCAGCTTTTCCGCCTGGTCGAGGACAACCTGCGCGACAGCCACATCCTGCACTCCCAAACCCACGCTCTTGAACATGGTGACGTCCCCGGACTGCTTGATCGTTTCCGCCTTAAACTTGTCTTTGACCACCTTTCCGATCTCGACCATCTGGTCCTCGGTCAAGTTTTGCAGCTCTCCGGCCTCCGCCTCGCATGCCTCCTTCGAGTCCACAAGGACAGTGCCCGCCCGCTTGACAAGATCGTCCTCGACCTCGCGCATGTGTTTCTTGTAGGAGCCGATCATGCACATGTGAGCACCCGACTTCACGTCCTTCGATGCAAACAGCGCCTGCGTCGACGAGGTCATAGTGCAGATGATGTCGGCGTCCTTGATGGTGTCGGAGAGGTTGAAGTCGTTCTCCGAGTTGATGCCGAGGCACACCTTTACCTTTGGGAAGGCCTTGACGAGGCCATCGACGAGGTGAGCCGCCCGCTCAGTCGGTCTTCGGTTGACCACAGTGCACTTGGTTATGCTCGGGTAAAGATTGAGGAACATGCGAGCATGAGCTTCGGCTTGCGCCCCTGATCCGAAGAGGACGATGTTGGCAGGTTTGCCGTTCCCAAGGAGCTGGTAGGAGAGGACCGATCCTGGGTGTCAGGTTGAGGTGCAAGCGAGTCTGAACATACCAGCGGCATTCCTCTGTGCAGTAAGGCGACGAGCATTGACAACTGCGCGCACCCGTCCGCTGACCTCATCCATGATGAGCGTGGTGCCGGGTAGGCCGTCTCCGCCGGTCGTGGGAACAGACACAATTTTGATAGCCGTCTTTCGGTCTACTCTTCCAGGCATGAAGAGCATCGTCTGGTCCGGGGAAGTCAAAACATGACGAAGAGGAAGTTGCAGGGAAGGAACGCCAGGAGCTGGGTTGTTAGCACCGGCCCACGCTATCACCTCACCGTCTCCGGTCTTCGGGCCAGAGTACGCCGCAAAAACCGCTGCCTGCGAGTCTACAGCTGCCTGCAAATCCAGAGCATCGAGTACTTTGTCGACGTCCTTGCGAGTGAGGATCTTGAGGGCCATGGTGGATGGTTGCAACAACGTTACATTGGACATGACGGTGTGGCTATCATGACGCGGTGGGCAGGGGTGAGCGCTTAGCGGTGATCGGCGGCAAGGCCGGCACGCGGCACGCTGAATCTGAGATCTGTTCCCGGTGCCTGGAGAGATGCACGTGAAGCGGGGAAGGCAGTGAACTCCACTGGGCGCGACTAGACTGAATGCTCGCGCGGCGCGCAGCCGGATCAGCCGGAAGCTTGTTACGCGTTTGGAGCAAGCTAGCGATTGACGATTGTACTCGAACCGGCATGTCAGGCGTGCTGGCGCGGGGGGGCTGGAAGGAGACAGTAACGCTTCACGCTTGTGGAGCCAAATTCACTCTGGCTGGGTTTAGGACTTGGCCTCCTCGCCTGCGGGCATATGGGCATGCCTGCATGCGGGCAGGTTTGCACCAGGGCGATGCGGGGTGGCAGCTTCGCGGTGGCTAGGGGCGTAGGGGCGTGACACTTAGACTGCTCAACTCATGCAACCGTTTTCCACAGACGGCTCAGGAACGTGTAACGTCTTCGGAGGACCATCGCGCGGAATGGGCAAACCCAGGCTCGACTCCCAGGGGTCGCTGTTGCGGTGATGGCAGTGGAGGGCGTCCATCCAGTCGCCACCGCTGTCGACGGGCGACAGTCGGCGCTCTCGTCAACGAATGTGAACTTGCACCGGACATGACGGATTGAGGATGGGAACAGTCACCATAGCTAGTGGCTTGGGTGCGAGACGGCGTGCACGGCATAGGCGTCGGGGGAGCATGCATTGCCGTTCCCCTTGCTATCACCGTCAACGCGACTCTGGGACAGCCAGGTGTTTAAATTGAACGTTAATATCCGCTAGCCAATCGCCTAGCAATTCAGTCCCACCAGCCAAGCTGCCTCTTAAAGGCCGTCGCGGCCTGTCTCCACTGCGGCGTGTTCGCGGACTGCTCCAGTTCCCTGCCGTGATGCAATTCACCCTCCAGCCAAGGGCTGCGGCGTTGTGCAAAGTGGTGAGCATGAGATGAAGACGGAGGAACGGGGCTTGCTTTCATGATATCAGCCATAGACGGAGGTCCGGCGATTCACGATTTGGCCAGTAGTCACTTCCAGGTGAGCGCGTCGCCAGCGCAGAGGAACAAGAGGGAGGATGACGAGATCGTTCTCCTTGGGGGCACACCCTGACAACTGGGAGGTCAAGGTGCGCATGCAGCAACTGTGACCGCCAACCTCCATGAGATAATTTTGATTCAACGGGGCTCATTCGACTGCTGAGCGCCGATGAGAGAGAACATGGGTGGATATTCTGGAAGGCGACATTGCGCACAGGTTCCTGTGTACGAGACTCGACAACAAAGTTGGTACGTTGCAGTGCCTGCATGTACGCACGACATCCAATAGATGTATGGACATGACGGAAAGAGGAATCGAAAAAGGGATGGTTCCAAGCCACACACACTGGAAGGCCCTGAGTCGATGTACCTACCCTGAGACTTGACTCCGCACGGTGACCGAATACAAGGCGATTACAAACGTTGCGCGACGACCAATTGCGAAGAATGGTGGGCTTATCCTCGTGGTGAGCGCGCAGCCCTAGCCGTTACCGTTAATAGAGGTGATGTGCACGCCTCGTCCTTGGGTCTGGTGCGCTGCTGCCATATCAGTCCCAGTCCCCGACAGCGAGCTACGAGCCTCCCACCACCACTGCTCATTCCTCGTCCGTCTTCCTCCAGACGGCATCCAGTCCAGTCATCCACCGTCTCCAGTTCCTTTCGCAACCTCCATCGTTCTTCTCTTCCTTCGACAACAGATACCCTCTCCTCTTCGACTAAGCACACCCAAAAGCTTCAGGCATTGTACTCTTAAAACGCCTCACTCATAATCATCAATTTCAAGGACGAAGCGAGGACCCTCCATTAGCTCGCACCGTACACCGTCATCCTAGCCCGCCTTCGCCCCGCCAACCAGACGCCCGCCCGATCTGTCATCTGACACCTGTGCCGTCGGCCGTCACCTAGTTGTCTCGCTCGAGCACGCACACACGGCGGCACACACGCACCGACACGCCTTCTGCACGGAGACGCCAGCACGGCGAGCAAGTCTTGTGCAGACATCGTACTCATAGCATAGAAAACGAAAGCGAGACGACGGTAGCCCAACTGGCCTCGATTGCAGTAGGGTCCACCATCATAGCTCGGTCCGCAATCGTATCGTCCGTTTCCCAGACGACCAGCTACTTACGGCCATTGCATTTCCCACTCTTCCTTTCCACACATCACCCGTCTACCACATCGAATCTTCGCCCGGCCGACTGCCTGCTTATCGCACGCCACTCCATCGAAGTTGTCGTGTGCAACCGGTTGTGCACATATCGGTTCCCAGGAAGTACCGAGGGCATTCGACTGGTTAGGTTCTTCGTCTCCAAGAACCTGACGCCTGGCGCCGCCTCCGATTCCCTACGCTACATTGTGGTCGTAAACATCACAACCGCCCAGCGAAGGACACCCAGGGCCTATCTGACCGATCCATAAGCAGTTGCGCTCTTTGGACAAGTCAAGGGTAGAGCCCGTGCCCACCACAATAGGATGTGAGTACCCCCTTAATCTCCCTCCCACCCATTGTTCGTTCCCCTCCCGCTTTCCGACGTCGTCTCCAAACATTTGCATGTGTGGTACACAGAACTGCAAGGTTCCACTACACACAAATCGAACTACTGCTCGATATAGTCGTTGCTGTGCAGGGATCGGGCGACCTCTCGGGGCAGGGAACGACACTGCGAACCTCCACCTCACCAGCCATCGACCCCTACCCTCGCACTGGGCAAAGGGAAGTGCCGCGTGGTTCCACAAGCCCGTTGTTGATCTGAAGAGCAAACAAGAGCTGTTGTCTGACAGTTCGCAGTGGTATCGCTTGATCGACGCAAAAACAATGAACGGTGGTGTCCTTTGCGAGACCAACGCTCAGCTCCCATCAGCGCCAGTGCTTAAACAGGAGCTCATCACGGAGCACTACGCCATCACTGCCAAGCGGCCAGCCAAGGAGAAGGAGAAAGAAAAGTGCGTGCATAATCACCAATGTTTGTGCAACTTTTATGACTGACAATGGAAGGATGAACCGACCGCCGAAGATCAACACGACTCTCGCCGTTGACAGCCCTCCGCAATTCATTCACACTCCGGTCGGCATTCCACCTCATCAGCAGTACTCACCATATGCGAACGGCTCCCCTCAACCCTACTTCCCACCACCCCAGCACTCCCCCCAGTACTACCAATACCCTCCGCAACAGCACGGGACCCCAATTGCCGGCCCTTCAAGGATCGTTCATCAGCAGCACCTCTACCCGCCTTTCGACCCGAACGCTCAGTTCGGCGCACCCCCGCCGCCCGCTTGGGAGACCCAGTCGGTTGCGTCCGTTGCCTCTGGCACGTCTGGACATAAGCGGAAGCGCTCTGGATCGGCCAAGGACGAGCTGACTGGATCCCGGCGGAACTCTGTACAGCCGCACCAGGCTGTAGGTGTGCCCCCCAACGGAGTTGCTGTTCAGTTACCGACACCGCCATCGACTTCAGGCTTGGCTGGGACGCCTTCCCAAATTGCCGGCTCCCTTCCCGAAGACGCTCCGCCCGTGCACGGAGTGTATGTGACGACGACCAAGGAGGAAGGACGCAAGCTTGGCTTGCTGCAGAACTCTACGGGCAACGAGTCCGTAGAAGACCTGCCGACTCGCGGACCCCCGCGAACAACGACCGCAACAGTGCTGTCCGTGAACCCTTCGGGCGTCGCGACCCTGGGAAGCGGGACCGTGCTGGAATCTGACCTGGCTCTCCTGGACGACAAGCCCTCCGATGACCCCAAGACGCCGACAATGGCTAGCGGAGCCCTTCCCGAGGTCGACGACACCCCCAAGACGAAGGGGGACAAGACCAAGAAGCGCCTGGACGCTTTCAGCACGACCTCTCGACCGACCGAACCGATGTTCTCCATTCGCGTTGACATGGGCCAAGGTCCGACTCGACTCGCTCTGCGAAAAGACATCGCCCTGGCATTCATCGGATACGACAAGCGTGACGGTGTGGTGGAGGAGACTCGTGGGGAAGACCAGGATAGCTGGGTTTTGTCAGCTGTTGGTGGACCGCGAGCGCCGATACGACCCCAGTGGCCGGACGATGAAGCGCCGTGGAAGCTCGGGGCCGGACGAAGGGCCAAGCAAGCGCGCGAAGAGAAAGAGCGGACCGCACTGTTACGCCGATACCTTGAGACCTCGAGCGACGACTCTGACGATGACGGTGCCGCCCGATTCCCGATGCGTCGACCGGCGAAGCGCGGCCGACCTCCTGCGCCGCCAGGAACAGCGAACAATCACTGGGACGGTGATGCGACGGACGCCCGCGCAGCTCTCCGAAGCGCCATGGGACGGATCCCTCAGCAGAAGATGGCCGCCCCCCAGCGCCTGCCGGCTGTCATTCCCGCGGGTGTGATCGCTTGCCCGTGCAAGCAAACTGGGCCGGCTGCCGGCTCGATGCTCGCCTGCACTTCGTGCAAGTCGTGGTTCCACATGGGTTGTATCGGATTAGAGGACATGTCGCTTGCGTCGTCGTGGGTCTGTGAGCCCTGTGTCCGTCAGGCTGGACGGACGTTCGTTACCCCGTCGCACCTGCAGACGCCTGCCTACTTCGGGTCGCACGAGCGTGCGTTCCGTGGCGACCAGGCTCTGGCGCTTGCGCCTTCCCCGATGTTCGCGGGCGAGGCAGTGCGGGCTGCTGGGAGCAGCGGTACGCTGGAGACGCGCACGCCGAGTTCCCCGACCAGGTCAGCACAGCGTGCCCGCGTGCTCTCGTACGGCAACGACCTGTGGGGCGTCACTGAAGAGGCGCCCTCCACGCCGGTCGCCGCCCCTCGCGCTCCCGGCTTCTACTCCACCCCACGCCCCGAGGACCTGTTCGACGTCAACTCGACACCGTCGCGCCACCTCAACACCGACCCGCGCATGGCCGGCGAGTTCAACAGCACGCTGTTCTCGATGACGCCTTTGGTCGGCCGGTCGCGTAACGCGTCGAACCCGTTGATCGGTGGGGACACGCCCGCAGCCATGATCTCCCGGGTCGGTCGGAACATTGCAGGCGTGACGCCGTTATCGGAAGGCATCACAAGCCGGCACGAGTTTCTGCAAGGCTTAGCCGGAGGCGAGAAGCGCGCGGCATTCACCGAGGGCCCGGTGTCTCCTTCCCGGCGTGTCGTTCCTCTGGGTAATCCCGAGTCGCCTTCGCCATACGGCAGCATCGGCCTCGGACCCCGGGGCAACCGCTTCTCGCATATGCGAACGAGCTCGAAGGCGCGCGCAGCGGGACTCGGGCTCGGTATCCCGCACGACGAGGACGAGGATGAGGCGTTCGCAACCGGCTCAGCCGTGCGCATCGACGGCGAGGATGATTGAAGAGAGAGGAGAGGTTGTATACTATACCTGGGCTAAAGGTGCGAGCGGCCGCGAGTCGCTGTGTATTGTGTAAGCCGATGTCGGGCGACAATGTTCTAGTTGCTCTTGATTATATATACCCTAAGGTCGTCCTTGTGATGGCCGCAGAAGAGGTCGAGAACGTTCCCTCTTCAGTATTTTGTATGACCATTACGTACATGGTGGTAGTGGTATGAACTTCGATAATCATATGCTGGATTGGTTTGGCGAGAGAGGAGCAGAGGGGGGCTATTGCCGTGGGAAGTGATGGGTCGCGCTGGTTGTAAAGGATGGCGATATCTGCAATGAGCTTGGATGTGACGAGACGAAGCATAGTCGGAAGGAGGACGAGGCGTCATATAGTGTCGGCAGTCAGGCGTCAGGATTCAGGACAGGTCAAGCAGGCGACGAAATAGAGTATAGGCAAAGGATAAAGGGAGGAGGAGTCAGAAAGCTCGAGAGATGACGAAACGGAAGATGTGCAGTAGAAGACGTGTCTGAATGCAAGAGAGGAGGGAGCGAGAAGGCGACGACGCGTTGTGCCGCAGAGGAAGATGCAAAGGTGCAGTCGTGCAGCGACGCGGTATCGCACTTGTGCACGGCCCAACCAACCCGATGGCACCCAGCAGTTGTGCATACGCCGAACAAGGCAAGAAAGGTAACGACGCGTCTGCATCGCGTGTTGCATGCATTCACGCGTCCTGCGTCGTTTCGCCTGGACGATACAGGATGGCTTTCCGGCCTTGTCCAACAGTAGTGCAAGTAGTCGCGTTGAAAGTCGCGACGCGTCGAGGATTTCCGGATCAGTCAGCCAACCCGCCACCACTGTGTGCAGTCCCAGCAGTTCTGGTCCTGCGATGGCTGATAGACCTGGGCAATGAACCACTCAGCATAGGAGAAGACACGAAAGCACGTTCCGTTCCTGCCTGGCTGTCCCTCAATCCGAGTCTGCGGGCCCTGCTTTCTGGTGCCCAGGTGGTCTCCCAGCTCGCAGCTTGGGCCGAGGTACCGCGCAGGCCAGGCAGGTCACGTAGGTCACTGGACCAAGGCATCCATGGCCGTATACAGACCAATAGGGGGGTTAGGCGCCACAAAGCGGCCCCAGAACGGTATCACTTTGCTGACGTGGGACTCGAACGTCCTACCCAGATCCTTCAGGATCCAGCACTATGGTGACGGTCTATGAATGGGGGAATCGTCGTCGGAGTCGCACTGACAATCCGTGCATTTCCAATATACCCAATATGCGCACGTGGGGCACCCTGCTTGTCGCTCCTGCACTCACCATACGCCCTGGTACGCCCTGGTACGCCCTAGGGTCTCTTGGCTCGGCTGGGACGTTCGACTCGGAAATATCATGCTACGATCACGCCACTGCTCAGCGCCTGCCTGCCAACCCGCCTGGCGTAACACCCCCTCACGGCGCCGTCTCACCGGGCCGGTCGTCAGCGACAAAGACACGATGACATTTGTCGGATTTACTCTTCCAACTGTCATCTCTCCCACAAACTAACACTCGAGCCTTCCTCGTTCTCAACAACACGAAAGGCTGTCTCCGGTTTAACACAGCCCTCTGGAGATCCCCGCCCAACGCATAACCCCATTGTTTTCCCCCATACCCCGATCTTGACTGGCAGACCGGTCAGACCCAAGCGCCATGTCGTCCCCTACACCCACGCCGTCGTCGCCCGGCGAGTCCTCGCTCGCGACGAGCATCTACGACTCCAAGTCTGAGGACGAGAGCTTCGAGGAGCGTGCCCAGAAGTGGCATTTTGCGACTCAGGTCGTTGCGACCGACTCGTCGCAGAACCAGTACGGTGCCTCGAGCACGCCCATCTTCCAGACGGCAACGTTCAAGGGCATGGAGGGCCCGTACGACTACACGCGATCGGGCAACCCGACCCGTGGCGGGCTCGAGTCCCACCTCGCGCGCATCTACAGCGCGACCCAGGCGTTCGCCCTCTCCACGGGCATGACGTGCCTCGACGTTATCCTGCGTCTTGTTAAGCCAGGGGAGACCGTGCTCGCGGGAGACGACCTGTACGGCGGCACGAACCGTCTCCTGACCTACGCCAAGAGCCATGGCCAGGTCGACGTGAGGCACGTTGACACGACCAACGTCGACGCCATCCGCCCCCACCTCACCAAGGACAACAAGATCAAGATGGTCCTCCTCGAGAGCCCGACGAACCCCCTGCTGAAGATTGCCGACATTGCCGCCGTCTCCAAGGCCGTCAAGGAGGTTGCGCCCAACGCCATCATCGTCGTCGACAACACCATGATGTCGCCCTACCTCCAGCGCCCTCTTGAGATTGGCGGCGACATTGTCTACGACTCGGGAACCAAGTACCTCTCTGGCCACCACGATCTTATGGCCGGTATCATTGCTGTCGGACGCCCCGAGCTCGCGCAGGAGGTTGCTTGGCTCATCAACGCGATGGGCACTGGTCTCGCGCCGTTCGACTCGTTCCTGCTCATGCGCGGTGTCAAGACTCTGGCGCTCCGCATGGACAAGCAGCAGGCCAACTGCATCCTGATCGCCAATTACCTCGACGCCCTCGGATTCCTCGTCCACTACCCCAACCTGAAGCACCATCCGAAGCGGGACGTGCACTTCCGCCAGAGCTCGGGCTCGGGCGCGGTCCTCTCCTTCGTTACGGGCGACAAGGAGCTGTCCGAGCGCATCGTCAGCACGACGCGCCTCTGGGGTGTGTCGGTCTCGTTCGGCGCCGTCAACTCGCTTATTTCCATGCCTTGTCTCATGTCCCACGCCTCCATCTCCCCCGCTGTTCGTGCTGAGCGTGGTCTTCCCGAGAACCTCATCCGTCTCTGTGTCGGTATCGAGGATCCCCGCGACCTTCTCGACGACCTCGAGTTCGCCCTTGTCTCTTCCGGCGCCATCGTGCCTGCCAACGGCGTCGACCTCATGAGCTCCGACCAGCTCACCCAGCTCTACAAGAGCGACGCTCCCCAGTGGGCCATCGAGCGCGCCCGCGCCTTCCGCCGTCCCCAGGAGGAGGGCCTCGTCGAGGGTGTCAACCGCTCCCTCAACCTCGGCAACAACACCATCGACGGAGACATCGTCGTCTCTGCCCCCGGCAAGGTTATTCTCTTCGGCGAGCACGCCGTCGTGCACGGAGTGGTGGGTGATCAATCTGCGTAGTTAGGTGTCGTTCTTACCACATTTCCGTTTCCCCGGAAACAAACCCGCTTCTGTATCTATACCCCATAAACCTCGACAACACGCATCAAAATCCAAATCAAATCGCATACCCCTCATCGAAACCCCACTGTAACGATCCCTCCGCAAACAGACCGCTATAGCTACGAGCCTCAACCTCCGCTGTTACGGTGTCCTCTCGCCGCGCAACGACAGCAAGGTCGCCATCCAGGCGCCCGACCTCGAGGCCGACTGCGAGTGGGACATCCGCGAGCTTCCCTGGGACGTTGTCCCTGTTGGAGCCGGCGGCTCCAAGGCCCCGATCGACCTCGACGAGACGCTCCTGAAGCGCATCGAGGACCTCGTCGCCGAGGGCCACCCCTCCAGCACTGGCTTCCGCGGCTCCGTTGCCTGGCTTTACATGTACATGGTCATGGCCGGATCGCAGGACAAGGCGTAAGTCATGATTCATGGTGCGGAACTGACCCCAGTCTCTCTGTCACGCTCACCGTGTCCGCGAACCTCCCCGTCGGTGCTGGTCTCGGCTCCTCTGCCGCTTTCAGCGCTTGCGTCGGCTCGTCCCTCCTCATTGCCCACATGCACGTCTCTGCCACGAGCACCGTCAGCCAGCAAGCGATCGACCTGATCGATGCCTGGGCGTTCCTCTCCGAAAAGGTTCTCCACGGCACGCCTTCGGGCATCGACAACGCCGTATCTGTCCGTGGCGGCGCCGTCGCCTTCACCCGCACGCCCGTCGGCAACAAGCTGCACGATATCCGTGGCTTCGACAGCATTCGTCTCCTGCTGACGAACACTGGCGTGCCGCGGAACACGAAGCAGCTTGTCGCTGGCGTCGCGGCGAAGAAGGCCGCCGAGCCGCACATCGTCAACCCCGTGCTCGAGGAGATCCAGGCGATCAGCAACGAGGCCCAGGCCCTTCTGGACGGCACGACGGTGGTCGAGCGTGCCGAGTTCGTCGGCCGGCTCGAGGAGCTCATGCGCCAGAACCACGTCCACCTCCGCACCCTCGGCGTGTCCCACCCTAGTCTCGAGGCTATCGTCGAGACCACCGCCAAGCACGGCCTCACGACCAAGCTGACCGGTGCTGGTGGCGGTGGTTGCGCCGTCACCCTCGTCCCCGACCAGTACGAGGAGAGCGAGCTCGACAAGGTCCTCGCTGAGCTGGCCAAGCTTGGCGCTGAGCCGCACCTCACCTCCCTTGGCGGACCGGGCGTTGGCGTCCTCTCGGGCCAGGAGAGGCGTAACGCCAGCCACGCGCTCAAGGTTGCGGGCCCGAAGGGTCTGCACGCTTGGTCCGAGGCGCTCGACGGCACCTGGATCCACTCTTAAACCTCTTGACGGTCTTCCCTCATCCTTCCCACCCATCTCTTCCACGTTACAGTGGCCCCTATACCCCTTTGTCATTGTATCACCCCCATCAAATGAGTCCAACCTCAACCCTTATTTTTTGCATTTCCACAACAATCCAAAATGAACGCAAGAGTCCAACCTTTTGTAAACCCCAACCAACCAACCTACCCCCCACAAGAACTATTTAGAGTCCAACCTCCTAGAAAGACCAGCTCAAGAATGGCGGCCAGCGAGTTCCAACATTCGCTTGAAAACGCCCTCGTGTTGTTTAGACAAATTTCTTTGTATATCAGAAAGCAGAAAAGAACGCAGATCATCTCAATGCAGAAGTGAAATCATATGGTGCGGGCAGGACTGGGTATGACGTTGGGCGGTGGCTTGTGTCTCTTCATTGCGGGCACTCGCAGACGACTCTGGTGAGGGTGGACGTGCTGAGGCAGATGCCGTGGCAGTCCGCAGTGAGAAGCACGCTGCTGGTAACCTCCGTGCCAGCTCGATATGTATTTTCCATTAGTTCTGACCCGGCATATTAATACCTGACCTTGCACGTGGCAAGGATGCGACTGCTCGACGAGGACAGCGATACGCGGATCCAGTCGCTGTGTTCGTGGTCGTATGCACCAGGGACCGATGACTCGTGCATGAATACGCCGGACACTCGGCTCAGACTCGCGACCACAACTCCAAGAAGTTCAATGACCCTCGCAACTACGGTAAGAGCAACTATGGTGAGTCTCTCGCGCGGGTTCGCTGCAGATCGACTTGTGCTCCGCAGGTTCGAAGTGGTTTAGTCAAAAACGCCGGACACCTTGGAACACGATAAGAGGGTGGGGGCGAACGTCAACTGCAGTTGCAACCAAAGGTGATCGTCCAGGCGAGCTATACCACCAAGCACAATGGCTTATCTTCTACCTGTCTAGCAGCCTGGGGCCATAGTCAATGCCTTCCCCGCTGATATAACACATTTTGATACATCCGGCATGACAACGTCAAACACGATCTGACCTAATTATCGCTGCCCTGGGGAGGCTGCACCGGGATCAGCTGCCGAGATCGTGCGAAGACTAGCTTCAACCACACGAGCACGCCTCCACAGCACCGCGCTTGGCTGTCACCTGTATCGTCGCAAGAGCACGATCTCTGCAGCCAGCCGTCCGCCACAACTCGAGCGCTCAAGTCACGTGACAGCGGATCAGGTCCGAAGCACATCACAGGCCAGGCGCCTAAGGGCTGTTGTGGGGCCATCGTCGCGAGATTCCTTCTTTCTCTGCAACCGCTCCATGCATTAGAGTCGCTCAAGTTGGAGTGCATTCGTCTTCTCCACCCTCAAAGACCTATCGGGACACCTTTGATGCGGGTGTTGCATGCATGGAGCAAAGTTGATATTACGGGCCGATGGTGCCACAGTGGGCTCATGAAGGAAAAAACCCCGCTTAGACTCGCTCCATTTGCTCCCGCGTGCCCTGTCGGAGTGGTGTCCTTCCCATCTGTATCCTAACGCGCGTGGTTGCTCGTTGTTGCTATTGCCGCGCGACGCATCCACCACCGACAACAACATCCTCCACCCCCGCGTCACTCCGGCATCACGTCCCGCCGAGCAGCATTCCCTCCAACCACCTTGCGCCATGACTGACGCCGGGGCCTCACCCGCTACGGCGCCTGTCGCCGCCCCTTCCCCCGCAGCATCCGCACATGGCCAACCGCCGACACCAGGTGCCGCCGGCCCGCGCCAAATGCAGTCGCCCATGGTGCTTGACGACGACAAGAAGCGCGAGCTCATCGCAAACATGGACCAGGCAAGGGTCAACGCGCTTCGCAAGGTACGTCAACCCGGCCCAATACCGTGGATGCATTGCATTTTCCGCTTACATGCACCAGCGCGCCCAGGAGCTCTCGCAGGCGGGCCATACAAAGGAGAACTCGACTGAGCTTGCCCGCGCGCTCGCGATCCTCCAGATGCACCATCGCGCCGTCCAGATTGAGGAGATGAAGAAAAAGCACCAGGCCAACGAGGCCAACGCGGGCAACGCCGCCGCCGGACCGAGTGCTCGTACGTATACATGCTTCCATTGTCACCATTTGCCTGCATCACTGACATCTCAGAACAACCAGCAGGCCAGCATGTCTCCCTCACCCCGGCCCAGATCGCGCAGGTGCGCACCCAAGCCCAGAGCTACCACCTCCTCTCCCGAAACCAGCCCGTCCCCGCCTATCTCCAGCAGGCCGCGCAGGGCCAGTCCCCGAGTCCGGCAGCCTCAAGCGGCGAGGGCAAGGTCGCCGACAAGACGGTCGAGGCCGTCGTTGATGCCAGCGCCCCCGATCAGCCGTATGCGATGGAGCTCGACCAGTCCTCAATCATCTACCCCTACAACACCTACCAGCACCCGAGCATATACGCGAACCGCAAGTTCGACGAGGAGATCACGAACCCGACAAACAAGCTGCAGCGCCTGCTCGTCCCGTCTGTCGCCCCGCAAGGACTCGACCCGTACATCCTGATGGAGGAGCGCAACCGCTTCGTAGAGACGCGAATGGCTTGGCGCATGAAGGAGCTGGAGGAGCTCGACTCAACGACAGGCCTCGGCGAGCCCGGCGCAGCCGAGGTCCCCGGCGTGACGGACGAGAAGCCCGGAAACAAGCTCGGCATCCAGGCCCGCATTGAGCTTCTGTCGCTGCGACTCCTCGGCAAGCAGCGGCTGCTTCGCGAGGATCTCGTCCGGGCGATGCATGGAGCTACCCAGATCCCCGCCGATCGCTCCCAGTTCCGACGCTTCCGCACGCACACGCTCCGCGATGCCCGCGCGACCGAGAACGCCGAGCGGAAACAGCGGACGGAGCGCGAGCAGCGCGGCAAGCAGCGCCATCTCGCCTACATCAACTCCATCATCGAGCACGGCCAGCAGATCATCCAGACCGGCGCGTCAAACCCGCGCGGATCGCGCGCCGACAACAACCGGAGACTCGGACGCTGGGTGCTCCGCACGCACAACGAGATCGAGAAGGACGAGCAGCGCCGTATCGAGCGTCTCGCCAAGGAGCGTCTCAAGGCGCTCAAGAACGACGACGAAGATGCGTACCTCGCCCTTCTCGGCGAGGCCAAGGACTCGCGTATCGGACATCTGCTCAAGCAGACCGACCAGTACCTCGAAACCCTCGCGGCCGCCGTCGTCGAGCAGCAGAACGACCCGCAGTTCAAGGAGCAGCTCGCGAGCATGGGCCCGTTCGACCCGTCGATGGAGGAGGGCGCGTCCGAGGCTATGTTCGGCGCGAGGCGCCAGGACGGCGAGGAAGACGACGCCGAGCGCAAGGCTGGCAAGGTCGACTACTACGCCGTCGCGCACCGCATCAAGGAGCCCGTTACAAAGCAGGCCTCGATTCTTACTGGTGGTACCCTCAAGGACTACCAGGTCAAGGGTCTGCAGTGGATGATCTCGCTGTACAACAACCGACTGAACGGTATTCTTGCCGACGAGATGGGTCTCGGAAAGACTATCCAGACCATCTCCCTCATCACCTACCTCATCGAGCAGAAGCACCAGCCTGGTCCCTTCCTTGTCATTGTCCCCCTGTCTACCCTGACCAACTGGACGCTGGAGTTCGAGCGCTGGGCTCCGGCCGTCAAGACTCTTATCCTTAAGGGTTCCCCGACGGTCCGTCGCGAGCTCTACCCCCGCATCCGTGCCGGTGACTTCCAGGTGTGCCTGACCACCTACGAGTACATCATCAAGGAGCGTCCCCTCCTCGCCAAGATCAAGTGGGTGCACATGATCATCGACGAGGGTCACCGTCTGAAGAACATCAAGTCGAAGCTGTCGCAGACCCTCAACGAGTACTACTCGACGAGGCATCGTCTGATTCTGACGGGTACGCCGCTGCAGAACAACCTGCCCGAGCTGTGGGCCCTGCTCAATTTCGTCCTGCCCAAGATTTTCAACTCGGTCAAGTCGTTCGACGAGTGGTTCAACGCTCCCTTCGCCAACACGGGTGGTCAGGAGAAGATGGAGATGAACGAAGAAGAGGCGCTCCTCGTTGTCAAGCGTCTGCACAAGGTGCTGCGTCCCTTCCTTCTCCGTCGTCTCAAGAAGGATGTCGAGAGTGAGCTGCCTGACAAGGTCGAGAAGGTCATCTACACCAAGATGTCGGCGCTGCAGTGGAAGTTGTACGAAAGTGTCAAGAAGTACAAGACGCTCCCGACCGATCTGTCGTCGGGCAAACCGCGTCGCCAGGCCAATCTGCAGAACGCCATCATGCAGCTCCGAAAGATCTGTAACCACCCCTTCGTCTTCCGCGAGGTCGACGAGGATTTCTCCGTCGGCAACACCGTCGACGAGCAGATCGTGCGCACATCGGGCAAGTTTGAGCTTCTCGACCGTCTCCTGCCCAAGTTATTCGCGACCGGACACAAGGTCCTCATCTTCTTCCAGATGACTGAGATCATGTCCATCATCGCCGACTACTTTGACTACCGCGGATGGAAGTACTGCCGTCTTGACGGTTCGACCAAGGCCGAGGAGCGTCAGCAGCTCCTGTCTACCTTCAACGATCCCGACTCGCCGTACCAAGTGTTCATCCTGTCGACTCGTGCCGGTGGTCTCGGTCTCAACCTGCAGTCTGCCGACACTGTCATCATCTACGACACAGACTGGAACCCGCACGCCGACTTGCAGGCGCAGGACCGTGCTCACCGTATCGGACAGAAGAAGGAGGTGCGCGTTCTCCGACTGATTTCTAGTGGAACCGTCGAAGAACTCGTGCTGCAGCGTGCGCAGGCCAAGCTCGAGATTGATGGCAAGGTCATCCAAGCCGGAAAGTTCGACGAGGTCACCAATACGGCTGATTACGAGGCGCTGCTCGCCAAGGCGTTCGAGCAAGCTGCCGACGAGGAGGAGGAGGAGACCAACGAACTTGACGACGACGAGCTGAACGAGCTGCTCGCCCGTGGTGACGAGGAGCTCGCCATCTTCCAGCGCATGGACAAGGAGCGCAAGGAGGCGCAGGAGCGCGAGTGGCAGGATGCTGGCAACAAGGGCCCGCTCCCGCCCCCGCTCATGCAGGAGATGGAGCTCCCGCCGTTCTACCGCCGCGACATTGGTCAAGAGATGGCCGAGCAGATGCAGAACGACGAGGACCAGGGTCGCGGACGAAGGGCCAAGGCCGACGTCCGGTACACGGACGGTCTCACGGACGACCAGTTCATCAACGCGCTCGAGGACTCGGACGACGACGTCGACGCCGCGGCGAGCCGCAAGCGGCAGCGTGCCGAGCGCAAGGCGGAGCGCAAGCGACAAAACGAGATTCTCGCCCGCGCTGAGGCCGAGGGCAAGCCGCTGTCTGCGTCGATCACTGCGCTGCAGGCTGAGGCTGGCATCGAGACGCCTGTTAAGAAGAAGCGTGGACGGCCGAGTAAGAGTGCGACTCCCGCCGCCGAGGACACGCCGGTCAAGCGCCGCAAGGTTGGCGGTGCTTCGTCCGAGGAGGCGGCCGTGGTGAAAAAGCTGTTCGAGGAGGTCAACGGACTCAAGGACGAGGCGACCGGCGAGCACTGGAACATCTACTTCAAGTCTCCCGTCGACCGCAAGATCTACCCCGACTACTACAGCATCATCTCTCAGCCTATTGCCATGTCTCAGATCAAGCGCAAGTTTGGCCAGGCGGCCTACGGTCTCTCCCAGCTTCGTGCGGACCTGAAGCTTCTCTGGAACAATGCGCGCACGTACAATACGGAGGGCTCGTGGGTGTACAACGCGGCCGAGGAGATGGAGTCGTACTTCGACCGGCGGTTCGTCGAGGAGGCGCCGCGATTCGCAGACGTCAAGACGGAGAACGGCAACGGTGAGCTCACGACCGAGAGCAACACGCCCGCGCAGAGCGGCCAGTCCACGCCCATGTACAAGCCGCCCCCTGGCGTCGGGACCAAGATCAAGCTCAACGTCGGCGCGGCCTCGAGGCGCAAGGAGATCATCGACTCGGACGAGGAGAGCGCGCCCGAGCCCGAGCGCGGTGCGAGTGCCAATGGGGGAGACGACGATGACGACGACTACTAGAATACAAAATAAAGTCGAGGGCAGCGCGACAGTAGTGCAGCAGTAGGGCAGCAGACAAGTGTATAGAAATGCCATAGGATTATTGATTCATGTATTAGTTTCCCCAGACGAAAGCGCTGCACAGCAGACGCAGGGTGCAGAAAACTTAGCGCCAGGTCCCCGCCGCCATCCACTGATCGAAAGGCACCTCAAGCTGAAAACCTTGACGCGACGGGCCGGCTCTGCTGCTCGTCTGTTAGTGGACTTCGAAGGTGAGCAAAGGTGCGCACCACATGGGCTAAAAGTACAGAAAAGATGCACCAACGCCGATCGGCGCACTCCTGAAGTCGGGAGGAGATGGGCGGTGCGTCGGTCCGACGCCCAGGCACGTGCGCACAGCCCAAAGTGGCGTTTCCTCTGAGCTTTACAGAGTGTTTTCCACTCCTTTCGCCTGCAAATCGAGGGCATAGCGTTGCGGCTTTAAGGAGCTCAGCAGCACTCGACAGTGGGGCAGATGTGCTAGAGTGAAGCGCATGCCCTCCGGGGTGACCCCCATAGTCACGATACGCCGATTACGTGCGCCGGTGGAAAGTAGGTTTGCCTGAAACGCTGCCCCACGTTCTCCAAACCTTGAATGCAAAACCCTCATTTGGCCCAATTTGGGATGCAGCCGTGGTCGGCCAGTTCAGCGATACACGACTGCCAAGCCCATGTGACAACTCACGACCCAAGGACACAGCGGGGGTGCTAATAGCACAACATGCGCAAAGGACGGCAGGACAGGCAGTGCCAGAACCATGTACTTGCATTACGACTCGCTACGGCAGGGGACTCTTCTCCCCGTCCATGACTCTCTTCCCCTTTTGCTTCCACGACAGCATCTTTCGCTTCGGCTCCTCGTCCGAGGTCTTGTCCGCCGGTGGAGCGTCGCTGGTGTCCTTTAGTAAGGGCTCCGGCGTCTCCGCACCGCTCGTCTCCTCTGCGGATGCAGCCGGTGAGCCCGAGCTGCCAGGGTGGCCGAGATACTTAAGCTCCTCGGATGTGAAGTCGCCATGCACCTGGCTGGAACTGGGTGCGCGGGTGGTGACTGGTTGGCCGAGATACTTGATCTCCTCGGGCGTGACCTGGTGCATCCTCGAGATGTCTGCTCGGCCTTGGTCCGGTCGGTCGCCTCCGTTGTTGCCGGTTGCCAGATTCAATCCACTCCTCGCGATACACGGGCGGGAGAATGTCGACATCGACGCCGCCATCATCGTGGTCAGACAAGGCGCCGACGTCCTCTTCGTGATGCACGATCCGTTCTCGACGATTACTGGTACCCCGATTCCGTGGCTCCTTGCGTTCCCCAGCGATACCAGCCAAGTCCTCGACGGAATCGGCTCCAGGTGCGGGTGCGTGCGCCACAACCGTAGTGTCGTCTTGAATCTCCCCGTCCAGGTCATCGGGGGAGTCATGCTTTTGTCTTCGGCGGCGAAGAAGCCATGCGACCAGACCACCGAGCAGCAGCAATCCGAGTACGATGCCGATGACTGTAGCAGCGATTGTGCTGCCGCTGATTCCTTTATGAGTAGACGCCGCCGCTGGATTGGCGCCGGCCAACGAAGTAATGCCGGCCTCGGATACATTCCCATCAGTCGCGTTAGGATCGGGTACACTTCAGAGGCATCAGCTCGTGCTTGCAGACGGGAGGAGGGTTCATAGCTTACCCCTTCCAAATCTGGATAAGGTCGACATTGCAGGTACTATTCGGGAGAACTGGCTTCTCAGACCCCTGGTCGTGGAAGGACGATGCTGAGCCATTGACAATGGCGAACTTGTAACGTTTACTGGGATCCAGCTGCCAGTCCAGCAAGCGGGTGCAGTTGACGTACCAGCTCCCGGTCCCAGGTTCTTTCTGGTCTGGCGGGCCCCTGCCTTTCGAAGGCTCGTCGTCGACACGCTGGTCCCAGCTCGTTGCGTACCACGCTTGGACGTCGTCAGGGTTTCCAGTGGGGGCACTGATTTGATGGAAGGAGACCGTTTCCGGACGACTGTTCGGGGCCCATGCTGAGTCTAAGGGAGGATCGAACACGAAACGGCATTCTCCGTTATCACCTGGTCGAAGGGAGCGCTGGCCAAGGACCGATACGAAGGAAATGTTGGGCGGAAGTGTGACGACGTGTCCTGTCGAATCGTTCAACTCCTTCTGGATACTGTTCGTCGTGCCTGACCCGCTTAAAGCGTCGGATAGCCAGGTGTCGTTGCTTCTGGTGACCACAGTGGGCGTAATAAGCGGGGAATCCCCCCCCAGATACGGAGCACTCAAGCCGAACTCTGTCATGACCAGCTTGTCACCTCTGTCGCACTCAGTATCTTGCCATAGATAAAAGTGCACTCACTGTCCTAGTGGCAGATTGTAATAAAGCTTGATAGGACCGAGTTTGCAGTAGGTGTCGGGAGGTACCGAGACAGTTACTATCCACTGCTTCTGGGTGGCCTGTGTAACATCACTCGTCACGAGCCAACGTAACGTGCTTGCGACCCAGTGTATGCTAATGGGGACTGTCTCCGAGTACGTTTCGGAAGACCTGACCGTGACCTCCGGCTTTTTTCTTGGCTCCAGGTCTTTCAGGAGGCCGTAAGTTTGGATAGCGAAATCGACCCCGATGCCGTTGAACTGGAACTGAACTTGCGGATAGGGGTCTGACCGATTTGCGTATAACATAGTTCGATCTTCATACCCAAAGATGGAACCACTGACTCCTGCTCGAGGAAAGTGCAGAGCCCAATACGATGAGTTCACTCCTGGGAGAGGATCGAAACCGTCGAACCGCTCAGAGACGTATATCACTTGGGACGAGTTCAGCGACATGCCATAGTCCAAACCAGTGACCTCCCGGACGAAGTTTGCGGGGGGGCGTGTGACGAACCCGGGGTTGAACGCTGTCGCGTTGTCGATGGCCCTCTCCGCCAGCTTCATTGTGATAATGTTGAGTGAATGTGCTGATAGGAAATCAAAATGCTCATTCTGGGGGCGATGCTGTTAGGACGGGGGAGGTGAGGCGAGATTCTCGCTTGAATTGTGCATGGAACGGGCGTTGCGCGTGTAGCGGAAACGTCAGATTATAAGGCACGCAACCAGTCCTGTAGACGTAACCTTAACGCGGAGCTTCGCTAGCAATCTGGCCGCTTGGAGAGACTGGGCGCCCAACATGACCCGTCTACAGTACCTGGCTCCGTATGAATCTGAAACGAACGGGGCTGATCCTTCTCGGGCAAGTTTCTCGTATGGTACAGGTTCCCTGCCTCTTCCTACCTGGAGAGCGTCTTGGGAGGATGACAGAGAGAGTGGCGGAAGAGGGGGGAAAACAGCAATTCTCCCGTAATCGGTACCGCATTTAGCATCACAATCTTTGATTACGGGCAAACGATGCTTGATCCTGCATGAAATGTTCCTTCCTGTGAATCATGGTCTCTGGATGAACTTAGCGATTCGACGGTCATTAATCATGGCCGTCGCCCAGGAGTTCGGATGGCTTCCGCCTGTGAGCTCTGTGCCTTGGAGGGATGAAGCCGTGACACACCTGTTCTCTCAGGCTACCCCCAACAACTTGGGAACTGCACGTGATTCGAGAACTCATCTCCGCACTACTAGCCTTCTGCGATCAGTCACTCTCTTGCTAGCCCTCCGCTCCAGTCAGGTAGTCCTCCAATCCATGCTGAGAGCGGCTCAACTTTTTTGGTCGCCTGACTGCCCCTAATCAATTTATCCAAATCGACCTGCAGCAAACGCTGCGGTCGAGAGCGTTCTAGCGTCGGTGTCTGAGTCTAGACCACTAGGCCTCCGTCACGAGATGGGGGGTTGCATTGCATGAGAAGCGGGCTACTGTGACCCATGAGTTGTACGAACTTGGGGAGTGTCTGTGGCGATGTGCGTGCCATTGCTCTTGGCGGACGTGTTCGAGCAATCGGTCGAGTATTGTGTGCGGCGTTGTTCGACAGGGGTGAAAAGGGGCTGAGCGCGCCACCCCAGCTGGTTGATCGTGTGCAGGAGGGTAAGTACATACACAGCTGATTTACAGTCTACGAGTCTTCCGCCAGCTCACGTTCGAGCTCCTTCAGTTCTTCCTCAGACATTAGGCAGCTTTCGTCGACCTCGACGCTGGCTCCAATGTCCTCGGCGCTTTCCTCTACTTTTTCCTTCACTTCATAACTCCTCTCTTTGGGCGGCAGGGGGCGTGCAGCCCCCGTGCGCGCCAGATGATCCGCTGCCTCATTGCCCGCCTCGCCTATGTGCCCCCGGACGTAGGACAGGCGTACGGGCGCCTTGCGGCCGGAGACAAGGTGCAGCAAGTATCGGATCATGTCAACGTTCTTGACCGGCTGGCCCGATGCCGTCTTCCACCCGCGCGCGATCCAGCCTGGCGCCCATTTGGTGATGCCTGGATGTCAGTTTGGCGAACACACAGGCTATACACGTTGGTTGGAAATTGAACAGCATGTTCCCACCTAGTAAGGGTAGGGCGACACAGTAAAGTCAGAGCAGGGATGCACTCACACTGGATCGAATACTGCGAATCGGTGCGGATCTCAATCGACATGTCGGGATAGGGGTCTTTCTCGAGCGCGATGATGATGCTCTGCGTTGTTAGCCGCCTGCTGTCCCAAGCACATGCAAGTCTGACCTCGCTCCCTCCCCCTTCTCTCTCCTCAGCAGAAGGGCGTGGAACGAAAGCGTAAATGGAGCACTCACGAGAAGTTCGCCCCTGTTGTTCGTCTGCATGCTTCCCCCGACCCGCTCCGCGACGTTCATGTCCCTCGCCTTGCCGGCGTGGCCGAAGAAGACGCCCGCGCCCGCTGCCGCCCCCTTGGTGCCGTTTGCAAGCGACGACCCGTCCGTGTAAACGATGAGGTGCCCGTTAACGACGGTGAATCCATCTGCTTCCAGCGGATGAGGCGAGCCCTTCGGGATGGAGCGTACCGCGCCAGTCGTCACATTCGGCGTCGCCCCTCGGCTCGCGCCCTGGCCCATAGCGCTGCCGTTCGTGAGCGCTCCGCGATTTGCAGAGCCAGAGGAAGCAGCGACATACGCGTTGTCTGGGATACGAGTCGGAGGTGTCCCGCCGGTAACGAACGCCTTGGCCTCTGCCTCGGTCGGGAATTTCTTAAACTTGGCACTGTCGTTAAAACGGAGCGTCTCGGTCCACGCACGCTGGAAAGCCCTTCACCTGCGCCTCACACTCAGCCCATGTTGCATAAATTCCCGGAGCACGACCCTTCGCAACTGCGTAGTAGCCCTTCTTAGCTTTAGGCCTAGAAGTCAGCTCGTGACTTTGGGCATTGTCGCTGAACACCTTCCTCCCCTCCCGTGTTTTCGTACTTCATTCACTCATCTACGAGAATGGTTTGCGACGGACGGAAACCGTAGCCGTTGGTCGGAAGGTGGAGGAGCACGCACATTCTGCGAGTTTGCGTCAGTGCACTGCGAGGGCAGCCAAGACGTGTGAGCGATAGCATTGTGCAGGAACAAACCCGAGATATTGAACTTGCGATTGTTGTGAAACTGTCGATGTGACGTAACCTACTGCACGTGATAAGAAACACGTAAATGCCACACAAGCCTCGCGTGTCCCTTCACGTGACTTGCATAAATTCTGCAGCCAATGCTGGCTTGGCGGGGCTACACCGCTGCGGTGCGGCCAGCCGTCATAGTCTCGGTCACCAGTCGGTGTGCGAAGTCCGGTCAGACGAGCAGTGCCGCGGGCTTGTGTGTGCACAGTAGCGAGAGGAACGAACGCAGGGGGAATGCTGTGTATCGGCTGCGAGTTTCGTGCGTCAGACGGGCGGTCATGCCTCTTGATGAGCGGTAATGACTAACAATTTGGGCTCCGCGATACAACAGCCAGGACTACGGTAACCTCAAGTGACCAGCTGAAGGCCGGCCACGCACTCCATGGATGCTGCCGACTCATGGAACTCGTACGAAGGAGTCTTGGCTTCATGCACCTCATCTATTCTCGGCCGTGTCCAAGCGCCCGGCGGGGACTGAGGTGCTTGGGTACTCACACTGCAGTGAGATGACCCCTCGACAAACTTTTCGGGGTGACAACTAATTCTGGCAGGATCCGCCAACGCCAAGGCACCTGGAACATTAAAAACTAAGGTGCCCCTTGTTCATTCTCCGCGCTATCCTGGACCACTTACAACCGAACTTGGCGTTCTATGTAGCGATCTAGCTGCTCCATGGGAGTATGTACCCAATGTTGTTGCTAGCTGGGAGCTGCGTATTGCCTCCTTGGACCTCCTTCGTCAAGCAAATAACGACAGCCCGAGCTAAATTAGTCAAAATCCGGGTGACACCTGTGGCCACTGGGAGTAGACGCATAGCCATGGAGATGTTATTAGTCCTGATCGAAGGCACGAAGAAGCATGGAGCGGGCATCAAGAGCTAGTCTGTCCCGAGCAGCAACGAGATAGGAAGCGGGCGGGGGTGGGGGGTTGTACCCCGCACGCTTCAGTCCTCACGTCGTCTCGTAGCAGGAGGAACCAGGTCTTAGACAGGGTGCCTTCGCAAGCTTGTTTGTATTTCCACAGAGCAGCCTCAGTCCAAGGTCTATCAGAACGATGGAGTAAGATTTGCGGACGTTGTGGATCGCCACGGGCACTCAGCCCTAAGAGCGCAGCAAGCCAAGAGGTCCCCGACCGGGGAACGCCAAGCCGTTGCTGCTGCGGCGCCGCCGGCGACTGACGGCTGGCGTGGCCGGGCCTTGTACGTCTGCGGTGTTCAGTCCAGGATTTGCCGTTGCGCCGTCGGCGGTTCCAGTCGCCGATTCCAACGCGGTCGGCGGACACCGAAGAGCGCTAAGAGCGAGCGGCGGCTGGGTCCCCGGCACGCTACGATGTGCCCACGAGCACGGGTACATTGAAGCGAGGGCCCCGGTCGTCGTGGGCCGCTGCATGGAAGGATAAGGCGCCATACCTAAATACACCCCCACTCCCAATGTCCCTGCACTCCTTCTGGTCTAAGCGGAATCTGGAAGGCAAGCACCATCGTGGATCCGTTGATTCTTCGCCATGGATTGTGGCTGCCGGTGAATTCAGCAGACACTCTCACGGGTGCGGGGCTCAGCTCAGCTGCTCGCCCGACGTGTCTTTCGGGCAGTCGGCAGATGTTCACCCCGAGCGGGCCGATTAGGACTACCCCGAACTTTTTCTGCATGTAATTGGAGTGCCAATTGAAGGAGCTTGTTAGGCTGGGAATAATGCGGCCAGCATGCCAGCATCTGCGTACCTGGGACCGGGTACCCCGAAAGGTCAGACAGATGACGGGATCGAGCATTGCTGGGACGCCGGGCTGTCGCTGGAGTCTGGCGTCAACGTGCCTCTGGGTGCCTTCCAGTGCCTCGTACTCCGCCTCTGGCGTACGACAGGAACTCTCAAGTTTAATCGACACGTGGCTTCTACAGGGATTGTGCAACAATCTCGCAGACATCCCGGGAATTTGCCCCCGCCAGCCACCCATTCCATCCGTTAGCTTGAGGGCGAGCGATAGCGAGGATATGCTAATTCCTTCTCCCTCACGGCTGGCGGAATCGCTAGCGTAATCCGGTGGTTAATCCTGGGCAGCGCTAGAAGCTTAAAAAGGTCGTCCTTGATTCGCCCCGCTCCACCAGCCATGCGGGCGACGCCAGTCTTTGGCGCTAGTGAGGGCGATCCGGGCCTGGGCCCCGCTGACTGACTTTTCTAATTGGATTAGCAAGCGATGGCTCGAGGGGGTCAGTGCCCGATTCTGAAAAGAGTGTTGTCTGTACGTATACCATCTTTTTTGAGGCCCGGGCTTTCCACACCCTGCATGCACGCTCCACGCGTGGTCTCTCCCTCGAGCGCCTCAGCATCCAGAGCGCTTGCATGTCCGACAAAGGCACGGCGGCTGTCGCTCAATCAGCGTCGATACGGGTCGAGGCTGTACCGGGATTTGGCACAAGAGGGTACGCGGTGCCTCTGTTCCTCCTTTTGTGCCTCCGTGCCTCTGTGCCTCGACTCTCACCTGTGCCCGTCGTGGGTCCTCAGATCCTCAGGCGTCTCCCCCGTCCCACACCACCGAGCAGGGGTGGCAACAGCACCTGTAAGGGAGGGCTGGCCGTGCATGCCGAGCGAAGCCGGTGCAAGCGCCGTAGGGGCATCAGGCCAGAGATCCAGAGACCAGGGGGCCGGAAGGGTGAACGCGAAAAGCTGCCAGAACACACCCGTGCCGGACATCCCATGCGCGCACCCGGAAGGTTGCGCGCAGATGGGCACAGAGGGCAAACAGGGTGCGCGTCCTCTGCTCCGGACACACACCCTTGGTCCCCAAGCACGCAGACGATGCGGCCGCGTTAGTCATCATGGCATACAGAGTGCCGACGCGGTCAGTAATTGTCGCCGCACCTGTGCACACGCACACCCAGCATGCAGTGCTTTGGCACAGCACACGTCGTGCGCTGATTCGAGCAAATGCATCCGATGCGTAGACTTGCGACTCAGCGGCCTCGCGATCTGCAGCTTAATGACCGCGTAGGCTGTAGCCCATGACATACGCCCAGCCAGCCGTGACGCCGCACCAGACGCCTCCAGCCATGCAGCCAGACTCAGCCAGCGTACACAGCAGCCAGACTCAGGTGCTCAGCCAGCCTTAGGCGACGAGGCCTACGCCCAGAAAACGCCATCGAAGGCGTCGATCTGACGCACCCATGATGGCGTTTGCTGAGGCCACTTACGGCCCCGAGAATAGATGGGCGCTGCTGTAGGCGTACTGCCGCTTACGATGCATGTCCTGATTAGCGAAAGCCATCTAGCAGACTACATTGTAGGCGATCGCAGGTATGGGTACATCGCGTACTCAGCGCCCAAAAGACATCGCGTTCCCGTCAATAGCATGTGCGTTACATCGCAGAAGATCGACACAATCGAGATCTTGTGAACCACGTCAACCGTCTGTGCGGGCCCCTGGACCAGGTCTTGGAGCATTTCGGCGTCGATGTCGAACCGCCAAGTAATCCACCTTCTCATCCCAGCAGTCAGTCAGTGTAGCGGCGAAGTGATCTAATGTGTTATAACATTTGGGATCCAGTCCCAGTGCATAGAACTCGCCGCTGCAGCAGCCAGCCACTGCTCAAGTAACTAATGCCTTACAACTAGTCTACAATCTGGTGGATCCAGCCAAAAGAGAGGAGACTGATTCGAAGCAATGGTTGTGATGCGAGAACGTGCTAAAACCCAAGTAACAAGGAATTGATGATAAGGCGGTGATTGGCTTAACCGAGGATCTGCCACTCGACCTCGAGCTCTCCGGGGTCGTTGTCGGGCTGCTCGTCGCTGTTGAAGGGAATCGAGACAACGTCCTGAAGCTGGTTGAAGACGTTGGGCGAGACGTCGATGTGCTTATCGTCGTTGCACGAAGGGCAAGAGTCAAGGATAGTAGCCTCGACGGTGGCGCCGGTCTTCTTGGAGGTGATCCTGACCTTCTTGCCGCAGTACTTGCTGACGCCCTCGGACGAGACGCCAGCCGACCTGTACAGACCAGTCTCCAAAGCAACCCAGTTGCCCTGGAGGCCGCCGTACTTGTCCCACGTATAGTCGGCGCCGCAGTTGGGGTCGTCCATCGTCGAGCCACCCATAGCCTTGTCCGTGCCGTCCCAGGGGGTGAAGTGGGTGGCGATGCCGGTGCGGGTCTCGCCGCCCTGCTGGCCCTTGTTGTCGTCCTGCTTCTGCTCCTCGGTGGGGGAAGGCTTGGGGGCCTCAGTCGAGGTGGACGAGGGAGCGGCGGACGACGAAGCGCCGGCGTCAAAGTACTGAGCGCCAGCGTCGTCGCCAGGCTGCACTGAGTCAGAGGTGGCAGCGGGGGCGGAGGCCGAGGCAGCCGAGGGGACGGGGGACGTCTTCTGGGCGGCAGCGGAGCTGATGGAGCTGGAGGCAGCCTCCACGGAGCCATTCTGAGGGCGGCACATGCCGTTGTTCTTGGTGTAGAGCTCCTCGGCGGACTGGTCGGCGTGCAGAGGGTGGCAGCACGCGTCGAAGAAGGCCGGGTCGCTGTGCTTCTGGGAGCACCCAAGGGCGAGGTAGCGGGCGTGGTACACGTCGTAGTTCTCAAGGTGCGAGCTCTCGGGGTTGTTGTAGGCACGAGCCTGAAGGGGAGCGGCAGCGACCGACGAAGCGGCGAGGGCGGCGGTGAGAAGAGAAGCGAACATGTTGATCGATTTGTTGGTTTTGTGATATTGAGTTGCTGTAAAGCGAGTGTGTTTCGAACCTGCGAAAAGACTGTGGGTGTTGGAAGAGAATGTGCGAGCTTCGAGCTCTTTTCGGTACAAGGAAGGAGGAGAAGAAAGAGGTTTGTCGGGTTGAGGGTTGGAGGAAGACAACTTACGAGTGAAGTCAGCCTTTATATATACTGTCGGAGCGATAGCGATCAAAGGGGGACGGCGAAAGAGTCGGGTGCTGTACCTAAGGAGGGTGGGTGGGTAAAGTCGGGCGATAAGGAAGGTGAGGAGAGGAACGAGAGGCCTAAGAGGTCGAAGGAGAACGAAGAATGAGGGGGTTTGTGCAGTAGGAGAGAGAAAGAGCGACCCGTTGGCGTTTAATAGGGCGTTAAGGCAAACTGATTCCGAGGGTGCTGAGTATAAACACGTACGCGCTCTGAGAAGCCTGAGTGTGCGGTGATCAGGGAAGGAGGAGCGCCAGTGGCCCGGTGCCGAAAATGCCCAGCTGCGCCAGTGTGCTATTCTTGAGCCGTTCTGCACTCGCGCTACGGGAGATGAAGCCTTAGTGCGTCTCGGGTTCATGAGAGTCACGGAACAAAGGAGAATCTGCACAGAATATACAGAATGGCACCCCGACCCTGGGCACAGGATCTCTTACCCTGACTCGAGGGGACATCCCTTTCCCGAACAAGGAACACTCGCGCGTCTGTCCGTCCGGTAGTCCCTGGCGTTCCTGTCTCTTGGACGGAACCCTAACTTTTGGCGTGCTGACGAGAGCACGCTCGCAAATCCATGCGTCCCTCGAGGCATGCGAGGCAAAGTTAACCACTCCAAGTCTGGACCACGGCAAGGACGCTTGGTATTGACTGTGCATTCTGGGGTCATGTGTGGATCCCATTCACCCTGGCGCACCCCGCCAGCCCTAGCGCCTACTCCCTAGGACACTAGGTAAATCCGTCCATCCATGCACTGAGCTGTCGAGACCTCTGTAGCACCGAACCCTCGCCGGATACCGACCCATCGTCAGCCAACCTACCTTCGGCCGTTTGTTAACAAAGCAAGCCCCGGCGACTAATGACCCCTAAACAGGATCCAGGCTCGGCGTACCGGCGTTGCGTCCGCTAGATCATGGATCAGTCGCAGCCCCCGATTCAGAACAGGATGGAGCGGACTCCGGCACCGCGTGCTTCGGTACGAGATGGAGGAAGGCGCTGGCCATTCAGCGGAGCGGGCATACGGACAGCCGTTGCGGTTTGCGGGTAGCAGGCCATGAGACGAGGCAGATGCTGAAATGGATGGCCGGTGCTCTGATACATCCTGGCCGCTGGCCGCTCGGTCTGGAGAAAGCGATCAAATGGGGTCAAAGACAGCACTGCTTGCACTGCTTGGATGCGAACTTGTTCGATATCACGGGGGTAACTAATCCTGTGCTTCTAGAAGGGTTGGAGCCCAGCTGGTTAACGGAAACGCAGAAGGCTTAATGTATCCTGCGTCCCATTCCTAGCAATGTCACGTCGGATGGACTGTTGATACCTTGAACACATCATAAGCCCCCACCAAGCCGCTTCGGTTGCGTTATTTCAAGCCTTTCGAAAACAGTCAGGAACGCCTTGGCTCGCTGTTGCCCGTGCGAGATGACTGCAGATCATTGATCATTGTGTCAATGCTTTGTGGACTTATGACGCCTGCGGACCATCCGGAAGGCGATATCGAGCAGCCACATCACGGCCAAGTTCGCAACCTGTTTACCTGTTGCGATTCAGACGTCAGCTTGCAAGATTAGAAGCCGTTAGGAGCATTCTCTTCACTGTACTCCACACGCCCCACCATTGTCCCTGTACGAGGTGTATTGCAGTATCGACTGCCTGGCTCGACGCCAGCAAGGCATCGTCTGCAAGACGATGGGCAGTGGCACAGCCGCACCGTCCAGTGCAGTACAGGCCACCGCATAGAACAGCCTCGGTCGAGCTTCTCGTTTCGATTGCCCGTTCTTTTCGAAGCAGCGAGTTAGTGGGCTACCCGGGCTAGCCGACCTGGCACCGTGCATCGCAAGCCGTGCAACACCTTTGCCTTCTCCGTCTGAGACCGATGTCAACTCCAATCTCTTCACTGTTTACATAATCTCCCGATGCCGCACCGGAAGCCGGTTCCGAGAGGAGTGGAGCAACGCAATCTGGGGTGCTCGTAACTGAAGATTGAAACGATAAACAAGTGTTGTTCTGAACACACGCGTCTGATTTTGAGGACCTGAAAACCCACCTGTGTCATCCACAATTTATCGTAGGCTTTGCAACTCCCACGATCTCAGACCAAGAACAGCATCATGTCTTGCCAAGAGAAGCGAATGTCGTCGTACCATGGGAACGGGCACAAGGCACAGTTCATGATGACTGGTTCCTTGTGTCTGAACCTCTCATCGTATCCCGGATGAAAGCGAGAGTCGCAACGTAACATTGTGTTAAGGATCCCGGAAACTCTAAAACGACCGCACCGCGTTCTTTCTTCGACACCCTTACTTGTCGGCGTTCATCCTGGACCTGGAAGATGGACGGCGTCCACCACAAACGAGCGGGCATCTGGTAACGCGCACCCACCGCAAGTTGAACCCACGCCTGGCAGGGCAAGTGGGACACCAGAACGGAGTAGAGTTCGGTGAGCGGATGTCCTGTTGTTAGTGCGGGACAGCCAATGGCGAGGTTGATGATCGACGCGCCTGGGGTGTTCTCGAGCACGGCCGGGATCATCTGGCACTCGCCTTAGCAAAAACGCCCGCCCACACTTGTTGCTCTCCCTGCTCTGAACAACCGTGCGAACAGGCAGAGAGGTAGCTGACCGTGTGAGGCACAGCCGTCTGGGCGGTCTTGTGTGTCTGGGAGTTTTGAGACGTGCAGATCACCGGAGGTCGTGCTCAAGACGCCAGATACAGCAAGTCGCACAAACGTGAGCCAGCAGCGACAGCACTGGACATGAGCAACTAGCGAAATCCGCCGGCAAGACAGGCGCCTCGCGACGGCTGGTGCTCGCCTCTGCGACGCACACAACTCGACACCCTCCGTGGCCCAAGGGCTCCGGGAGCTTGTGTGGTATCCGGGTTTCCGGGATCCACGTTGCATGTCCTTGCATGTGTTTATGGCCAAGTGGTGCGGAAGCGGTAGGCGGTACCCGAGAGTCGGTGCAGAAGGCAGAACGCAGATAACCCAGGATGCAGCAGAAGCAAGTCTGAAGGTTGACGATTCGATTACCTGTTTAACGAGGTTACATTATTGCAATGGACTTCAAAAGCTCCGTCCATAATCCCTAACATACTTCTTTGTTGCATTGTCGTTTACGGTTAGTTGCCCATATCACGTGAGCTAGACCACGCGGCAGCCACAGCGGTCCCTAGCCTCCGAAGGTTGTACAGCCCGGCACGGGATCGATGGCATCCCGCACTCGGTTGCCAGCTAGGTGCAATGCATGCAGCCGTTTGTAGTTGGTTGCGTGGACCATAGCTGCAACCTGATACGATGCTGTGTATCGCAACCATTTGCGGGCGTGCTTTGGTGTCAGGCTGCGGGGCAAGCTCGGCGCAGCCCGCCCGCAAGCCGCATCTTGGACCTCCACCGGGGCAATCCGAAGGAACGTCATTGCCATAAGTACCGCGCTGAAGCGAGCTCAACTGCAAGCTTCCCCTCGCCCCTGTCACTTTCTTGTCGTCACTCATCATGGTTGCTGCTGTCTCTGGCGGCAACGTGTCCCATTTTGCCCTCGCCGGTGCCCACAACTTTGCTGCCATGTCCGCGGCACAGCCCATCCACATCGCGACCGTCAACATGTAAGTGGCAACGCCGGGGCCGAGGACGCTCGGGGCGCCTTGGCGTCCGGGACCATCGGCTTGGCGAGCGTTACATGCGTTCTTCCCCTCATTGACAGGCCGTCGAACGCTCTTGCATTCAGCTTTACACTGACTCGAACGTTACACTGACACCACAGTCGCTACGATGGCAACCACAACAACCCCGTCCCCATCCCCGACACCGGCGTGATCAACCCGCCCGACAACGGTGGAGATCCGTACCGCGAGTTTCCATGGGCTGTGCGCCGCTCCCGTCTCGTGGATGCCCTTCTCTCCACTGGTGACCTCGACATCATTGGCTTCCAGGAGGTGCTGCACAACCAGATCCTGGACCTGAACGATCTGCTCGGCGAGGACTGGAACTTTGTTGGTGTTGGTCGCGATGACGGCAAGGAGGCTGGCGAGTACAGCCCAATCTTCTACGACCAGTGAGTTTACCCTCTGACGCAATCCGATCTCGGTTTTGCGAAGACTGGAGCGCCCGCCATCTGCTGCGTACGACGCCCTTCTGAAGGCTGGAGCTGACGCCTAGCACTCGCTTCGAGCAACTGAACTACAAGTCAATTTGGCTCAGCGACGACCCCGACCAGCCCGGCTCGATTGGCTGGGACGCCGGACAGACGCGCATCGCTACTCTGCTTACTCTCAAGGACGGCGACGGTGCCGTGCACGTCGTCAACACTCACTACGACGACCGAGGCGTGCAAGCACGTGCGCAGTCCAGCCTGCTCATCCGCCAGGCCATCAAGGAGTTTGTGAACGAGTCTGAGTCCAAGGGAGCGCCCAAGAACGGCCCCGTCCTGCTGTTCGGTGATTTCAGTGAGTACATGCCAGAGAAACAGAATCGCGCACCGCGGATGTGCACTGGAGCCCGATCGAAATGCGACTGCGCATTAGGCTTTTGCCTCTTAGCTTCAGACAACGGCCCTTCAGGACGACCTGAAACGTTACCATTGCACGCGCCGGCGCACGTGTGGCTGTGCAACAAGCACCACCCGCGCGTGCTTCCCTACTGTCGAACGTTCCATTTCTTACCGTGTGACGCCGACGAAGTCTGCGCTGGTGCGCCCTTGTGTGAGAACGTGCCAATAGCTGGTCCTATTCTGGCGGATGCAGCGGGGACTACGTGCGGGTTCGGCTAGCTCGACGTCGCGCTATCTGGGACTGGCGCGGTGGACGCACGATCTCGGTGCGGCGATGCTCTGCAGCCCGTTCTGAAGAGCCGTCGGACCAACCAAATGCAACCGTGTAACCGATCTGTACAGGGCCCCCGATCGAGCGTTTCACCCCATCCAGATACGGAGACGGCGTTGTCCGTTGCCCGCACTGGTGCATGTGGACGCGTGTGACGGTCGTGTGCTGTTCGCTGTTGTAAGAACGCAACACGACCTCGCGGGCTCATCCGTAACCGCTACGGCCATCCCTCCCATCACCGCTCAGTGCCTGAACCAGGGGCTAGGGTGCTGACCCCAGACTCGCCTGACAACGAGGACGGCTACAAGAACATTGTGTCCCAGAATCCGCTGCCCAACGGGAAGGACTCGTTCTCGTTCCTTGACACGTACACTCATGTTCAACTGCGGCAGAAGGGCAAGCGCGGCGGACAGAGCGCCCCTTATGGCTCCAAGGTCACGTGGACGGGCTTCACTGCGCCAGGGAAGACGGAAACGACCCGTATCGACTTCATCATGATGGGCGCCGACGTTGGAAGCAACGATGCACGCGGAGGATGGAAGTGCACCCAGCACGCTGTCATTGACAACTGGATCGAGGAGGGCGACAGCTTCGGGTGGACGGGACGGTGGAGCGACCACCGCGCCGTTCGCGCTACTATCAGCCCGTAAGCGTGCGCTGCCGCAGCCAGAATAGAAGAGGGCTACAGAGTAGTCTCTCAGTAAGTGATCGTACACCACCTTCGTTGGAGCTTCGTCTCCGATACCGTATGTCTTCTCCCAAGTAAGTCTTTAGAACCCGTATGCAGCAGATAAGCAGGAGTGGTCCGATTTCATAAACTGCGATGCTCTGTCTTTCGTGCGCTTCGTTATTTATTGTTTACCCCGCCGCGCGTCGAGCGTCACTTGATGTCGAGATCGACAACGTCCAGCTTGCGATCCTTCTCCTCGTCCCCTTCCACGGTGACCTTAATACCGACGCCCGAGGGGATGCACTGCTTGCCGAACTCGTCGATAAGCTTGCCCCTCGCCTCAACACCAGTGCAGTGCAGGGGTACGATCCAGTCGGGACGCGGATCCATGCGCTTCCCGAGGAAGTTGACCGTCTCAGCGACGGGCTGCGTCTCAATCGGGATCAGGTGCAGCCCACCGACGACCATGTGCACGGGGCGCTTGTTGAACACATCCGGCGTGGAAGAGATGACGTTGCAGATACCGGCGTGCGAGCACGCCGAAAACAGCACTAATCCGTGCCCCTTCACGTCGACCGCGACGTAGCGCTCGTCCTTGAGCAGCTCGTCCGTGACCCACCCGCCTCTCCGCTTGGCCGCCTGCGCCTCAGAGCCAGAGGTAGGCATGGCCTTCTCCCCCTTCGCCTTGGCTCCTTCGGCATCCTCCTCATCCTCGTTCAGCATCCACGTCACGGCGCCGGGCAGCCCCTTCTCGAAAGGGTGCACGCGCGGGATTTCGCCTGAGACGTACACGCCTGTCCCCTTGCCGGCAGCATTCTTGATCTCGTGTCCTTCAGCATGCAGGTCCGGCGCTCCATTCAGGGCCCGCATCTCGCTGAAACTTGGGTCCGGGAGCCAGTTCGTGATCGGCACATACTTGGGACCAGGGGCGAGACCTCGCCGAATCGGCCGATCCGGGTGCAGGTCCAACTTCAGCGGCGCCTGCGCCCCCTGCGCGTTGCGCATCCTCAGAGTCTCGAGGATGCCTCCAGAGTCTACCTGTCAGCTGTGAGGGTCTTAATAAGATGAAGACGACTTTGTTACTCACGGTCGCGGTGCCAGTGGCTCAACACGAAGGCGTCGAGCCTGGCCAGGTCGACGTTCATCGCCTCGACGTTGCGGCGGATGCTGAGGCCTTCGGGACCAGTGTCGAAAAGAACCTGGAACTCCTCATCGCCGATCGTCGTCTTCTGTCCCGGTCAGCATCCTCGTCGTCCTGGCCCGCTTACGATCAGGATGCTGAGCCCGTGAGCGCCGCAGCAGAAGTCCTCGAACCGCGTGAGGGGCAGACCGGTCAACTCGTCCACGGGGTTCAGGTGATGGTGCAGGTGCTGGGGCAGCTCATGGCTGAATCCCGGGGGAAGGCGCTGCAGCCGCTCGATGCCTGACGTCAGCCTAAGACCAGTCGACAGGGAACATGAGGAACCAGGGTGCGATGGCTGAGCAAGTGGACTTACTGTTGTCCACGAGGACGAGGAACTCGAGCTTGTCGACTCGCTGAGCCATGATGGGTTGTCAGGTTGCGAGAGGACGATCCATGCTCGAGAACGCCCAGATCAGCCTTCCCTCGAATCCTCTGGTGGAGGCATTCGTAGTGCTGAACTGATCGCCATTCGGAGCTCAATCGCCCCGCACCCGACTTTCGGAGATGACCGGTTGCGCGTGTTCCGTGGCAAGTGCGACAACAGTGCATGCATACAGACTACTGGGATCAAGAGCACAGGGCCCAAAGTGCTGAGGAATACAAGGCTTAAGAACGTGTGGGCAATGGGGTACAGGTATCAGAACTATGGATTACTGCGCAACAGACTGAGACCGGTCAGCGGGGGAAGGGCTTGACACCGTCATCAAGCTCGGCGGCGAGGCGGCGTCTCTGAGTCGCGATCCTGCAACGGAGCTCTGCTGCTTGGGCATCGAGCTCCGCCCTCTCGGGACCACAAAAGAGCTGTAGTGTGGTGGGTTGAGGCGGGATCTTGAGGGGGCGACCAAATCGGCGGCGTTTGAACTTGGCCGGCGGTGAGCGAGAAGCTTTGTCATTGATGGAGATCGTAGCAGCAGGCTTGAGGGTCCCTAGAGGATTGGAAAAGTGTTCCTTCTGGTTGGAGCGACGAGGGCGGAGGAGGCTTTGCTTCTCTTCACGATCGCCGTAGACGCGAGCGTTCGATCGAGCAGACCTAGCCGATCTGGCAGACCTGGCGGAGCGGGCTGACCTCGCAGATTTGGCAGACATGGACGAAGCCGCGCTGAAGAGCCGGGCTCGAAGGGGTGGGCGCGGGGATGGCTTGGCACCGAGGGTCGACATCTCATGTTCATTGTCGTCGACATAGCTGGAGGTGGTACGGGCGGGCTGGCGACGGTTGAGCGCCATCAACGGGTGGAGGAAGGTGGACCGATCGAGAAACATGGTGACGTTCGACAGAGTGTTCAGGTTTTGACAGAGAGCGAAGGCAGTGGCAGTGTCTGAGGCAGGTCGTAAGGACAAGGACGGTAGACGGTGGGGATAGAGTCTTGATTCGGTGTGAGGAGGCAAAGAACAAGAATGGGTGGAGTTTTGCGAAGAAGGAAGGTGGAAGCGGTAGTAGGCTGTCAGCACCGGGAACGACGAGCACAGAGCCGCTGATTAGTAAGTAGAAAGGGCGCAAACCTCCATTACCTTTAGTGATTGACCGCCCGCCAACTGCCGGGACTGCCGCAGCCCAGCGACTAATGCGCCCTCCTGCTCCTGGGAGCAGTCCCACTGGATGTCGCAGGTGCAGGCACCGACCTTGCTGAAGAGCCAGCACTACGCGCAGTGCGCAAACACCGTCACCCTCCGGTCACTGACTCACCGCGTGCGCACCGCGCCGAACCCGCTTGGCGACCTCGTCCGGGGCACTGAAGTCAAATACACCCAGGAGATCTTCTCTTGATTCCACTGAAAGCAGAGTTGGGGACACCCCAGCAGTCGATGGACAAGCCCAACCTGCCGAACGATCGAGGCCAGGGTCGAGCCGGGCACTTTCGCACCTGCCGGGAGTTGCATCCACGGGACCGCTTAATAGCTCATGAGCAGCAGATGGTATTCCACAGATCTGTGCGATCGTCTCGATCAGTGTGCAGGCTCTGGAACAGCGGGAAAGCGCCCACATGCATCAGGGACCTAGGTGTAACGGCTGATTGTCAGTCACCGTGGGGCCGCCTGCCCCTTATCAGTGGCAGCATGTTGCGAATCCGGCGAGATCGGACCGGTAATTATCTGCGCGTGTGAGACGATCTCTTCAGCACCGTGGCAAGTAAGTGAACTGCGCCGTTGACATTGGGCCGATAGTCGCATCTAAGGTGTCTAAGTTAAGCCGAAGGGCCTGGAGTAGGGGTCTGCGTTCGCGGAGTGCCGTTACCAGTAGCCGGCGTGTTAGCGCCGCTGGGGCCAAATGACGAGACGGAAGGGATCTCGTTCTGGTCTCCTCCCTCGGCCATGGTGTTGATGTAGGCGCTGTCGGTCAGTTCTAGGCAACGGTAAAATAGCGGTTAACGTACTTGAGGAAGTGCCTCCAGCTTGCCTTGGACGGCGTAAAGTGGCCACCAGTGTGATGCTCAACTCGGCCGTTCAGAGTGGCATCGATGAGAGACTGGCTACGCTCGGGCGTGACGACGACATCGTTGTCTCCGAGCACGTGCAGGACCGGGAGCGACTCAGACAGCGGGAAGTAGTTCGAGAAGTCCGGATCCTTGGGCTCCGGCTTGAATCCTCCGACAGCGATGATGACTGCGGGTGAGCCACAGGCAGAAGAAGACAGTCTGATTCGACAGCATGGGCAGCGTACTTACACTTTGGCTTCGGAAGGCCCTCCGGGAAGTTCGGGTGGAGTCCAGGCTTCTCGAGCTGGTGCGTTAGTTATCGCCGGACGCCGCCTCTCACCAAAGCACCCAGCACCGCGGCCATGCAAGCTCCCTGTGAGAAACCCATAATTCCATCGAAGGGCCCGTTCTTCTGCATAAAGTCGTACAGGTACGATACCGTCTCGTCAAAGTCTGCCAACGTTAGCGTCACGGTGAAGTTTCGGTTCAGCTTGCTCGGAGCCGCCGACTGCGAGATTGTCTAAGCGAGTAGAGAGCAGCGCTCACAGCCGCCTCGTAGCTCAGCAGTAAGCTACGAAGCTGAGCCTACTTGCCCACATATATGCCCGCACTCACGCTTGTACACGCTCCGGTCACCCGGGCTCAGCCACCACGCTCGAGGCGTGGTCTCAGGCGTCTGCTCGGCCTCCTCGGTCGTTGCCGACGAAGCAAAGTCATCGAGGCGCTGGTTCCAGGGCATGTCGGCCTTCTGCACGATGACAGGAGGCTCCAAGAATACGAACTCAGCATTCTTGCACGTTTTCCGGATCGCGCCGAGCTGCTCGTTAGCGACAGTGCTTGCACGAATTGCTGTGAGCCGGCGTATGCATCGACCATGTTCCGGAAGTACAAGGACAAGGGCAACGCGGAACGCAGTCGCCGCCGAGCTGATGCTCACGCTCTGACACTGGTCTCGGGCATGTGTTCAGGTTACAGACAAGATGGCGGCGAGATCTATCCTGCCAGGCAAGTCCCGAGCCGACACCTCCTGCCGTTGCCGCCAGACGCTTGAATGTGCTCACCTGCTTGGAGTAGATGGTCGCATTTTGCGTGAAGCCACAGAGGGCGAGGATTTTGATAGTCATGGTGGATGAGTTGACAAGAGAAGGTGGGGATAGCAAAATCGTGACCCTCAAACGCTTGCGGGGTAGATGCTGAAACGCTGGGATAGTCCGGAAATATGCCGAGCGCCTAGCCTCCACACTCAAACAGTGACTGCCCGGAGGGGGAGGCACACAGAGCGTGTGGTGGGCCACACATCTTTGTTGGCAGCTGCGACACCCAAGAGCATGCGAGGGCGCTGAGCGTGCTGACTCAACGCTGTGTTGCAACGCGTCTGCACATTCCGTGCGTTTAACCTGTCATCCGAGCGACGCATCGTCGTTGCCCACGTCCAGCCGTCTTGATATATTGCGGCATCAAGGTCGAGACTGCGTCCGTCGGCGTCCATCCATTATCGCACTACATAGCAAACCACCATCGGTTACAACTGAGGCTGCCTGATATTGGAGTTACCTCATATCTCTCGTGAGCGGAACATCCATCCTTCCTGCAAGTAAATTACGCCTTCCTGCATTCGTCGAGCGCCATCGCGCCAAGCGCCCCGCCGCGAACGCTTCACTGGAGCCCCACAACCACGTGGCCCACAACTCTTTGTTCGACGTCCAAGCTGAACGCCTGATTTCCGTCTCCCGCTCGACTTTTGATTTCATCCCCACAGCCAGCACCGCGAGCGATACACGCCCGAAACACAACTACGATGGCGCCCTCGGAAGACGTTACCATGGACGGCAAGAATGACGCCAAGTTAGTCGACATGCGACTTCGTCAGAAGCTCTCGAATACTGACTGCATCAGGAAGCGCGTTCAAGATGGCGACAGCAAGTGAGCTGACTCCAGTCCGACTTGCGGGTAGCTAGCTAACCAAGCAGGAAGCCGGAGGGAGAGGACTTCTACTTCACCTTCTACAGCAGTCTCCAGAACCAGTGGGTACCAGCCCTCATTCACAGCAGAGAGTTAACCTTCCTCGCAGGGCGAACATGATCGGCGACGTGTCAAGGACTGGCACCTACCGCAAGGCTATCCTGGGGAACGCTGCTGCGGCTATTCGCGACAAGGTTGTGCTGGACGTTGGAGCCGGTACGTCACTAATTCTGGCGGAGTTCGTGGCTGACATGCAACAGGTTCCGGTATCCTGTCTTACATGGCGGCTCAGGCCGGAGCGAAGGCTGTCATCGCCCTCGAGGCGTCGAGCATGGCGGAGAAGATCCAGATTGTGTGTTTCAGATGGCTATGGAAGGCTCTGGCTAACTCTTCAGCTCGTCGACCAGGCCAACAAAGGGGAGACGAACCCGCACCTGCGCAACCGCGTCCGCGTGGTGAAGGGCATGGTTGAAGACAAGAAGGTCCAGGAGGACGTGATGAAGACGGGCAAGGTCGACACAATCATCTCTGAGCCGATCGGCGTCATGCTGCTTCACGAGCGGATGGTACGTTCGATTGATGAAGACAACTGACGTCGCCCAGGTGGAGACCTTCCTTCTCGCTCGCGACCTCTTCCTCAAGCCTGGCGGCAGCATCCTCCCCTCGGCTGGCCACATTTTCTTCTGTCCCTTCTCGGACGAGGGATTGTTTAACGAGACCGAGCAGAAGGTGACTACTCTTCCCGGATAGCTTCTCGCTGACACGTCAGGCTCAGTTCTTCAACCAGACCCTTTTCGGCACTGACTTCACGGCCCTGTACGAGCCGGCCCGCACGGAGGTCTTCGCGCAGCCGGTGGTCGGCATCTTCCCTCCCACATCGCTCATGTCGGCGCCCATGGCGCCCAAGACGTTCGACTTCTACACATGCAAGCTCGACGACCTGCTCGACTTTGAGATCCCTATCGAGTTCATCGCGTCGCGGACCGCTGTCATGCACGGCCTGGCGTCGTGGTTTGACCTCGACTTTGAGCCTAGCCCACCGAACCAGCCGGCCGACGAGACGGAGGAGGAGCTTGTGCGCCAGTGGGACTATCCGGTTGGCCAGGCGTCTGCAGGCTGGCTGTGGATGCCGGGAGAGTTGCCGTTGAACCCGGGGCCAACGCCGGAGCCGCCGCGCAAGGGCTTGAAGGTTACGCTGTCGACGGGACCCAACGGTGAGTTGAGTTAATAGCGCACCGCTGACATGCAGCTGTCCGCACTCACTGGCAGCAAGCGCGCCTGTTGCTCCCGGAGCCGCTGGCTGTGAACCGGAATGAAAAGGTTGTCGGCTCGATCAAGTTCAAGGTCAACGCTTCGCGAAGCTACGACCTGACTCTGGACATTGCGGTCGACCGACCGGGCCACGCCGTGCAGCCGAACCCCCTGCAGCGGGTCGCGACCTACAACCTGTCTCAGCAGACCTTCAAGTGAGTGACCGACTGAGTGTGGCACTGACAGCAGCTACTCTTACACTGGCGAGCAGACGGGGGGCGTAGTGTAGACGCGCGTAAAGAAGCCTTCTCATCCTGCGTCGACAGAGGGTATAACCGTCTCACTGAGCACGTCCCCTCTCCTGCATCTTCATTCAGCTCCAACCTCGTTTCATCCTTACTCACGCTTACACCATCCGATACCCCCTGGTCATGTTCCGTCCGCTTTGCCATCCCGTTTTCATTCAGATTTGTTCATAGAGAAACTTGCATTTCATTTCCATTTCCATTTCACTGGTTCGTTTTTAGTATTCAATAGCCACATAGCTCGATGCCATCGCCACTATCACCAGCAATGACTTTGATTCTGCAGCCTTGCATATCAATTCGGGTTGTGAGAGGGGCGTTCGTCCAGAGATAAGGAAATGGCGGCCGCGGCCCCCGCCAGAGCGAGATTGAACGGTGATAAGGAGGTCGAGATGATGCGATAAGAGAAGGCTCGCTCGTCGGGCCATGTCTCCGCTCGCAGTACTTCGCTCGCAGTACTATCATCTGCGTCCCAGATCGGCCCTGCGCGGCCCTCGGAGACAGCTCGCCTGCTCCACATGTCGGACCGTCCCAGGCTCAACCATGTGCTCGGCTGAATGCCGCGCCGTTCGTCGTGAAGCTACATTGCTGTGCCGCTCCACCTGCGAGGGCTTATCGGTGCTCCACCTGGACCTGGTGTGACATTGCTGTTCTTCCGCCAGGCCCGCCAGATCTTTCACGGCACCCACCTGACGATTGACAAGGTTTCCGCCAAGGACCAGATGTGCGCTCCGATGCTCCGTGCTCCAGAACTCCGTGCTCCGAGCTGGGGGCCAGAGCGATCCAGAGCATCTCGATACCTCGAGATGCCGAGAGAACGAACACCTCGTTGCAAACAATTTGCCACGGTGAGCTTGCTCGCAGGGACACACCGGCTACTGACGCCCCGGCACGATGAAGTCACTGCGGGCACCTGATGTGCCCGCCACTCTGCAAAGAGGCTGCGTCGAGCTGACGACATACCGATACGCACGCTGAACATTGCGACAGTGCTTCATTAACGATCAGTTACGAACCTTGTGAACCTTGTGTTTATGCAATGGGTGGATCCTCGCTCCGGGGTGGAGTCGCGTGTCCTCGTATGTCATCCTTCCTGTGCCCGATCCTGACGCCTGGTTCGCCGAGCGACGCGAGGGGGGTCTATCACATGATGTGGCTCGCAGAGATAGGCGATAAGCCGTCCCGCTTTGCCGCTGTCGTTGGCATGTGACCGTACACCGGTTGGGAGATACCGGCTCTTTCACTTCTATCATTAGACCTGCCGCCGGGCCGACGAGCAGCTGAAGTGATGGCATTTGACCTCGCTCGAGATCTCAGCACGTCAATGCCAACGAAAGAGGCAAAGAACAAAACACGCGAGGTGCACCATGAACTAGCTTGTACCGGTCAGTCAGACTCAGACAAGCGTTCAGCCTGATTCCCACACTTGGGCTCGACGATCACGTCCGACGTGCATTTCGACCTATCGGCTTAGAACGGGAGGCGCGATCGTGACGGTGCTATTGGGACCCCGAAACACCATATTCCCCTCTTCGCAAGCTCAGAGTAGCAATTGCATCAACTCATCCGATCTCATCTGAGTGTAAGAGATCGCGGATGAGGCCGACGCACTGTGGAGCTATTCGTCCGCGACGCTGTCTGTCTGCCAACGCTGGCACATTGCATGCCTCGCGTAAGTACAACCAGGGCTCAGCGTCGTGGGAATTTGCGTGCCTCGCGTCGTGTGTTCCTCACGCTAAGTTCCTGAGCCCCTTGCTGCCCCTCCTGCCCCGCTGCCTCGCCGAGCAAACGGTGGAGGTGCGGAGGATAGTGCCTGTGCCTGGACCGACGACCCGCTGGCCCAACAGTGAAGACAGCGCAGCCGACGCAGACAGGGGGGGGGGGGGGGGTACCGAACAACAAGCCGTCGTTGTCTCGGATCGTCGAAGACGCTCCTTTCGAGGCCCCATCGACCAACAGCTGACTGGCAGCTGAGCGCTTCCAGCACCGCTGACGACAAACGTGGTCAGTCTAGCGCAAGAATGCGTGCTGGAATTGACCGCTGGACAGCCAGATGACCTCTGCGCGTCGATCAAATTAGTTTGAGATAGAGTTCTGCACATTTCAAGGCATCGGAATTGTTTGTAACGTCGGATGCGCCGACGCACGCCTCGCTGAACTCTGTGCGCTTCTGGCGCAGCGTCGTAATACACTCGAGACTTCGGTGCGAGCGCTAGTTTCCTCCCCTGCATCGTATCTCGAAGGCTTGAGTAGACGACGCAGACGTCGAGAACGGCCTGACTGCTGTGTTCTCCTTGGACCTGCGGAGTATTAGACGTCGCGTCTTGTCACGTTCTTCGTGGCGATCGTCAGCTGTGCACAGGGTTGCACTAGTAGGACGCTCACGGAGGCACAGCCGTGGTCTTCGCTTCTTCTGTCCTGGCTGCTGCACGCGCACTGCACGCGAAGTGTACTGCGCCGGGAGCGCTCATGCAGTCACATTTGCATCATGGTCACTGCTACCTCGGCCCTCAATTCCATCATACGCTGGACCTACTGACGATCCTCGGCGCCCTTGATGTCATATGCTTCTTCACATTGGTAGAGACTGCATTGGATCCAGTGTCTGCAGCCAAAGAGGGGTCTGGTGCGGACGTGCCTGCGGCTATCTGCCTGTGCCTCTCCGCTATCACTCCTACCGCGGGGTGCATTTCTCCGTCTCTTTTCCCCTTCTGCTTCTTCCGGTCACTGGTAGGCAAACGCTGGCATGGAAAGCGACGGACGATCACGAGTGCGGAAGTCATCACGGATGGACCTCCGGAAGTGGCAGTGATCGCAGTGTCGGCGTCGCAAGAGCATGCCCGAATCGCACACGCAATGCCTGGCAAACCGGAAGCCAGACGCGTCGACCCCTTGCTTCCCCGCGTCGTGTGGTACGAGTGGTCCGGGAGACTCCGCGTTCCGTTCTCGGTCAGCGGGGTGCTCGGCTCGGCACATCCTCGGTGTCGGACCTGTAGTACACGTCGCTCATTGCGTCAGAAAGTCGCCGATGTGCACTTCGGCGCCCGGCTGCATCACTTATCAGACGGCGCGGACACTTCGTCGTACGGCGAATCACAGCGAGGTGGAAGACAAAACGCTTCACCCCCGTTGTGTACTGCGCAGAGGAAACAGGCGAGGAGAAAGAGCGGCCTGCACATCGGAGGGTCGTTACTTGAAACACCAACCTACGCTGTAAAGCCGCGCACTAGTGCAGTCTTGCTCGTACCTTGGCGACTTGTTTTTCCTACTGTCACGGGAGCTGTTCGTTTTGCTGGTATCAAGATAGAATACGATCCAGGAGCTTCCATGAGTTGGCGGGCACCACGAGGCAAGAGCGGGATAGAGCCTGGGCTGAAACGTTGCGGACTCAGTTGCGGGTTGCGCTTCCGTTCTCGCGTGGCCTGCGTGGCGTGCTCTCACTGGTATGATTAATGGGATTGATTGTACAAGCAACTGGAATAAGCGAAAGACGGCGTTTCAGAAGCATTCAGGTATGACCGCTGACTCTTGGGAAATCGCTGGACATGAATATCGGAAACGCAAGGTGAAGCAAGAGGACAGGGGTATTCGTTGCAGCTGAGCGCGTGGACTACAACTGCAACCGCAAACGCGACTAGCCGCAATCGCAATCTGGGCCGACCCTGCAGATAGACCGAAGCGACGTGAAGAGAGAGGTGGAAGAGTGGGCTAACCGCGGCTAATACATCAGCGTATCGCGTAGAAGCTGCTGCACAACGCAAACAGCACACAAGTGGTGCGTGGTGGTTCGGTGAGACATGCGGGTCACCATGGGCACGGGAACTGGCGGCACAATCGGCAGCGACATAACGAGAGCGGCATAGCCTACCCACCGAACTTGCCCCGCATTCTGCCCCCTCCTTTCGTCGATAAGCGAAGCATTCTCAAAGTGCTGCAACCCACTGCACATTTGCTGATCCGCTCAGTGCGGTGTCTGATGAGCTCCGTGCTTGCATCCGTCCGGCCCTTCTCGGTGTCTTCGTCAGCCAGTCGCAGCCACGAGCCACTGTGCAGTTCTAGTCCTTCATGTGTCAGTTTCTTGGGACGCCCGCAGGCGTTGAATGTGTCGGACCTCAAGCGCCGCATGCGCCGCAGGTGAACCGAGTAAGCAGAGGAACGTCGAATGGACCGCTGGGCCGTCCGCCGCACTGCGCGTCCGCGGCGCGCACCGTAATCATGGAAGGCCCAGTCCCTGCATGTCGAGAGTTCATGAATTCCAGGACCGTACGACTGGCTCCGTGATGAATGAGCCGACAGACGTTGCGGCGCTGTGGATTTCCCGATGTAAAGCCTGTTCTGCGCCTGGCGGAGAAATGCAGTGGACGCGGCTTGGGTAGGCTGGATCCAGCAGACGGCACCCGCGCGATAGACGCACACAGACAGATGAGGAACTCAGGCGAAGTCAGGCCAGAGCAGCGGATGTGACTGATGAATAGTCACGGGCAGCGAGCGTGACGGTGTACGGCGTCTAAGTTGACGAAGAGTGCCTCGTCTCGTTGCATGCACGCGTGCACGCACGCACATGTCGATGCTGGCAGAACAGGTCTAGATGGCGCAGACCTCAGGGGCACGCCAGGGAACCCGCCCCGCCCGCCGCCTCTTCCCTCGGGCCCTTCCGTGTCCTCTGCCACGCTGAAGTTGAGGCTCAAGCGCCTGGCCCTCGGCCTCGTGAGCCTCTCGGCCCCAGACCCTGAGGTGCCCCTGGCCTCCTCCTTCCCTCTGTCCTACTGCCTGCGACCCCGCAGACAGCCTTGTGGCCGAGGGTACGACAGATTCTCTGCTCTTCTGCCTGCGCACACTGAGTGCGTGCTGCGTGGTGGCCTTGGCGCTAGACCCCAACTTCGGTACCTGAGCAGGATCAGCTAGCGCGCTAAAAACGCTGAAGAGGATGCAGAGAGCGAGGGTCAGGACCCGCGGGCCATCCACCGGTCAGCGATGCATGCAACGAGCAAGACGTTGCGTCTGCATGAAGCAAGACGAGATCAAGACGTGCCTTGCCCTTGCGTGAGCGTGAATGCAGCCTCGCCGTCAGCATACCTGCCTGCCATGCCTGCCATGCCTGCCAGGTCATACCTGTCAGGTCCAGTCATGACTGCAAGACACCACCAGTTCGAACATCGCTGCCTTGTTCTTCCCACCCGGCTATCGGCCACCGGCCCTCGAGACTACCACACTCTGCAACCGCTCATACCCTCTAGTCTCCAGCCGTTCCTGCTCCTCGTGCCCCCTTGCGGTCTGTCTGCGTCCTATCTCCTGCTCCTTGGCGGCTCACAGCTCCTTGACCCCCGCACTCTATTCGCACACCGCACACCTACGACTGCTTCCACTTCTGTCTTTTGTCACCATCTCATCCTCCGCAAACACCTCGGCCCAAGCCAACCAGCGGTCTTCCCCCACGCCACCCTCGACTCTCTGACCATCTGTCATCAACCGGGCCCTACGCCACCACCTCTCCGGCCCTCCGCCCCCCTCCTCTCCCTGCGCCTGCGCCTGAGTCTCAGTCCTGGTGTCCTGGTGTCCTGCTATTCCAAGCCGGCACCTTCCCTCCCACCTTGCTCTTCAATTTTCCTCCATCCAACTGCCAGACCAAGCTCGCTTCCCAGGGCCGTCCGACCCGTTCTTCGACCTTCGACCTTCCGTCGCGGCTCTGGCTTCTTTTCCCACCGTTGCCACGTCTTGTCGCATCCTTTCCGCACTTATCGCTCCGCATCTTCCCCCGGCGACGACTCTGCAACCCACACCGGTCTCTCGGTCGCTTTCGACTTGACCTGACCGGAATTTCCGCCGTCATTCCTCCCTGTCGACCGTGATCCAACCGATCCATCAATCCGTTGATCAGTGCGGGTCCTCGACGCATCCGTTGATCAGTGCGAGTCCTCGACGCATCCACCTTCGAATTCATCAGCGGCATCGAATCCGGTTCATCTCAATTGGCATCTGTTCTTTATGGTTCTCGACACTGTGTCCCCCGACGAAACAGCATACTAGGTCCGCAACCTCGTCGATACACTCCGTCCCTTGAACCCCGTGGTTGACCCTCGCCGCAAAGCAAATTCCTTCTTCCCTTTTGGCTTTCAAAGAGGACATCAACCCATTCCATCTCGCCTTCGACTTTCACATCGTCATTTCACTCTTCGAACCGGCCCGTCTTCACCAGCCGTCCACCATCCAAGCAATCCACGACAGAACCTAAGGCTCGGTAGAGGCTGGGATGGACTCTTGGTCAACGTCATCCCCATTCTCGACAGACTCTACAATACCCTCTTCTCCTGAAAGATCCGGCGGCAACAACAGCAACCGTAACACGTCCACCGGCCCGTGCCCACCACCTGTATTCCCTGCCAACTCTGGCTATCCATTCATGCAGGGCATGCAGGCCCTCCTCAGTAACCTTGCTGGATCGTGAGTATTTCACGTCCTTAGTGGACGCGTAGCGCTGACTAGAATCAGGTCACCGTTCGGTTCAGGTTCCTTTTCGGCCTCACCGGGGGGCGGTCAACCTAATGCCAACAAGGCGATTACGAACGATGCCAAGCTCCCAGTGAACATTCAGCAACGCGTCGGTGTCCAGTCCGTTCCACCTCCCAGCATGACCTCTTCAGCGCATGGAGGTTCGCGAACGGAGCCCCCGAAACGCATCTACGATGTTGAGGGGCTCACGCTCTCCACGCCCACCATCGATGACGTTGCGTCGACGTACCCTGCGTGAGCTCCAATTCTTTTGCGACGGCGGTCGTGCATCGCGATCTTCTTAGCTGACGGCTGCAGACGCAACAAGATTCTGCTGCAGGGCGACCCGCAGCACATTCAGAAGCAGCGTGTCGAGACCGCCATCCGTGTGATCATTGACATTCTCCGCACCATCCCTCCGTCACCCTCCAACCCCAATGTCTCCCCTTCCATCGCGACTCTCCTTCCTCAAGACCCCGCCGGCAATATTCTCGCCTCTTTCGAGCGCTTAGCGAACTTCCGAGGTCTGCGCCTGCAAGCAGGAACGACCACCAAGGCGAGCTCGAAGAAGCAACTTGCCGCGGGGGCGGTGCCAGCGCACCAGCTGGCGTATCTGGAGACTGCGGTGTACATGAGTGGAGAGAATGGCAAGCGTGTGTATGCTTGCAAGCGGTGCCGTGGGCGCGAGGAGAGGCGGCGGATGAACAAGGACGCTGCCCGCAAGAAGCAGATCACGCCCGCCGTTGACCCGGACACGCGAGCTCCGCAGCCAAAGCCATCCCAGCACCCACCCACTGAGGATTACATTACCGGCGTCAACTCGGCCCAGTACGACCCCCACCGTGTCACGCAGGTCGTCGAGGAGCCGCCATGGGACCCGGCCGTTCCCGACTGGCGCCATGAGATCGTCCTGTTCAATTCGGCTCCGGAGATGCCCATGAAGGACGGCAGCTGCTACTGGCTGCCATTCCGCGTCATCTGCTACTGCAAGTGTCACGGCGAGAAGGTTGGATTCCGCATCAAGTTCACCCTTCGCACCTTTGACGGCCGGATCATCGCCTCGGAGATGACGAACCCGATCAAGATTACCGATGACCACAAGACCGACGCCAAGTCGAAGCCTCGTGCGGACCGTTTGGCGTCGGCGACGCCGGCGCCCTCGCGCCCGCGCAAAGGACGCATGAGCACCGCGTCATCGCAGCGGCAATCGCCCGCTCCGTCGGAGAGTGAGATGAGTGTCGCATCTGAGGTTGGTCCTAGCATCCAGAAGCAGACGCCTCAGGTACGCCAGAACAAGCCTTACGATCGTCCACCTTCGCAGTCCCCCGCCGTCCAGTCCTCCAACCTTCCGTTTGACTTCATGTCTCAGGTCAACAACGAGCGACCAAGGCTTTCGCGTGAGCCGTCTGCGTCATCCTATGCGTCCCCGGTGGACATTTCCAACTGGGCCGATGCGCTGCAGCAGGTGACCGTCAGACCCGATGCGCTCCGGCGACCAGACTTTGGCGGATTGACGGCGCTGAACCTGAACGCTCACAATATGGGCGTCAACGGCGTCAACGGCCATGCCAATGGCCAGCGCATGGGTAGCACAGACTTCGGCGCCATGCAGAACGGTCTAGGTGGAACTGGTGTCTCACATCAGAACGATCTCTATGGTAATGGTCTCAACTCGAACAGTCTCACTTCTGGCAGCCTCTCGGCGGGCAGCCCCCTCGACCTGTCATCCCTGAGCGCGGGCATGCCTTCTGTGCAGCCCATGATCTTCGGCAACAACAGGAACGGTGTGAACGATGTCGACATGGGAAACAATGTGAACCTCGAGAATATGCTCTTCAACCCTGGTCACTCCACACAGAACTCGATTTCTTCGAGCTACCAGGACGACCAGTCCTCCGTGTTCTCTGGCTTCCAGCAGGGTAGCCTGTACAGCGAGAGCGGACTGCCCCCGGAAAGCGCCCTCGACGACATGATCGACTACTCAGGCGGCGAGAGCACGGGAGCTGTGAGCCCGATGCAGCACCTCAACCTCTCCCCGACCGCACCCATGGGCCAACTCGACCTCTCCGGAGTCAACGGCCACCAGTCGCCGTATGGACAAGCTAGTGGCTTGCCTCCTGCGGCGACGCAGGCTGAAGCCGAGGCTCAGACTCGCGCTCTGCTCCAGATGCTTGGTCGCCCGCAGCAGCCGTCTGTACCCACCCCGACTGTGTCCCACGTTATTCCTGCCGAGGGAGACATGGCGGGTGGAACTCCCGTTGCTATCGCTGGTTCCGGCTTCACTCGCGAGACAGTCATCGTGTTCGGTGGACGGCCGGCTACCACTTCGTTCGTGTCCGACTCATTCCTGCAGTGCACGCTCCCGCCCAGCCCCGTTCCTGGAGAGGTGCCCGTCACGGTCCAGAACGTCACGGCGGTGTCGGTTGGTCCGGGCATGATGTTCAAGTACACCGGCATGGACAAGGAGATGATGCGCCTCATGCTCGAGGTTCGTCAACTTCACGGCTCGCAGGATCCTGCCGTCCGTCTCGTCGACCACATCGCCCGCTCGAACCACAACAGCGACATGTCCGACCGTTCCAGCCCCAACGGCAACAACTCGTCGCCATTCGACTCAGATGCTCCGAAGAAGGCGCGTCGTCCGTCGGCACCAAAGAAGGACCTGCAGACCACACTTATCGAGTGTCTCGAGGTCATGGACGAGTCGTCGCCAGGCTCGCTGCGTCGCTCTGGCGTCGTCAACCACGCCAACAAAGCTCAACAGACCCTTCTGCACGTCGCCGCTGTCATGGGCTTCCACCGTCTTCTCCGCCGCCTAGTGGTTGTTGGTGCACACCTGAACACCCAGGATATCAACGGCTTCACCCCTCTCGCATTCGCTGCTCTTTGCGGGCAGGCCCAATGCGCTCGCGTGCTCCTCGAGGCCGGTGCCTCATACGACGTTCCGACCTCGCTGGGTGAGATGCCGCTCGACCTTGCCAAGCTCGCCGATGGTAACCCTGTGGAGAGCATCCTGCTTTCTGCCGTCTGGGCCACCGCCGTTCCCGAGGAGGACGACGACCGCGCATCCATCATGTCGTTCGACGACAAGAGCGAAATTGATGACGACAACCCGAGCTCGGATGACTCTGACGGCGCCAACAGCACGTCAGACGCCAGCCGCATCCTCCGCCAGCGCAGGGTCTCCCGCAAGGCGAAGAGCAGGGCGAAGCGGAGGATGTCCTCTGTGCAGCACGCTGTTAAACATCGCCGCGCTACCCACGAGGACATCATGCACGACGTTGATGGGACGGTTCTTCCCATGCCTCACGAGGACCCGCCTCCCTACACGCCTCCGAACCAGCCCTCGTGGATGTCGAGGACCATCTCGAACATCTCGCACCCGATCCAGGACAAGGTCTTGCACAACCTGCCGTTTTTCAATGGTGACAAGGTCTCTCTTCCTAACGGTTGGGTGGCCTTCCCCGCTCCTCCCTCTTGGGACACGCTGAAGAATATCACCAATCCGGAGGATATCAAGCTCTTCACGCAAGCCATGGCTGCGGCCGCCTTCAATGCCGTCGTGCAGTCGGGGGCCACCACGTCTTCAAAGCTCGACGAGGGCTCCCCGGCGAACCGTTCGCCCAAGAAGTGGCGTCGTCGCCGCTCCAGCGTCGATTCGCGCTCGTCGCGTGACGTCCAGGCGACGCAGGTCGTGAAGCAGGTCAAGCAGGACCGGATGCTTTACCTGTTCTGGCTCCCGGTCCTGCTGTTCGTGGGCTTCTGGCTTCTGGTTACTGCGCTGCCTATCGCTACCGGCTTCTGCTTACTCTACGCCCGACAGATTAGTCGCGCCATCAAGCAGCGCTTATAATAGACTTCCCATTTACTCTTTTCTCTTTCCATTCTCTGTCAGCTAGAATACATGTAGGTCGGCAATTGTGAGGAGAGGAGGGGAGCGCATCGGGAGGTGAACGTTGATTTTGGTATCCGGAGAGGGGTTAATAATATCGTCAACCATTTGTAACCATGCCTATGTTAGCATTATACATCATCCTGGGAGCTGTCTGACGCATGCGTGTGCGGTGCTTCTAGATGTCAGTGTGGACAGCGGCACTGGTGAGCTGCGCAACCGAGGATTGGTGCCAAGTGCCAGGTAGTACACAGCATCTTCAGCGTGGTCAAGTCCGCCAGGCACGCCGCTTGAGGGTTTGGTGAGTCCGTGCTGGAACATGACGAATTGACGAGATGCTCGCAGTGAGACGAGGCACAGGCGCAGAGGGGTCAAGATGGAGAAAAGCATCCGTTTTCACCTTTGGGACACGAGGGTGATGGCTGTTCAGCGCTGGACCCTCAATCCGTCATGCACAGCAAAACACAGACCAGTGGCCCCCTGCTTCTTCCTTCCGCATACATAGCTCACGAGCTTCTTCTCATCACCTCACCTATCTCAAACATCTCAAACCTACTCTGTGAGTAGCAGGCACTTGAAATTACCATCAAGAGACGTGCCGGCAGCTGACGTTGCATAGAAAGACTCAACACACCGTCCGAGCCTCCCTTGCGCTTTGTTTATCCAAACAGAAGGACTACCGCCCGGTCCACAAACGACAACCATGGCTTGTGAGCTATATCTCTCTGCAACACAGCTGACTCATCAGTGGAAGGAATGAAAGAAAAGCTGTCGGCCGGCACCGCCAAGCTGACCAAGGCGGCCAAGCTGCGCAAGTCGGACACGCAACTCATGAAGCTGTCGAACGCCGCCGTTGAGGAGCGGGAAGCACGCAACCGGGGCGGCGAGCCGAGTTTAAACCGCCTGCAGATCGGCGCCTACCTGGGCATTCTCTTCTTCACCTTCCTGAGCGTCTGTCTCATGGCCGCCGTCGCGGCCTTCCAGGCCAAGTGGATCAAGGTTTGTGAGTAGCCCGGACCTCAAGAGATTGAGAATAGTTCGCTGACGCCCACAGCTGGAGGAGTCGGGTTCTCGCTGTTCATCCTCCTGTTCAACTTCGTGCTCGCTGCATGCCTTCTCGCAATCCCGCTTGCTTATGACCGGTGAGTCTAATATCGCACGACTAGCTTGGTGGAAGCGCAAGTTTGGCATTGTTGTGATCGGTCCATGGTATATCGGGTGGCTGGTCGTTTGCCCCTGAGGAAAGTCAAAATCACACACGCTCCCTAGTGTGAAACCAACATGTCGCCATACCCGAAGTCAAACCGAGCCATCCTTCCGCTCCCACCCATGCACCAGCTAGTTGGCCCGCGTGCATAGTTGACCATACACAGATGGGACAAGTGCAAGCGTGCTGCCCAGTTCCTGGCCCAGCCCCGTTCTCACATGATCCTTAACGCGTTTGGTGCTCTACTGCAGATTATCGTCACTCTGATCACGACCATTAGCGGCTTCGGCAACCCCGGCTGCAAGAACCCGGACAACGACCCTAGCGCCGATGACGACCGCGGTGATGACTACAAGGACGCTCTCCCTGGCTGGTGCAAGACGAAGCAGGCCGCGGCCATCTTTGACTGGCTCACCCTCGCGTGCTGGCTCGTCTTAGTCGCCCTCTCCGCCATTGCGTTCCGTGACGAGCGCCGTCGTCTGCGCCGCGAGCCGCGCTTTACCCCTCCTGACGAGGAGGATGACACGGACCTCGAGATCGCAACGGGAGGCTACGCCAAGGTCGGCCACGACGACGTCTTCGACGACAAGCACCAGGAGCGCACGCCCATGCCCACGGTCGACTACTCGGGTCATGCCGCGCCCGCGCCGCGCGTGAACCCCGCCGTGCAGCAGATGCAGCAGTCGGCACTCGCCCGCCCCAGCGTGGACGTGTACGGCGCCTTTGACGGCGACATGCCCGGTGCTCAGGCACAGAGCCGCACGATGCAGATGGCCTACGCCGACCCGTACGCCCAGGTCCGTGCCAGCCTCGACACGCCCTACCAGATGCCGGCGCAGTATGCTCCGCCCCAGGCTTACGGCTCGCCGGCCTACGGCTACCAGCAGAGGTAACCACGTGACAGCCCGACGAGCGAGCTTTAGTGTGACGACGAGTGTACGACCACCCAACCCGCAAGAGGAGCAAGGGAACCTGTGAGATTACGAACTGTACAGTCATGATTCGTGTTGTAGCGACGATTTCCCTGCCCCTCAGCCCTTCTTCCTGTCCATTGACTGTGACTTGAGAGCACTGTGTGCCAATGCCAGCTGCCTGAGCCGTCTCTGGACCGTGTCCACCTTCGAGCAACCCGACCGTTAGAATCCCGCGATAAACATTAGTTTAAGCGATGCAATGTACTGTGCCTCCTTCTCCATGCTTTAATGGTTCATTTCTTTAGATTAAGCCGAGATAGCGAGGCCGAGGGTGGTCAGAGCGATCAGGGAAATAGCGTTGAGGGCAGCCGAGATGCCGTGGTAGAGCTGGAAGCGCGTGTTGGCGTTCTGGAGCTCGGTAGACGCGGCAGGGGACGAGGCGTCCTTGCCCTCGATCTTCTCGAGGCCGGCGCGGTCGATGGTGGCACGGGCGCAGGCGGGGCCAACAAGGAGCGCGTTGATGAGGGTCGGGGCCCACGCGCCAAGGACGAGGAGAGCCTGGACACCCTCCTCGTGCTTCCACCACTTGTGGGTGTGGAGGAGCGAACGGTGGAAGTTCAGGTGGGTGCCGAGAAGGAGGGTGGTGAGGGTGACCTGGGTCTGGAGGTAGAGAGGCTGCTGGACAGACGAGAGGAGGGAGAAGGTCTCCTTGGGAACCGAGGAGTAGGCCTTGAAGCCGGACTGGGGTTAGCTAGACCATTTCAGAAGAATGCGAGCAAAAGGGGCGTGAAGGAGCAACGTTCTGCAGGACGACAGCAATGAGAACATCGTGAGATGGCGACAGTCAATGTGCCCCACAACCTCTCTCGGGCCAGAGGGCAACCGTCCAGCTTCCGATCAGAGGGAAGAAGTGGCGACGGGAGAACCAGGTGGGCCGAGGTTCGGATGTCTCCAAGCCCAGTGGGTTTGGGATAGATCATCCAGCAGCGAGCAGCACGCCAGCATGGGTCCATCCGGCAAATGGCAAGCGCGCGCGTCGGAAAGAGGGGAGGAACGTGCGAGCCGAGTACTCGCGATGTCCATCGCGATCGCGCTTTCCTCCGGCTCCCGGCGGTTCAAGGCGTGCACGCCAGCATCCACAACCCCGGATCGCGATCCAGCATGCCAGAATTCCTTCGTGTCCTTCGCAACCCCTCTTCGTTCCCGGGGTCGATTCCTGGGTCAAAGAGGGAAGGATGGGTGTCTTCCCTTCTGTCTCGTAGTCTTCTACTCACGATGGTGTTCCAAACGTTGGAGCCGAGCGCATTGCCCCACGTGAGGAGGTAGAAGCCCTTGAGGGTGAATGGAGCGAGGGAGCCCATGATGCAAGTCGAGTTGGACGAAGGGATTGCTTGAGACGAGTGAGTGGAGAGATAAGAAAACAAACCGAGCGAGCGAGCGTGCCCGGCGCACGCAGCGTCGCAGCAGCGACGGCCACAGCGCGTCTGGCCCAACTGGTTCTGTGTGGTCGTGATGGCACCGTGTGAAGGGGGACCAGGTGACCAATCGAGGACCGGGTTTCTCCTAATCCGCCCCCCTCCTGGTCATGCACGTGTGACGTCATGCTTACTGTGAGACGGCAACGTGCGATTCCGAAGCGCACTGATGCGGAAACCATACAAGCATGTGCACACATGCAGCGATCGAGACGCGCTACCAGACGCGACTAGCGCAATGGGCGAGGAACGGTAGGTTCACGTTCATCGCATGAGAGAGTGAGGAAGGTAAAGGAAGGGCAGGATGTGGTCCTGTTGACTGAGTGAGGCGTTCTGACGGCCAGAGGCGACTGATTGCCACCCTGCTTATTGCGCCCTCTACGGACTAATAGGCCCTCAAGAATCCCCACACTGAAATCTGAACAGACACAGTATTTCGTTGATATCGGAGACTTTGTTAACAACAGTTCGGCTGCATTTATCACTACTGAGACACGCCGGGGAGTGGTGCGGTCCCCCACTTTACCACTGTGGTAGTGTTCCGCGAGGTTCCGACAGACCGAGCTTATGATACGCTCCCTACCAACAGCTATGTCTACGCCTGTCACCACTTCCCAGAGAACTACAGCATACCAGTCTCCATCGAGCAGTATGACAGAGCAGCATGACGGACCTCGTAGCCCTTCGGTGTCTTCCTCGGCGTCCATAATAGAACCACAGGCGAGCAGGCCGAGAGTGGCCCCGCTCCGTACCATGCGCCGTTGACGAGTACTCAGGCTGAGATCACCGAGGGACGAGTGAGGAAGTTCGGTCTCTGTTCGTCACCTGCCGCACAACGCACGCCCTCCTGCGCCCCCAGCCGACCGCACAGCGCCGAGTCTCGTCTGACCGTGAGCACGTTCCGTTACATGACTTCGGTGGTACCTTAGTGATCTGCAAGCAGCCAGGCTACATGGCAGCTCAGTCATCCCAGCTGGTAAACCCGCAACCCGAGTGCCTCGAGCACTGTACTGGAGCCATGCGGTCGCTCTCACCAGTGCAATAAGGCGGATACGCGGGCCTACACATGCCGTTCTGGGCCTCTCTGTCTCCGTCATATCAGCACAGGCGGTAGGCGACGGCAGTCTATGCCAGTCTACGCCATCAGTGCAACTGAAGTCATGCCGGGTGTCATGATGGATGTTCCCTCACATTCTTGCTGGCTCGCCGAGCTCCCATCGTCTACAGTTGGAGCCCAGCACCATTCTCACCAACGTACCTCCCACTTAACAGCCCCAGCTGAGCAAGTATAAAGAGGCGACAGCTGACGGGTTCTCAAACCCCATCCCTCAAGCATTCCTCTTCTGTTCCAACCAAACGAACATATCCGCAATGACTCCCGCTCGTCTCATCGCCCTCCGCGCCGCCGCCGCGCGCCCCGTCATGAGCCGCTCCAGCGCCCGCACCTTTGGCACTACCGTCGTCCGCGGCGATGACATGCCGAAGAACTGGAACGATGCGATCCAGCAGGTCAACAAGAGCGTAAGTCGTCTCTTGTCCCTTCGACCTTTATCGAGGCTAACACCCAGTTCAACGCCGGTGTCAAGGACGCCGCCGGCGCAATGGAGTCTTCCCTCGAGGACGTCTCCAAGAACGCCAAGCCGTACGCTGAGGACATTGCGAACCGCCTCAAGGCCGTGTTCGGGGACAAGGCGCCTTCGGCCAAGGACGTGCAGAAGGAGCTCGAGCAGTCGGCCAAGCAGGCGTATCAGGCTGTCAAGGAGGCTGCCAAGGAGGTCTCGGGCGACGCCAACACTGCGTCCAAGCTCGACAGCCAATTCGCCAGCGACTTCAGCAAGGCCGCCAACCAGCGCGCCAGCGATCTCAAGAAGGCTCTCAACTCCAACAACTAAGCTCGGTAGTTAAAGAACGTAGTCGTTGAAAGAAAGTTAGAAGTTTGAAGTTCCTTGCTGCTGCACGTGGGAGCACGTGGGATGGGTGCACGTCTGTTGTCAGATCTCCACCCTATCCACCTTATCCACCCAGTTAGCAACCAGGTTAGTTCTCGGGCGCGCTCCGCGCAGACATAATTACGTGTTACATGATGGAACGTATCCGTAGCGTAAACTAAGCGCCTAATTGCGCGCGACATTGGCTGCTCTCGGTTGTGGGGCCGGCGGCTGCGGGAACGGCCGGGCTAAGGTCAGCTACGCCATCCACATACGACTGATCCCACCTAACGATGAGGAGCTCAGCGCACCTGGTGCGCCGCTGCTTGCTGACATGGCCGGGGGTGCTGGGGCACCCTTGGAGCCCGCGTTCTGCGCCACCGACGAGTTCAGGAGATGATGCTGGAAGGAGTTCTGTGGAGGCGTGGCCGACCCACTCAGATAGTCGGCCAGTCCTGGGAAGCGGGCAGACGCATTCGCCCGCTCGCCGCCGCCACCCTGCTGAGAAGGCTGTATTGACGGCTTCACATCACCGCCCAGTGTTGAGGCGTTGGACGAGCTATGCCCGCCGCCTAACGGCTGCTGGGAATGCCCGTTGACGTGCTGCTTGTCACCACCGCCGTTCGTCTGGGGCACAACCTCCCGTCGGGGCACGGCGAAAGCCTCTGTGCCTAATGTCTTTCGTGAGGGGCCACTCTGAGGTAATGACGACGTTGTTCGTGGCGGTGCGGACGGCTCCGCCTGGATGGTCGGCTGCATCTGTCGGTGCTGCTGGCGCGGCATCTGGACCGGCGCGCTGTAGTGATGATGCCGCCGCGGGTCATCGTCGATGTGCAAGTGTGAGGCGGGGTGCTGGCCGGGGGCTTGGTAGCTGTAGGCGGAGGTCGACGGTCCGGCATATCCTCCGTACATTGCTGGTGACGCGTGGCGCGACAACTGCTGCTGCTGCTGCTGCTGCTGCTGGCGAGCAGTCTGCAATCTGTTAGTACGTGCCAGGACACAACCACTCACGTCGATCGCACTGAGGTCAGCCAAGCCTTGCTCCGTTGTCAGGCGAGATGGCACAGGTCCCGGAGACCAGTCAAACGGTTTGGGCGGCTTCTCGACCTTAGGTACGGGTCGTTGGACCTTGGGTGTCTCGATCTCGTTCTTCTCTCGGGCCAACCTCCGGCGCTTGCTCCACGTCTGCTCGAACTCCTCCCAGTGCATCTGGTCACGCTGGTCCTGGGAGTGTCAGCACAGTCCTGGCCAAGTGACTTCAAACTCACGGTCCAGGTCTGCCATGAGATCTTGGTTTCGACATCGCGCCAGATCTTGAGGTCGGCCAGACTCTCCTCATACCGGCGAAGAGCAATCTCGTGAAGCCGCTCACGGCGTGCCTCGACAATTCTGTTAAGTTGCAAGAGCGCTGGATGTGTGCCTAGGCGTTAGCTTCGTGTCACTGCGACTACGAGGACTCACCATTGAGAATCATCTCCTCCTCCTTGGCAGCTTCCTCCAATCTTTCCACATACAGGCGATCACGGAGAGCAGCGAATTTCACTTCAAGAGCGACCATAGCACGGACGGCTGCTGTACTCGGGCCAGGAGCGTGCGATGAGTGATGTCCTGATGCGCGGGACGGAGCCGCCGACGCCGAGTCTTGATGTCAGCCAAACCCATGCAGTGAAACTCACCTTCAGCTTCGACTTCAACAGCGGCTTCCTCCTCGGCAGCTGGCTCCTCCTCGGGCTCGACAATGTCTTCGACATCGGCCTCGTTTTCGGTCACGGCGGCTGTGACCGTTCCCTCGGCTTCGACGGCGGCATCCTCGTTGTCCTCTGCACGCATGGTGATATCGCCATCCGCCTCAGCTTCCTCGTCGACCGGATGCGGTTCCTCTTCCTTGACGACGGGCTCTGTCGGGGCAGCCACGGCATCTTCCTCGGCGCCTTCCATTGGCTCGTCGTCGTCAACGTCGCCTTCCTTCTCCATGGGTGAGGAGGGAAGGTTCTCAGTATGAGGGGGGTCCGAAGGGGGCGGTGGCGTCAGCGAAGGGGACGGCGACGCTTGCCGTCTGGAAGGCCTGCACACATCAGCAACACAACTACCGTGGATTCACTCACCGCTTGCCGACCGGCGTCTCGTCAGCTGTGTCGTCCAGTGCCGGCGCATCAGCCTCGTCCTCCAGAGCGTCGTTGCTTGGCTCCTCAGCCACACCATCGGCTTGCTGGGCGGCGTCATCCATATCGTCCTCGTCATCCGTGAGCTCGCTGTCCGTCAATGGCTCCGTTAACGTTGTTGGGCTGCTTCCTCCAATGAGGTCGCCATCATCGTGGTCATTGTCCAGGATGTCGGCGGCGGGACCAAGGTGGAGGGGTGCGGGGGGTGGGTTGCCGTTCGCGGTTGGCTCCTGCAACGGCGACGGCGAGGCCGACGACAGTGGAGAGGAAGACCTCCGCTGTTCCGACATGGATGCGAGCGGGGCAGTTGGCTGGGGCGGCAGAGTCGCTGAGCTTTGCAGCTCTTATCGAAGGAGGGCAGTCGTGGGGAAAGGATGGGAGAGGTTGGGCAGCTGGAAAGGAGGCGTGCGGACGGGAGACAAACAGAGTACGGTGCGGTAGAGGTTAATTAGGAGGGTCCGGACAGAGTAGAAGCAGCTGAACAATGTGCTGGTGGGATGGATGACGGTGGGAGGAGGTTGTCCAACGCGTAGGAGGAGCCAGTTGGTGGCCGGTACCGGTTGAGCGGACAAGGTGGGACTAGACGCCCACGCCTAACATCGGGAATCGACATGACCTCATGCGTGCTGCTCAGATTTTAGCCTCCGCGCGCCTAAACCAAGACCACCGTTGTTTTGTTAGCCGACCAGGAACCTGTCTCGCTGTCTCCACCCCGTGGCCATAAATCGCGTGCACCTGGGCGGGCGCATTCATGGTGCTGAACGGATGGGTGGACCACTTGTCTTTGATCGGCGCATTCAGACCATGCACACCCAACCACGAATCACGAACGCATCACAAAGCACATGGCAAGGCGTCGAGGTGCACGCCGTACTTCTGGAAACTGGGTGGCCCGGACCCCGCCATTGTACGCACGAGCTGACCCGCGTGACCCGGGGCACCGGATGCCACCGCGCTCGAGCAAAATATTACGCCAAAGACCCCAACGTGCATTATGATACAACAGAAACTTGGTACACAGCTATGTCCAATGCCCTCAATGCCTATGAGTAATGAATGATAGTGGTTGCGCCCGTTCACTTGCCCTCACTCGTCGGGGATGTCGTGAGGCTTGCGGATGCCTCGCGACAGCTTGTAGTAGACGACAGTAGAGTCGGGATCATTGATGGCGACGTAAAGGGTGTCGGGGTCGAAAGTGTTGTTGACCTCGGTCGCCTCCGGCTCGTCATCGACGTCCTGCTTCTCGCCAGTCTTGTCTGCCAGCTGGGTTCGGAGCTCGGCCATGCTGGGAGCGAGCGGCGGGAGGGCCACGGGCAGCGACTCGACAGTGACCTCGAGTAGAGACGCGAAGATGGTCCGCAACTCTTTGGGCGTGAGTGCGGTTGTGTGCAGTGGCAACGGAAGCACGGCGCGGAGGGGGTCCTGACAGTCAGTTTCCAAGAAGCGGAAGGAGATAACGATTAGTACGGGACCGTAAGTCCGATTCCGGTCTACTCACGTCCTTCCTCTTGCGTCCAACAACGGCGACCCACTGGGTGCCGGGGAGCTGCAACGGACGGAGCTCGCACCATTGCACAGCGAGAGAGAGATCACAGAGAGCAGTGGACAACGGTCCAGCCTGCAAGGGCGACGCCGCCGTGAGGTGGGCGATGTGAGGGGCCAAAACTTGAGGTGCGATCATGATTGTATGTCTGCTGTCTGCTTTCTGCTGTCTGGCGTCTGGCGGACTTGATCAACGAACGCGAGACGCTGGAGTGATCTTTATTTTGCGGTGATCGGAGAATGCAACTTGGATATCGGGTTGAACGAGCGGCTGTGGACGACAACACTCCGGCTCGGAAATGGAAATTATCTCTTAGATAGGGGTTCACGTGACACGGATTCGAAATCTGGCAGGCTCACGGAGGGCCCGCTCCGCGATCCCCAGTGGAGGACTCAGGGAATGTCAAGCAGAATATGGCAGGCTCTGGCAGGGCTCGCCCAAGCAAGGCCCGGTTTTGGTGGGATTCTCGAGGGGGGAAGGGAGTGCCGCCCCTCGCTGCCGCCTGCCGCCGCTGCCGCACTGCCGTGCCCAGCCGGGGTTGACGGCCCGCAACCAGTGTCTTCCCCCACCCCACAGACTGGCAAGACCGACCAGACTGACCTCACCGGCGACATAACATCGACCAAGGATTTTCTTCTCATCCTCATCACATCCTCCATCCACACCATGGCGTCCCGCTCAGCCATTTCTCGTCTGACCCCCCGGGCCCTCGCCCCCCGCGTCGCCGCCCCCCGGCAGCTCAGCACCGCGGCCGCCGTCTCCCGCGCCGCCGTCGCTACCACCCCCATGGCCCGCGTCACCGCCTCCCCGTCCCGTTACCTCCTCAGCTCCATCCAGCAGCAGCGCCGCATGGCCAGCTCCGACGCTGAGGCTGGTGGCGAGTCCATGGTGAGTCTATCCCGAGAAGCCCAGCGTCTCGGAGGTCGTGTAGACGGCGCATGACCATTGCCGCCGGCCCCGCACCTTGAGAAAATGTGCCATCGGCTTTTTCAAAGGGCACTGGTCTGGGCCTCTAGCCTCGATGCATGCATGCGCTAACGTGTCCAGACCGTCCGTGAGGCTCTCAACGCCGCCATGGAGGAGGAGATGAACCGTAACGACAAGGTTTTCGTTATGGGAGAGGAGGTCGCTCGTTACAACGGTGCCTACAAGGTCACTAAGGGTCTTCTGGACAAGTTCGGAGAGGAGCGTGTTATCGACGTAAGTTGCGCCCGTTTGTGCGACAATCGTGATCTAATCTCCTCAGACCCCCATCACCGAGTCCGGATTCGCCGGTCTCGCTGTCGGCGCTGCGCTCGGAGGTCTTCACCCCGTGTGCGAGTTCAGTGAGTTTTGCGAAATCCCATCACCGGATTTAGCGGACATGACCGTCCGCTAGGGTCATGACGTCGCCAGCCACTAACCGTCCTCAGTGACCTGGAACTTCGCGATGCAGGCCATCGACCAGATCATCAACTCTGCTGGCAAGCTCTACTACATGTCCGGTGGCACTGTCCACTGCCCCGTCACCTTCCGTGGCCCCAACGGTGCCGCTGCCGGTGTCGCCGCCCAGCACTCTCAGGTAAGTCACTCCATCCAAAAATCCGTCCTTTACCGCGCTTTTCGTGGCCGGATGCTCGAGCGTTGGGCATACGGAGCTGTCCCCGAGGAGCTGTCCCCAGTTGCACTTGGTTGCACTGCACTCGTCACTGTCGTTGTCGCCGTGCGTGGCACTAGCGTCACCAGTAGCGATAGTAGCAGTCACTAGTCGCGTCGTCCCACAGCACCTCCAATCATTGTTTCCTCACTCTCACTTTTCCTCTGCTCGCTTGTCGTCATGGAGAGAGCGCTGACCAAGTAGTGCTTCGCTGCCTGGTACGGAAGCATCCCCGGCCTCAAGGTCGTCTCTCCTTGGTCGTCTGCCGACGCCAAGGGACTTCTGAAGGCCTGTATCCGTGAGCCCGGACCCACGGTCTGTCTCGAGAACGAGCTCCTCTATGGTTCGTCGTTCCCTATGACCAAGGAGGAGATGTCCGACGACTTTATCATCCCCATTGGCAAGGCCAAGATCGAGCGTGAGGGTACCGACATTACCCTTGTCGCCCACTCGAAGGCTGTCGGAGACTCGCTCGAGGCCGCCAAGGCTCTCGAGAAGAAGGGCATCAGCGCCGAGGTCATCAACCTCCGTTCGATCCGCCCGCTCGACATCGACACGATCATCAAGTCGGTGAAGAAGACGAACCACCTCATCACGGTTGAGGGTGGCTTCCCCGCGTTCGGTGTCGGTTCGGAGATCATCGCCCAGGTGTGCGAGTCGCCCGCGTTCGACTTCCTTGACGCTCCCCCTGAGCGTATCACCGGTGCCGACGTCCCTACCCCGTACGCTCAGACGCTCGAGGAGCTCGCGTTCCCTGACGCCAACATTGTCGCCCAGACGGCTGAGCGTCACCTGTTCAAGCAGTAAATATTTGTATCAACCGCTTAATAGACGATGTATATCGGATCAGGCGGGCCGTAGTTTAATGCATCATGGGCTAGTTACATTGTACAGGACTTTCCATACGTATGTGTGCTTGGCTGCGCTCTTATTCCCTTTGTCTTCACAACCGTCTCATCCTTTGCAACCAAGCTCAGAGTTGGAAACGAAACGGAAGCCCGGTGGTGAGAAGGTTTGACGCTCGCGCCACCGGCCCCTGGGCAAGTCCGATCTCCCACGTGGGCTCATCTCACCAATCGCTAAATTGACCCTAGATACGGAGCGACGTACCGAGCTGAACTATGAGACAGCGACCGACTCGATCTCGTCTTGAATCTCGACTCATCTCGCTAGCGCCGTATCGCATCGATCGCCGGGCCACAGCTCGCTCAGACTTTCCATACTTGAGCGCCTCTCTGCAAGTTCTGGGCGGCGAATCTCACATTACGGCAACACACCTGCAGACCCCGTTTCCCCGCCTCCACATCCTTTGCCACCGACGCATCACGGACAACACGCGGTGCTCTGCAGCACCAGAAGCAAGTGAGTCTGCCTCTTTGAATAGCTGTCCGCGAGCTCTGAAGCTCAAGACGGTGCTGCCTTGTCACCTTGGGCAGCTCAGCCTGCTCGCCACTACTCGATCTGCGCTGACAGCCAGTGCTGCCCGCTCTCTCCACAGCGTACCGAATATCGTAACCATACCCGTCCCTCTGATACTACGGCGGGGGCCACGCATGGCAGTCTCCCCGCGCGCGAGCAAGGGCGTCGCGAGTGCCGCGGCAACGATACCCGTCGAGGGATCGTCTTCGGCATACTCGTTCAGCCCGCCCCACGCTCCCCACCGACAGCCCGACTCAACATCAGCCATCTCGTCGTCTTACGGCTCCTCGCTGTCTCTCACCGAGCCGCGACCATCGCCATGGCACGCCATAGCGGACAGTCTGCAGACGACGCCATCCCTGACCCCGGCTCCGTCGGCACTGACCTCCTCCGCCCTGCGCGAGTGGGAGCGGCAGCTAGCCGGCGCCGACGCGGTACGTCACCTCCTCTTCCCCGGGCGCGGGTCGCCGAAACTCTCTGCCGAGCGCGACCGCGATGGCCACGTTGAGTACAAGCTCAAGCTGATTGATCCGGAACCCGAGCGTTTCGACCGGCTCGTGACGCAGATGATGTGGCGGCTGAAGCAGGGGCGGAACGAGGCGATCTACGAGCTCGGCCTGGGCGACGACGGGAGCGTGATAGGCCTCACGCGGCCGGAGATGGACGCAAGCTTGAGCACGCTGGAACGCATGGCGAGCGAGGTCGGCGCGACCGTGCTGGTGCTGAAGGAGATTGTCCTGACCGAATTCTCCGACTCGGACTCGGCCGCCTCGAGCGTCTCGGGGTGGAGCGGGAGCGGAGGCGCAGGCAGTGGGAGCTGGAAGGCGCGCCGGCCCGACCTGGACGAGTTCGGGCGCCCGAGAAGGGGCACGAAGAGCCTCGACCCCTCGGCCCCGACAAAGGAGAAGAAGAAGTACGCCGCTGGGACTTACGTCGGAGGCAATACGGGCGTGAAGAAGAGCGGGGACAAACGACGCCGCGCCGCCCAGAGACAGGAGAGGAGGAGGATGGAGCTCATGCGCGGAGACGGGATGAGCCCGACGCCGTTCGACTCGTTCTTCCATGAGGGTGAGACCTCGAGCGGTCTCAAGGATAATGCCCATGCGTCTAATGGCCTGAACGGGATCAACGGCGACAGCGGTGCTAGCTCTCGACCAGGGAGCACGCTGAGCCACCTCGGCCACCTCGAAGAGAGGCCCTCGTCCTCGGGCCGTTCCAGCACGCCCCTCGACGACAGCCCAGGCGAGGGAACGCCCGACGACACCTTCGTCGATGGGCTGCGTATACCGCTCGACTCGTTATCGCTGTCTTTCGTGGATGTGATTGAGGACCAGCCGTCGCCGCGCTCCAGGTCGCCGGCGGGGCTGAGGCTGCCTGCTAGCCAGACGGAGGAGGGGGGCGAGGAAGGCGACGGCGCGGTGGAGGAGCTCGTATGCGTCGAGGCGCTCGTTGTGAAGAAGGCGGGACTGGAGGGGGAGTACTTCCTGCCCGAGGATGGGTGGGGCTTTGGGGAGTAAGGCGTTTCTTGAGTAGTTGAGAGAGCAAGTAGAGAGCACCAGTTACATCAGTAGAAGTATCAGTAGAACAGCCAAGTATCAAATATCACCATGTATCGAAGTTTGTGACACTCTCGGGGAGGGGGACTCTCGTCAGCAGGTGCTTCAGAGTAGTCGCAACCGCACGACTCAATGGGAGGTACAGTATTCACATCTCATGGCATGGCAGGGTACGATAGCCAAACTTGGGGTATGGGCCATGTAACGGCCGAGAGAGGTAGTGTGCATAGGCGTAGAGCTTAGGATAGATGGTTAGGCGATGATCGAGGCGTTGGTCCCGGCTGTGAGCGCGAGAGGAGCACGAGGCATGTGTCGTGCGGGGTATGGGGGCGTGAGCGAGGGAATGAAGTGAGGGAGGGATTGAAGTGGCGGGGAGTAGAAAGCATGGCTTCGTTGAACCATATACGTAGATAGAAAGGGAGAAAAACACAGAAAGCGCAGATGAGTTGACCCGTTTGAAGAAAAGAGAAAATGAAGTGACCCCTTGGTTCCACCTTGGCGTGGGCGGCCAGTCGGGGGGCAGAAATGTCCTCGAGACTTGTGTATGCGGTAAACTAGCTGTATGGTTGTCGTTTAGTTGGCGGTGGCTTTGGGCTGGATAGCCGAAACTTGATGCTGGGGGTGTTCTTTTGCTCGGTAAGACTGCCGACGCCCGAATACGACTCGAGAGCGCCGAGAGAGACTGAGAGTGGCTGGGGCTGGGAGATACTGATGATGGCGTGGCTGAGCGCAGAGATGAACGTGTTGAGTCCCGGGAAGGCCATTAGTTCGCGCTCGAGGAGCCACGACGGCCACGGGGCTGGCGCGGAGGAGCGCGAGAGCGGCAGATCTCGGTACGCTGCATGTGCATGAGGAGCTTGTCCTTGCGGGCCTGTGTTCAGCTCCGTAATTCCATGTATCAGCTTACGAAGGCGTGGCCGCAGACGGGGCACACGAACGGCTTTTCGCCAGCTGGCTGTTAGCTCTGTGATCGATTCTACAGCTTCATTCCCGTCGTCCGTCTCGAGGAAACGTGATATTGAAGTGACTCTCTTGAAGCACACGGATGAGGTCATGCGACACCGGATCACAGCCACAGCCCGCTCATCCCGGCATTCCTTGTGGCGCCACTCTCGCCACCATCGTCACTTTGAGATCCACCCTTCGACCATCCAACAAGATACGTACTGTGTTTCCGGCGGTGCCGCTGCTCTATCAGCTAATATTTCACCATGCGCAAGCTGGCCAGTTACGCACCTGGAGATCGTTGCGGCGGGTGAACGCCTCCCCGCAGTCATCGCACTGGAACCGTCGCTGCGTATCAGCTTCCCGATATCCCCGAAGCTCGCAATGCACTGAGGTGACCTCACCTTGTTGACGGGACTCACCGTGGTGGGCGCGCTAGCCATGCGCCTCGTGGGGCTCTTGTTCTCGCCGCTCTGGCTGGGTCCGGCGGCGGCGGGCCCGTTCTTGCTGGGGTTCGCCATGGGGGGAGGCATAGTGCCACCTGCGGCGTGACCGGCAGGCGCGCCAGGGTTGGAGTGGACGAGACCGAGGCCCAGCGAGTTCATGCCCGTGCCCGGCAGCTGCTGGTCCTGCACGCTGGGCGAGTGCGAGTGGCTCCCCTGCTGTTGCTGGGCGTGGTGGTGGTTCCATTCGTGGAAGCCGTTCGTGTACTGCTCGTCCCAGAGACGCTGGTTCGGCGCCGGACGCAGGCGCGGCGGCACGTACCCGTCAATCGTGGGCGCCTGGGCGGGGTAGCGGTACTCGCTTCCGGGCGCGTTGCCGTAGTACTCGTAGCTGCCGCCGTAGTCGTAGTTGGGGTCGTCGTGGTTGAGGCCGTTCTCGCGGTACTGCTGCCCGCTGCTGCCGGAGCCGCTGCCGCTGCCGCTCGCGCCCGTGCTGGGGCCGGGACGGGTGGGCATGGAGTGCTGCTGCTCGTACTTCCTGTCGGCAGGGGGAGGGTGTGCATGCACGAAGTGGTTCTGCCCCCCGGCGCCGGGGTAGCGCGCGTCACGGCGTCGGGAGTTGTATTCGCCCATGGGGAACATGAGAAGGGGGTCCGTCGGCTGCTGCTGGTGCTGCGACTGGTGCTGGGCATGCTGGGCGTGCTGCTGGTGAGCACGCGAGAACTCGAGCGCCGGGTCGAGAGCGGAACCCCACACCCCGCCGGAAAAGTACATTCCGTTCATGTGCGGAGGGGGAGGAGGAGCGAACGTCCCCGCAGCAGGTGGGTACAGCTGATGACTGCCGGGCTGGCCAGGCTGACCAGGCTGTCCGGGCTGATGGTGACCATGCTGCTGACCGGGCTGAGCCTGCTGCTGTTGACCACCCTGCTGTTGACCCGGCTGAGGCTGCTGACCGGGCTGTGGCTGCTGGCCAGGCTGAGTCATAGTGTGCTGGTGCAGCTGAGGAGGCGTCTGCTGCTGCGGTCCCTGCTGGGCGTGCGGCGTCTGCAGAGTCTGCTGAGTAGGCGCATGGAGCACGCCGGGGCTGCCACCGGAGGCCGCTGTGTTGGCAGCCACTGGCGTGCCGGGCGTCTGCTGCGGGGTCGACTGAGCCGGCTGGCTCTGCTGCGCAGCCACGGGCTCGAGGCCATCCATGGTGGCGGACTGGACCGAGGGCGTCGAGTTGCCCGTGCCAGCGCCTCCCGTGCCGCCAGTACCGGTGCCACCGGCCGGTGACGACGGCGCAGAGTCGGGCGACGTGATCCGCCCGTAGCTCGAGAAGCCGTACATTGGCCCTTTCACTCGGTCAGGCGTTGGCTCAAGAGTCGTAAGTAAAATTGCGGATACTCGTGATCGCTGCCGCGTTACCTACAGCGGAAGGGCCAGGCCACTCTAGCTGCTTCGAGTCGTCGAAAGGTATTCAGTGGGGGCCCAGTTGATGATCTCCCGTTGCTTGGCGGGGGATGGGGGCGAACAGGATGAGAGGGGCAAAGGATGACAACGAGTGTAAAATGGGGAAGAAGAGGTCGTGGAAGACGACGGCCTCAACAGGCGCAGCTGCGAACGAACGCCAGCAGCACCAGGCGTAGTGGTAGTAAGGATAGAAGGGGAAGTGGACGTACCGGGCGTGGATGTCGAAGAGTGCTGACCCAGGTTTAATTGCGGGCGACTGGAGGGGCGAAAAGGAGTGAAGGGGAGGGGCAAGGGGGGGCTGCGCTGCGGCGTTGGATACGTTTATGAATGAAGAGCGAGGATGCTGAGTGAGCAGACTGGCTGGAGACGTCGGTGAGGCGAAGGCGTTGGAGGCGAGGCGCTTAAAGAACTCTTGTTATCCTTGCGAATGAAGAGGACGAGGGAGAGGGCACTGGCGAGTTCTCTCTGTTGCTGTCTGAGTCATGACCTGTACCGCTGTGCCCACATACTCTTTTGATGATGACGCCCCCCCTGGGTCCTGGGTCAAGTTCTTCTGCTGTTTTGCCGGGTGACAGGTCGTGGGTGGTGGCATGCCCAAAATGCCCGCGGTCGCCCAGTTTGTTGTGAGGATGGATGGGGATGTGCGCTGCGTGCGTTGATCTAGCCACTCGGCGTATTGCGCCAGGCTCCATGAGGCAAAGGGAGGCGAGGACGTGCTCACGGCCGTGTTGGGGACAGTGTGAGGGGTGTACGAGGCTGTCTGTCTGTCTGCGGTGCTCTCTCGCTCCCTCCGTATGGCCGTGTGTCTGCGTTGCTGTCCTCGGGTCTTTCGCGGCTTCCAGCGCTCCAGCAGTCCACTCGCCTCCGGCACCAGAGCCAGACCCGGGGAGTCAGCTGGCGCATGCGGCGCAATGTGGATGATCCTTACGGTCTGACTGACTCCCAGACAGACGAGCGAGACGGACGAGCAAGATGAGCAGAGATGGGCAGATACGCCCTCCCTTTGGCTCCTTCGCTCCTCTGGTCGCCCGCCTTGCGCTCCTTTCCACTCGGCGCGCATCGTTTCGCTTCCCCCCGATCTCCCCCCTTCATCGTTCCACGATGTTCCTCACCTGTTCTCCTTGAACTCCTGCATCCCCCACGCCCTTCAGAACGATTGTCCGTCATTCGCGACGCCCCGCCCGCAGCGCCGAGTCGTGTTGAACACCTCGAGGCGGTATTCGGCCCAAGGGGCGCCGGCCAGGCGCAAAGGCCTCGAAGACCCCATGCCCCTTCTTGCGCTTCGATGACCCAGAGTGAACCCAGGAAGGAGGGGGCGACAGGGTGCTCATACGGATCATACGTGCGTACGGGGAGTACGGAGGAATCGAGCTCTGTGTGGTCCCAGCGATCAATTTGTGTCTGTCGCCGCCGATCCGTTAGAGTGTGAGCTGTCAGTGCGTGTGCGGCTGGAGAGTGTGTGCATGTACGCATGTGCGTTGGGGTCTGCAGATGTGTTAGCACCCCGCGTGAGCCTCCGTAGCGTCAGTCGCCGTGTGTTATGTCAGTCCCCGCCAGCACATGGTCCCTTTGGCTGTAGAAGTACAGCAGCAGAGCTCGATTGCGTGTGTGTGTGTATAGGCAACACAGTTGTAGAAGCGGCGATGCGGTGATACGCAACCCAGGTGATACGCAAGTGCTTGTGTGAGTCAATGTCAGACGCGCTCAGACGCCGGACTAGCTGGACTCGGTACAATCGACCTGCCGCAAACTGATCGCATCAGTGTTGGGCCCTCGTTGGATCTGGTGTCAGTTGGTCCGTCCGGGCCATCCGGGCTGCGAGCTGCGAGGGTGACTGTGCGATCGGTGACTGGAATTGGAGCTGGAACTGAGCTGGAACGAGGCAAGGTTGTCTTTTCCCGGCCCATCTGGGCCCACCCAGAGCTACCTCTGCCAGGCGACCCGGCTACCTCATGCGGCGACATAATCCCTCAAGTGCATGGCTCTGCATCACCGTCTCCCTCTGCTCTCGACTCCCGTCTTCCTCGTCCCAGTGTTTCTCCGCGTCCGCGTACTCAACACGAGTAAGCGATCTGGTCTGGCATGCACACGGGCATTGTGATGATGGCACGTCGTCGCATCATAGAACCGTACAACAATACATAAGAGCTCACACACGCGTTCACTGCAAAGCCTCAGGCATCGCATCCGCTCTGTTGCCTCTCTGCGAGCCGATCCGAAGCGAGAGGACGGAAACGGGGAGGAAAGGACAGCGTGTTGAGGCTTGGTCATCGCGTAATCATGAGAGGTGTGGGTGGGGTGTTAATCAGATCGAATTGCCAACGAGAGTGCGAAGGTCGGGGGGATATCTCTGGGGAAACGGGTGTGTGATGTCGGTGAAGGGGTTAGGACATGACATGGCACTGGCCTGTGAGACGCTGCTGCTCATACATCAGTGCCGCGCAACGGTGTGCGCTCGTCCAGCGCCGGACGCGCCGGTGGCGCATTGTCACCCCGGACGATGGCACGCAAGCTGTCATTCACAGACGTGACCGCCACGCCTGCCCGGGCGATCACGCGGTCACGCATTTCGCCGAGCCAGGCGAGCCGAGAACCTCCGTCCGGCGCTTCGGCGCCCTCGCCGGTGACTGTCCCGGTCGCACCATAGTCGGTGCGGACGGCCTGCGCATCGACGACGGGCGTCAGAGTGGTCGAAGCCGACATGTCCCCCGGCGACACAGTGACGTCTGCACGGCACGTAGGGCACTGCGATATGTCAGCGGTGTTCTTCAGTGGCTGAGACGTCATCTGTTGCACTCGGACTCACTAGCTTGCGCCACTTGAGCAGCCACTCGTCACACTCGTCCTTGTGGAACACGTGGCCACAAGGCAGAATGCGCACGACCTCGCCGCGGCTAAAGTTCTCCATGCAGATCGCGCACTCGTCCTTCGAGTAGTACCGCTTGCTCTTGCGTCGCTGCTTGCCTGAGCGGCGGTGAGGGGGAGCCGTCGCCGAGTCGACAGCCGGAATTGTCTCGACCACGATGCCACTGGTGCCAGGAACAATGTCGTCGGCGGAGAGCGGCTCGCCCGCCGATGTGGAGCGCTGGAGGTCATGGTCCGAAGCCTTCGGCGCCTGCTCCGACTGATCAGGCTTGCGGTGCTCATCGTCCAGTCCGCCGTCCGAGTCGTCCGTCTCATCCTTCTCCCATACAATGTCTGGGGTCCACACTCGCTCAGGAAGGGATAACACGACCGTCGGAGGGGCACGGTTTGCCTCGCGTTGCCTGAGACTGTATCAGGAATAGCCAGACTTAAGCCTTCTCCGAAAAGACTTACCGGTGGATGCGCACACGATGCGCAGCAATCGTAGCAAGAAGGAACAGCGAAGGCATCAGGAGGGCAAAGGTCAGAAGGCTGCCCAGGGTGCTGCGCCGTTAATTAAAGGACACTTAGTTGCACTCACTTGCCATCGTCGTCGGCCTCCCCGACCTCCACCTTCAACGTCGTGTTGTTGGTAAGCATGTCACGCAGGGTAAGGTAACTTGCTCTAGACACGAAGACAGACGGGATGATAATGTTGGTCGTGTCCTCCGGTGAGTACATCGTGATGAGATTCTCGCGTTTCCGGCCCTCCTCGTCTGTCTCCCCGGCTCGAGCGGGACTATCGCCTACGACAACCGCCGCTGCCCCACGCTCTTGAGCGGCCAGGACCTTGGTTGCAAAGTCACAGTCTCCTCTCTCGACCAGGACGACAATATAGGGCGGCTGGGGCGGTGAGGGGCGGATAGGTGGCCAGGCAGGGGGCACACACGCGCGCTGTGGAGGGTGGTCTGAGCGGGGCCGCGATGACCGGCGCCTGTTCTCGCGCGCTTCAGAGTCGATCGCGCCGGAGCTCGAGCTCGCACCGATCGCGCCTGCTCTCCACTCTGGACTGCTGGACCGAAGTCGGAGCTGGTCGAGGTCGACCTTGGGGTCCGGGAGATCCTGGAACGCTACCAATGTTCCGTTCACCGGAAGCTCGGTGTCTGGTCGGAGGAAGGTCGGGAACGCAGCGGGTCGGTGAGGGAGCGTTATGTTGGTGTCGCCGAGCTGGCACAGTCAGTTTCAGCGTTCGAAGAAATGAAACTCACGAAGACAGTTAAAGTTCCCTCACCACCCATTGAGAACCAGTGCGAGATCCATCCAGTGTCCGGCTCGGCGGCAGCCTTGACGTAGGACATGCCCCACGGCTCAACCGGGTCGGCGATGCGTGCCCATGCCTCTCGGACGATGCGGTTGTAGTCGTCTTCGTCCGAGTATCCTGCGTCGGGTGCCGCATCGTCGAGGAGTCCTTGGGTCGGTGCGGCCAGGGTTGGTGATGGGAAGAGTGCTGCTACAGTGACGAGTGAGAGGGTCGCGAGCGCCCAGAGACGACTTGGCCGAACGGGACCGCGGAGAGCGGGCAACCGTGCAGGCATCGGTCGGAAGGTCTATGCCGCAGGGGGTTGCGACGTAGTGAGGGTGGTCGGTAGTGTGGTCGTGTGGAAAGTGGAAGCGAGTTTGCGGAGGCTCACATTGACGTCGAGTCGTCGGTACATGGGTGGCGGCTCTAAGCTCACTGTAGGCGTTCGTGCACCAGCGTTTGCCGCCTGCCGCCTCCTGACCGCCTCCCATGCACACTCACACCCACCACTTCGGCCACCGCACGTGAGCTCGATCGGTCACCATCATCGCATAATCTGCAATTGTCACGCACCATGCACGCTAATACCGGCACCATCGCGCACCATCCGGCCCATGAACACAGAAAAGTACAAATACATGCATCTCAGGTTTACTAGTTCAAACGGTCCGCGGCGAGCATCCGGCCCCAAGCAACGCAAGCATCGGCTCGCTTCGTCAGCCCAGCCGCGCAAGCCCGTCATACCAACGGACCCATTGTTCGGTCCGGATCAGGGTGACACCGAGCAGATACGTTCTAACAATACTTATCGCTGCGTGGTCAGCTCACATGAATCGCCTGCCAAGCTCACCTCTTCATCTTCGACCGGCGGTCGAGCATGGCCTCGGCGACACGGCCATCCTTCTTTGCACGCTTCAGCTCGCGCCGGTCCCTGTCAGACACCTTGTGCACACCGCCTCCCCACGCCTGGTACTCGGAGCTGGGATGTCAGTACGACGGCGCATTCGATGAACAACTGGGAAAGGCGGTAACGTACTTTCGTCTCAGCTCGTCCTCAACACTTCCTTCCTCTGGGCCATCACGCTCGAGCAGTCTCCGCTTGCTGCTGTCCTTGCCGTCGAGCTGCTGCACCCGCGCCTTGAGCACAAACTCGCGTTGGCACTTAGCACGGATGCCGGCCTGCGGCTCGTCGGCGTCGCACCGGATCTCCGTCTTCTTCGCGAGCACCGTCTCCTTGTCCGGCTTGTCCGCGAGAAGGAACTTGCCGCTCTGCTCAGACTTGAGCGCGAAGCCGGGGAATGCCGAGTCCGAGGGGATGACCTCGGTGATGAAGGACTCGAGCGGTCCGCGACTCGCAGATACATCGAGCTTTCCGCTCGGTAACGCTGACAGGAAACCACCCGCCGCGCTTCGTAGCGACACGCCGTTGCTGCCTGCCAGTCGTGAGACCACCCAGACGTGGTTGACATCCGACGGCTCGACGAAACTGAGGATCTCGGCCGGGGAGAGCTCGTTGAAGCCTTCCGGCGCTTCAGGCAGATCCAGTGGCGCCGCGCACACCCGCTCCCTTGTTGTGTCCCACTGCGTGTTAGCTGAAGACGAACCCAGAAGTAGCTTGAGTAAAGAGACTCTAAGTAACTCTTACTCACAGCGAGACAGCTCGGAGGCTCGGTCGGAAGCAGCACCAGGGTTGGGCCGGTCACCTCGTCGCTCTTGGCAGGGAACATCCATCCTGGACGTCAGCTCTCGACGACATGAAGAGCTGGGCCGTCTCCGAAAACTCACCCCTAGGATCCTCCCTAGCCAGAGCATCAAGCTCGTCCCCGTCATCGCGCTTCTCGCGGTGAGAGCGCTTCTTCTTCTTCGACTTCTCTCCCTTGAACTTGAGGCGGCCAACACCGGACATGACGCAGAAGGGTCGCGTATCTGTGCTGTGCGGAGGCCGCTTTCAGAAAGCTTTCGGAAGCCTGGTGATACGTCAATAATTGAGAAGAGGGTTTCGACGAGTGGTCGATACTGCTGCCTGGAGGAGGATGAAGTTGAGATTGTGAGCGGCGCAGCCAAACATTTCGTCATGACGGCGACATGGATGTGCGGCACGAGCGGACTTCAGTATCTGTCCGCACTTCTCATTGCGGTCAACTCCGGTCGGTGACTCGGGTGACCTTGCCGATGGGCTCGTAATGTTACTCATCTTCCTCACCTCGTCGCCGTCATGCCCCTCCTCGAAGCCAAGTGCGTGTCATCAATCTCATGATGTTCTGGTTAGCTTTCGTGGAAAGCATATACTCCTCCACCTCGATATCATACATCCGAGCTTGAACTGACGTCAGCACCCCTCGTGCCGTGAACGCGCTGAACAGCACGTCCGCCCCGGCCAACACCTTCCTCGTCTTCTACAGCAATGTTGAGAACGGCCAGATGTGGTGCCCGGTGCGTGTAACAGCTGCATAGAACTGGTCTGCAAGCTGACGTCAGGACTGCCGCGATGTTGAGGACGTTGTGAAGAACGCCTTCGATGGCGAGGACAAGCCGAGTACGTAGATCGCGCAGAGACTGGGTCTTCATAGTCGAAGAACCGATTGGAAGAGGGCTTTCAAGAGTTTGCCCCGGCTAACCCCTCAGAGGCTGCCATCTACTGGGTTGGCGCTCGTGATCAGTGAGCTCTTCCCCGATGGCTTTCAGCTGACTCACAGGTGGCGCGACAAGAACAACGGCGCTCGCGTCGACTTCAATGTCAACTCCGTCCCCACCATCATTCGCTACTCGGACGTAAGTGCAGGTGATAAGGTTGGTTCGTTCTCATCTGACAACGCAGGGCACCGAGACCGGCCGCCTCGTCGAGAACGAGATACTCGACTCCAGCAAGTTCAAGGACTTCGTCGCTGGGCAGTAGACGTAGGAGACGCCAGTTTGTGAGGTCTTACATGCATACCCATAAGCACGCCATACAGGTGCAAGGTGAGGCGTGAGCGGTTGGACTCGCAGAACGCCGGGTGGTCCGTGTCCTATGGTGATTCGCCGAGGATGATCCGGTCAGGCCAGCCCGCTACGCGTCGTAAGATGTCAGGAGCCGGTGGAGGTGCCTTCCTCGCGAACATTTCGGTCTACCTCGTCTCCTTCCGTAATTGACACAACACCGGCAAGCGAGCAAGCACGATGTCCTGCCCCCTGTCCTTGATCTTGGGCAAGGACTGCGGCATTATGCAGCGTCTCGACTGCATCCAACGGCAGCTGCACCCGGCCGCCATCTGGGAGCAGATCACGACAATGCCGCCGTGGAAGATTGCCGTGGTCGTGATTGTCCTCATTGCGAAGCTGCCAGTCTTCCTCGCCTGGCTCAGGAACTGGTGGACTAGCCGCACCGCCGTGAAGCTCAACTGGCCTGTTCCTCCTGTAAGTTCAAACCGCCTTGCGTTAACTTACATTTCAGGAGGCTTCACCCGAGTGGAAGGGTAAAGTCATTCAGAACCCGGACCTGTTCGCGCACGAGCGCGATGCCTCGCTCCTCCCCTCCGGCGCAGACAAGAAAGCGCAGTACTTGACATGCTACGACCCGTCGACTGGCTCGCACATTGAGACCATTCGCCTGGAGACCGAAGACGAGATCCTTGCCCGTCTGCAGAAGGCGTGGGCGGCTCAGCCCTCGCTGGCCGCGAGCTCGTTTGCTCAGCGGCGTCGATTCTTGACGTCGCTGAAGGCCTGGATTATGGCACACATGAGTGACATTGTCGCCGTCGCGGTGAGAGACACGGGCAAGACTCGGGTCGACGCCGTCTTCGGCGAGATCCTGACGACGCTGGCCAAGATCGACTGGCTCATCTCCGACGGCGAGGCGACTTTGGCCCCGTCGAAGCGGAAACGTACCCTGCTTCTGGCACACAAGAATAGTGAGGTTGTCTACGAACCCCTCGGACTCGTCGCCGCCCTCGTCAGCTGGAACTACTCTTTCCACAACGCTCTCGGCCCCATCCTCGCCGCCATCTTCAGCGGTAACGCCATCGTAGTCAAGGGCTCAGAGCAGGTGGCCTGGAGCTCGCGCTGGTTCATCGGTGCCGTGCGCGCCTGTCTGTCCGCGACGGGTCTCGACCCCGAGCTTGTCCAGCTTGCGATCTGTCTCCCCGGACTCGCCGAGAAGTGCATCACAACCAACCCCGACGTCCGTCACATCACCTTCATCGGCAGCGAGCCCGTCGGCAAGCTCGTCGCCAAGGCTGCCGCGCAGAACCTGACCCCGACCTGTATCGAGCTCGGCGGCAAGGATCCCGCCTTCATCATGCCCGACGCAGACATGAAGTTCTTCCAGAGCATATGGATGCGGGGCGCGTTCCAGTCCGCCGGCCAGAACTGCATCGGCATCGAGCTCTTCATGGTGAGTTTCGAATAGGTTGGTCAAGCTGACGACCAGGTCCCCCGCTCGCGACAGCAGGAGTTTATCGACCTCCTCCTTCCCCGCGTGCGCGCTCTGAGGCTGGGCAAGGATGTGGGCTCTCTGATCTCGCACGCCCCGATCCGTCGTCTCGAATCTCTCATCGGTGATGCAGTCAAGCAGGGCGCGACGCTGCACTGCGGCGGCGAGCGGGCCGTCCTCCCTGACCGCTCCGAGGGCGCGTACTTCACGCCCACCCTCATCTCGGACGTGAGCATGGACATGCCGCTCGCGACCGAGGAGCTCTTTGCGCCCGTCATGACTGTGGTACCCTACGACAGCGTCGAGCAGGCCGTAGCCTGGCTGAAGAAGCAGCGTTTCGGCCTCGGCGCAGGCGTGTATGGCGGCAAGCGCTCTGAGTGCGTCAAGGTCGCCCGTGGCTTGGAATGCGGCATGGTTTCCATTAACGAGTGAGTCTTCAGTTACTGGCAGTCCCGGACCCAGCTGACGACAGCTTCGGCGTCTTCTACCTCAACCAGTCTATGCCTTTCGGTGGCGTCAAGGCGTCGGGCCACTCGCGTTTCGCTGGGCCGGAGGGCCTGCGCTCGCTCTGCAACCCCAAGGCACTGATTCAGGACACGGTGTTCAAGGTGCGCACGTCGATTCCGCCCGCTCTCGACTATCCCATCAAGAACGAGAACAAGGCGTGGGGATTCCTGCACGGCCTCGTGGGACTGGGTTTCGGCGGCATCGGGGGCAAGGTGAAGGGTATCTTTGAGCTGGTCCGTAACGGATAGCGGGCAGAATGCAGGCATTATACATTTGGAAAAAATGTGTAGTGTAGCTAGTGTACAGATGGTTACAAACAGAAGATGCGTGCGACAGTCCATAAGCGCGACAGAGGCAGTGTAAGCCCAGAGCCCTCTCAGTTCATGACCTGCGAGATGGCGAGGTTGGCCAAGTTCTCCTCAGAGAAGATATCTGCGTCGCTCCTAACGCCGTTCGTCTTCATGTCCACTGTGCGCACGACGTCGAGCATGAGACTGATCGCGGATGGCGGGAGGGTGATGCGCGCGTCCGAGTCGGTCGCGAAGATGGTCAGGCCAGCCGAGTTCATCTCCGGCTCCTGGTGCGCGGGGTAGTACATGCTCAACCGCTCGCGGGGGGGCATGGCCGCGCGGCGGCGCGGGATCGGCTCGACTTCTTCTTCAGAATAGACGCTGTCGTCTGCGTCTGAGCCTGCGTTGGCGTTGGCGAGGGTCGTGTCGATCGCGAGGGAACAGGATTTGGCTGGCCCTGCCTCGCGCTTTTGGTCCGGGACGGGGACGCTGTGGGCCCGTTGCGACTTCGTCGCTAGAGGGGGCGTGCCGCCTGTTCTGCCCGCACGCTCGTCGCGTAACTGGCCGACGACGCCGCGCAGGGCTCCGATCTCGCTCCGCAACGCACTCAGCTCGTCCCGTATCCCGGAAGTAGGTACCGAGCGATCTGGCAGCGTCGCGCCAAGGTCCGGGAAGAGCCGCAACAGCTGCGCCTTGACATGGGCTGCCCAGGCATCGTCCTGCTCCTCGAACGAGGGGTAGTCGCTCCGCGCGCTGCTCGAGGATCGGGTATGTGTCGGCGGTGTCTGCGGGACGGCGTGCGACTGGGCCGAGTCAGAGTATTGCGGCGGTCGGCCGATGGGCGAGGTTGGCGAGGTCCGCCCGTTCACGCTGCTCGCGGCGCTTGCGACGCTAGCCGAGCTGCCGGGGCGGAGGGGGGCGGTCGATGGCTCGTCTCGCGCAAGCTGCATCGTCTTGCTGACCTTGCGGGCCTGACTGCGGGGAGGGCGCGACATGCGCGCCTGCTCTCTCGCCTGCGCTCGTCCTTCATGCGCCCCGTGTTTCTCCTCCGTCGTCGAAGAGTTCGTCGGCAGTTCTCGCTGCGCTGGTTCCGGAGCCGCAGCGGAGTGAGGCTGAGACGGCTGGTGGGAAGGACGGGAGGCGTGAGACTCATACGACGTCGGCGACTGCTGCTGTTCTCCCAGGCTTGCGAGGGAGAGCCGGGACGCGAGCGAGCGGGGCGAGGCGGGCCCGTTCTCACTGATAGCTTGGGAACGACCGGCGCTCTCGGTCTCGGTCTGCGGGGTCTCGGTGTGGCTCGGAAGCGACGATGGTGGGTTGGACTCCTGCATCGACGGATTCCGCCGAGGATGGCCCTTCCCGAGCAACAGGGTGCGGCGTCTCGGCGGCGGCGTCGGCGGCAGCGGGGTCTGCATCGCTGCAACGAGCGCCGCCTGCGACTGTGGCTGGGGTGGTGACGGCGGGCCAGAGCCGCTGGAGGACACGGGGGTGAGGAGCATCTCGTCCTCTGCCGTGTGGTCGAGGCTAGGGTTGTCGGCTGGGTCGACAGATGGGTCGTCGCGGAGATCGATGTGATCTCTCGGTGGAGACGCTGAGTGTGCAGTCTTGAAGCTTGCGATAGAGGCGAGCGACGACACACTCGTCGAGCGGTTATGCGATCTCTGCATCGTCATGCTGGCTGGCTGCTGGCTGGCGTGCGACTCTGGCGTTGGGCTGCTGTTGGCTGGTCGGCTTGGATGTCGGCAGGCGGTCGGCTGGGCAAGGTGAAACACTGCGTCTGCCCTCTTACAGGTGTGGGCGGCGGCCTTGCGCTGACGGCGCTGATAGGAACAGGAACTACCGTGCGCCGGGGTGTGCCGGGGTGCGCCGGGGGAGGCGGGGTCGAGGATGAAAGGGTGTGTGGGAGGATGAGAGGGTGAGAGGGGTAGCGGGCAGCGGGGTGCGCGGGACGAGGTTATTGCGGCTTTGTTCTGGCGCAGAATGGAGAGACAACAACAATTGGCCAGGCGCGTGCGCTTGGGCACTTGGGTGAGGGACTCGGTGCCTGATTTTTCATGTTTTGCGGTTGACCTTGCTCCCACGAACAACCTCCGTTACAGTGACGAGTTGCTCGACTGCATGGACTGTGCACTGGGCGGTGGCTGTGGCTTTCCAAGCATGGGTGCGTTTTTAGCTTGGATGCGGCGCTGCGCTATACTGCGTTGCTCTCAGTGGGCCAGACCTTATCATGGGCCGCCGTAGTCACCAGAACACGCAAGCTCCAAAGAACGAGGATGCGTATGTTGATGCATAAACCTTGGCCTGGACACTGCCGCGCTAATGCTCCCAGCAAGGGGAGGGAGGGGACCTGGTTCCTTGATTTTTACTGTAAACTCTCGGCACAGGTGTCTACATTCTGCATCGCATGGTCTGCGGGAGGAGGGGTCGGTCCAGATTAATCGTTGGCGGCTGTGTTCACGCCGCCATCCGCTGCGAAACTCATCCTCCCTTCACTCAAATCGGTAGCATCCTGGAGGCAGTCCTGGCCAAATCTGACGAGCAGAACAGAGATAGGCTGTCAGTAGGTCAATTCCGCTGCCACGCGAGAAGGAGCGCCTCGAACCTTACGCTCGTCTTACAGCAGCAGTCAGTTTAGGGTGCGCAGGGAAACAAAGGGCAGGACAGGGCCAGCCGCTCCGGGGAATCTGGCAGGCCCGGGGTTGCATTTACCAGCCTTTCATCCGCGAAACATGCGCTTAGCTCTCAAGTGGTTGGTTGGAGCGCAATCGTCGCTCTGGAATCTCGAACGCATAGTCTCTCTCGGAGCGAGCACGGTTGGAGCGAGCCCCATGGAATGCACCAAGTGCAGCGGAGTGCGCGGCTCGACGGCAACCTGATCAGAATGACGGTGACTGGCCTCGCAGAGCTCTCGCCCTCGCAGTGACTACGTGCCTCTTCTACACAGGCACTCGAGCACGTGCTGTCCGCATACTCTCCTCGGCAACTGTTCAGCCTGCTTCTTCCAGGATCGAGCAATTCACCTGCTCTCTGCATTCAGCAATGGTGGTCATCTGCTGACTGGTTACGAAGATAGAGCAGCTGACTGATCGATGTAATCTGTTGTTGTTGTTGCCATTACGAGATCAATACGTCATAGCTTGTGCTGGTGCGCTTGGTCTGGTGACTCTGGCTCGATCAGTGGCGAGACGGGGCGCGATGGTGGCCGACCTGGACCGGCTGGGCCGACTGATAGCACGCTAGCCGATCTGCCTTCGTTGCGTCTCCATCATGGCATCATGCGCTCATTATGCTGGCATGCTCATGCGCTCATGCATGATGCGTGATTCTGTTTGTCTGCATGCCGCCGCACCGTTGGGGATCTCGGCCTGGCCATGGGATTCCGCAGCCCCACTTGCAGCCAACTCGCTTGGCGTTGGTCCACCGAGACCTACACTGAGGATGGCACGCTGCTCAGGCCGGCGGCAGGGGATGAGGCGCACTGTGGCCCCATGACTCCACCGCAACGTCTCGCCGCCTCATACCGCCGCTGGCGATCTCCCTGGACAGATTCGGAACCCGACTAAGGGTTGCCAGTACTTTGCGAGCTGCGGCGCATGCGGCGAGCTGAGAATGGGAACAGGTGCTGAGGGTTGTGAACCGTCGCCTCGGACAGGGTAAACCGCACAGTGAAGCGAGGAGTTGATTGTGGCCGAAGGTGTGAGAACTGCAGCCTGGTTGCAAAGGCAGCGGAAGGGATCGCGGCGGCTTGGTTGCCTGGCCGCATGGGGACACTAGCACGCGACTGCATCACCTCATCGCGGATGCACTTCGAGCTGGGCGGGGATGGTGGTGGTCCAGAACCCACACCGGACAGTGCGATCGCATATCGCTTCGTTCGATCCCTCGCTTCCCTCCGATGTGCTCTCGGCCGATAAACATTAGGTGCCGTCGAGGAAAGATGATGGAGCAAGCGTACGCGCGCCTTGCATTCATCGCAGGATTGCCTGATGCATTGCATGCGTATGAGTCAATGTGGAGTCGAAAGCTAAGCACGTATGCAAGACTGAGTAGACGCAATTCAGACGAGCCAGCGGGCAGAAGTGAGCCCGCCCGCCCCGCACCGCCTGCACGCCTGCGCCCGCCGAGCAACACAGAATTGAGCCACAACTAGCCACGGCACCTCGCTCCTGCATGATCCTGCAATGGGTCTGTTCTCGGTGGGCCGGGAGATCGATGCACCACGCACCACCTGCCACGCACACTCTGCAAACCCCAGGAGCGCTGAAGCCGTAGAGCTCAGAGACCAGCCCCCTCCCGATCCCCGTGTGCCCGCCCCGTGTCTGGTCTGCTCCTACTATGCTCCTGCATGCAAGACGTCACTCGAGGTTAAGTAAGACCGACTCATGCATAGACGTGGAGATGTGCTGCGCACCAGATGTGCATCTAGATCTGACATGCAGGGGCATGGGCGCACGAACAACGTACCGTGACGCTGACACGAGATGACACGAGCTGACACGATGTGCCGGAGAGCCGCTACCGCTACTCGGCGCTTCCGCGGCGTGCCCTAGTGACGACGATCAGTCGGTGTTTGCACGATTTCGTCCGCAGGCGCAGCACACTGTGAGTGGTAGCGGGGGGCACGGCGGGCACATTGCAGGGCGCAAAACGCGTTGACAGAGCACGGTCACCCGTATCTACGCACAGGTTGTAGGTTATGGCGCGAGAGTGGGAGGGTCAAGTGGCCAACGGGGGAAGGGGGGAACGGGACAGTGGAGGCGACAGACGGATAGACGGACGGGTGTTTATCTGTTGAGGTCATGGAGTCAGAATCGAGTCAGTTGGGGCATTAACAATGGCGGACGGGACGGCTATGGAACTGCGAGAGAGACTAGCACCGGGATACAGAGTGTCTAATCACAGGGTCCAGAGCTCCCAGGCTTAGGCTCGAGGGAGGAAGGCTCAGGCGTAAGGCGTGACGACCCCATCATCGTGCATCATATCTGCCCCTGCTTGTGCATACCGATCACCCATATCATCATTATCCTCCACCCCACCGTAGCGCACCGCACCTTACCACCCACCTTCCTCGCTACCCGATACCTCACCTCACCCCTGCCTTGCTCGTCAGTCTCCCGTTCTTGTTGTCTCTCTCATCCCCTTCACCCCTCAACGGCCCACACTCGCCGTGCATCAGACTCTTCCTTCAACTAAGGGGCGCACGACGCAGGACGTCTCATCATCGTGATCGCCGCGCAGTAGTACCCACACGGTCACACCATCACCCCCTTCCCCGCCCCGCCCCGTTATCAGTCCACCTCCACTGAACGACCCGAGTCGCCCCTCCACTCCCACTCACCCACCCACCCACCCATCCACCACGCGCGTCACCACACACCACGCACCCCATCAACCACGTCGGCCGGCCTGCTGCATACGATCTCTTGCATCGCGCAGCACCAAGCACTCCTCGTTTCGCTAGCGAATCTGCCATACCAGGGCCGCCAAGTGCATACGAACCCGTCGTATCAATCCCAATCAACGCGCGATCGGTAACCTCAATCCGGCCTGAGCCGAACCCTATATCGCCACCGCCCCCTTCACTTTGAGTGCTCTCCGCGACGCCTAGGCGCACCTCGACTCACTCACTCGCCGCCGCCTTAGCTCCCCGTTCCTCCTTCTGTCCACTCTAAACACACTCGACACCGCACCCGTGCACGCGACTACACAGCACCGGAAGCGCCGGACTGCCCTGCTCTTATACCGTGTATCAATCACGGCATCTTGATTCCTCTCTCTCCGGTACCTCCTTTCAACACCAACAGTCGCCGCCTTCATCCTCTCGCTGTCCACGCCTCTTAACCCGACATTGACTCGCGCAACTGAATGACCCCCTCCCCTCATCATTCGTGACCCAAGGGCCACATCGCGACCGTGATCTAATCCGACGCATCAGTCACCACTCGCGCGCGCGGCAGTTCGCGTACACGTCCCTTTCGACGCGATCCGCCCATTCCCCGCCCCAGTCCTCATAGACACCCAGTGGCCCCCTCCCATTGCCAGCAATGACAGACGCTGGGTCCAACACTCGTAAGGACAAGGGAGGAAGTCACCGGCATCAGGAGCATCGCGAACGCGTAGGCAACTATGTCGTCGGCGCCGAGATCGGGCGAGGCTCCTTCGCTACTGTCTACAAAGGACATCGTTCAGTGAGTGTCTCAGTCACGCATTGGTCCCTCGCACCTTCATAATCTGCATTGATCAGTGAGCTGATGCCAATCAACAGAAGTCCAAGACTCCCGTCGCAATCAAGGCCGTGTCAAGGCAGAAGTTGACCAGCAAGCTGCTTGATAATCTCGAGAGCGAGATCAACATCCTCAAAGTCATTAGTAATCGTAACATCGTCGCCCTTATCGACTGCTTTGTGAGTCCCGCAGTTCTGCCTCAACTGCCCTCCCATGTTACGTTTGCTTCTTTGTTTGTCGCGCTCGCTCGTTATGCGCACGATTCACGATTGGCGGCGCAGATCGGATCCGTGCTTCTGCTTATCCTCCTTGATGACATGATCCTCCCCCCTTCCACCGACATTCCTCGTCAGCGCATACAGAGCTGACACGTACTGCAGAAGAATGACTCGCATATCTACCTGGTCATGGAGTACTGCTCCGGCGCCGACCTCAGCTTCTACCTTCGGTACCGAGGACGGATCGACACCCTCGATTTCATCCCCCGGGTTTACGAGTCGAACATGGTGGCGTCAAGAACCGAAGGCAAAGTGTTCTGGCCGCATCCAGAGACCGGTGGCCTGGATGAGCGTGTCACCCGATGCTTCTTAGGCCAGCTTGGTGAGTGCTCGCGATCTCTGATTTCAGGCTGACATAATCAGCGCAGGCTGTCCGCTTCCTTCGTTCGCAGGATCTCATCCATCGTGACATTAAGCCTCAGGTGAGAATGAGCAGACGTCTTCGCCCCAGTGTGTACTGACGCGGTCCAGAACTTGCTCTTGCAGCCCGCCACGGCGACAGAGGTCGCCGAGGGGCACCCCCTAGGAATCCCCATTCTAAAGGTCGCCGACTTTGGATTTGCCAGGATTCTGCCGGCTGCGGCGATGGCTGAGACGCTATGCGGCTCTCCGCTATACATGGCGCCCGAAATCCTCCGCTACGAGAAGTATGACGCGAAGGCTGATCTGTGGTCCGTCGGCGCAGTTCTGTACGAGATGTGCGTCGGTAAGTCACCATTCCGCGCCCCGAACCACGTCGAGCTGCTGCGGAGGATCGAGAAGGGAGACGACAGGATCAAGTTTCCGGACGAGTCCTCTCGGCAACAGGCACCCACCGCGGATGGATCTGCTCCTCCACGCATCACGCGTGTCTCTGCAGACCTGAAAGAGTTGATCCGTGGCTTGCTGAAGCAGCGCCCTGCGGAGCGCATGAACTTCGACGCCTTCTTCGCTTCCGGCGTGTGGGAGGGCTATATGACGGAATCTGTTGGAGACGTGAGTACGAGCATCGAGGTTTCGACGGACAGCTCGTCGGCTGGCGATCAGTTCATGAGCGGCCTGGCGTCACAACACGCATCCGAGGGCAGGAAGTCATCGATGCATTCTGCAGCGCCCGCCGCACCTTCTCCACGAACATCCCCAACTCCTCCTGCTCCCGCGTCTGTCGCAGCGGATTCTATCCCCAAGCGTCAAGGCTCCCGCGTAGCTCTCGCCGAAGCATCGCATCCCTCCAACGCACCGACTCCTGTCCCTCGAGCGGCTCGACCCGCGCCGATAAGGCGGTCAGAACCCAAGTATTACGTCGGCGACGAACCGGCGGAGCCGGAGCTTGAGCGTTCTCGACAGTCACCGACCCACATGCACGCCTCGAAGACGGACACTAGGAGCATTCCTAGTAGGGTTCACTCTCGCCTGGAGCGTGCGGCTAGCAGTGGTGACGATGCGTCACCCGTCACACCTATTGCCGCTGCGCCCATCTACGCTGCTCGAGCAATTGGAGGTTCGCCGCTGGCGGCGACTCCGCCGATTACCTCGACAGGCAAAGATGAAAGCGCGCTAGGAGCTAGTGACTCGAAGGAGTATGTCGTTGTCGAGAAGCGGACTGTGGAGATCAACGAGCTCGCAGACGGTGAGGCTCCACAACCAGTATGTTACTGACCCGCCCAGAACTGCAACAGAAGGTTTCGCGTCGCCCGTCTTCAGGTAGCGCCTTGGTTCGCCCCTCGACGGCTAAGCGAAACAGTATAGTTGCGCGGCCGGTATCATCTTTCAAACCGTCCAGCGGCAGTCCGCCCTCGCCACAGGCAAGCTACGGTGGTCAAACAGGTGCCTCGTACTCGCCTCCTTTCGCGATGGGTACGACGCCGCCGTTCGCCGTTCCTGCCGTGCGTGGCGCACTGTCACGCCCGCGCCAGCCATCACTCCCCGCGACGCCGCCTGTGTTCCCGCCACCTGGCTCGTACGGTATCTCGCCGGAGCGCCATGTGACGCCGTCGTCGTCGCCTAGCAACGCGCTTGCGCGTGTGCTGACGAACACTGCAGTGAAGCTGTTGAACTCATCGGCTAACACTGCTGTCAACGCTATCGCACTCGCGACGGGGACATCTGTGCGGCGATGGCCTCAAGTCGAGCGCTCCGGCGAGATCGACCCGCAGGAGAGCGACGTGCTTGATCTGCTCGAGGACACGGCGCGCAAGGCGTTTGTGCTGTTTGACCTCGCCGACTCGCGTCTTCTGCAGGTGCAGGTCGGGCGGCAGTCCGTGCCGTCGGTTTCGGCAACGCTGACCCCTGCCGGGAACACTCCTCCCGGCTCCGCGCCCCCGCCTTTCAGCATCCCACCTGTGGGACGCCGCAAGTCCTCCTCCTCGTCGACGAACAGCGACTTGCTTATGCTTCGTCAAGCTGAGGAGGCTGCGTCGGACGCATGTGCGCTGTACTTCAAGTCCCTCGCATTCATCTGTGCGGGACACGAACGCTTTAAGAAGTACTGGGACGCACGCAAGCTGCGCAATGTCGAATATCAGACGAGCTCAGAATTGAATGAGAGTGAGTGTACTGCAGCTATAATGAGATCATCGAGCTGACACCCAGTGGTCCAATGGTTCCGCGCACGCTTCAACGAGGTGTACGAGAAGGCTGAGTGGTCGAAGGCACGCTGCGCAGAGCAGTTACCCGACGTCGACAAGTTGGTGCATGTGCGAGCGCGTGACATTTCGCGGCAGTCGGCGCAGGCTGAGCTGATGGGCGATCTCGCTGTCGCCGAGGAGGGTTATGACACGGCCATGTGGCTGCTCGGCACACTCCTGGACGACGCCATGTACGAGGGTGCCCCCGTGCGTGAAGAGGAGCGCTTCCTGTACGAACGCCTGATTGGCTCCATCAGCGACCGTCTCGACGGCCTGCGGAAGAAGATGGACGCGGTACGCGCCGGTGTAGCTCCAGTGGCAGCGCAGGTTACCGCGCGAGTTGAGCGAGCGTGAGAGCAGAGTCCGAAGAAGAGAAGCGAGACGACGAGGAGAGAGGGAATAGTAGTGTAACTTTCCAACCCAAGCAAACATCAAATCTATCCAGTTCGTACCCCAGCATTCGATTCCAGCACCACATCAATCACCCTGCACGTTCCCATCCTGCCCACATCCCCACACCCCCAGTTCCACAGGTCACGTCAAGACATCCCAACGACAGAACTAGAACGCTTCCCCCCAAACACCACTTAGCACCACTTTCTTGTTGTCCAATGCTTCATGCTTTTTTCGTTGTACGCTGTCCGTCTAGGCCGAATATGCACAATACAAGAGACCATGGGTGCGCTTTCTGTCGCCACA